>CP129448.1:22150000-22750000 GCA_030445155.1 Quercus variabilis | reverse complement strand
GAAATCCACACCTAATAAAAAGATATTAAATAGAGTTGTAACCATTGACTACAATCAAGTTCCTAATCAAACTTTCTCTTGAAGAAAAACTATGTAAATTATTCACAAATAAAATACAAAAACATACAATTAATGCAATATAACATATATTAAGAAGGTCAACATAACTAGAAGTATACATCCTTCATTCCTTCTCAAAAAAAAAAAAAAAAGAATACATAATTCATTTAATGAAAAATATTATAAAAAATAATTCAAAATTTTAAATGAAAATAATTTACATTATAATTTTTATAATGATCTTCATACTTAGTAACTTTATATAAATTAAGAGATGCAACGCTAGAAATAATCCTTAATAAATCATGAAGTATATTATATCTATTCTTATTTTAACTTTATATAACTTTATTTTTTCTAAACACTAAAATGTCAACTTATTTATAAAAAGGGAGAAAAAAAATAAAAGAACTATATTTCTTTTTTTCTTTTCTTTTTTTAAATTTTTAGAAACAAGAACTATATTTTTGAAGTGAAGTCATTCAATACATTCAATGGATTACACACTTCTCTTATATAAAAATGAATCTTATATATAGGTCCATATGTTTTTTCCTCACCTTTTTACGCCACTAAATGGAAGCAGTGCCGCATTTACACTAAAAATTAATAATAAAATCACCTTTTTACACCACTTTGATTTGACTGTAGTTTTAAAATACTTGTTTTTTTAAAAAAAAAAAAAAAATTTGAAATACTTGTTTTTCATTCAATTGAGTCGATAAAAGTAGTTAGTTTTCATTTGTATTCCATTTAGTAACGGCAGGTAAGCTGTTCATGGGTCAGTTCCGGTCAAGTTTGTAGCCAACTTGAACTCAACTTGATGACTTTGGGTCCCCAACAATTGGACTTTGCCGAAATCGGTTTCTTGAGAGCGAAGACTTGCCACCAACCACCACAAGCATCAGGTTGGCTGATTTTTGGGTCAACAGGTGAGTTGGGTCCATAGTTTGGTTGTACACCCCTAATTGTAAGCCCATATTTGGTGTTAGTGTCACATTTTCTATTAGCTTCAAGTAGTTATTTTCCAATTATAATTCGAGCACTCTAAGGCATGACTCATGAATGCTACCATGTTTATTACTGAATAACTCTCCTATATATTTTTTTAGTGTGGGCCCAACCAAAATAAAAACTAAATCAATTTTTTTTTTTGAAAGCAAATCGGATTTTATCGGAATTCTAATTATGCTTCAACTTTAATATAATATATGATTCATCTAAAAAATTAAAATTTCCTTGTGTCAAAAAAAATTAAAATTTCCTAAATCATTTTCAATACTTATTATTCTAAATTTGTGCTATGTAATTTAATTGAATATTAATAAAATAAATGCATTTGTTTTCATGGATTAATTATTTGTAGTGGCGTAGTATTTATTTATGTAAAATAAAATTTTATGATTACTTTTTGTAAGATCTATTTAAGAAACAACTTATTTGAAATATGATATTTTTGTTCAAATTGAGTTGTTTTGGTAAACAAAGTATAGTAAAAAAAAAAAAAAAACAAATTTAAATACACGCAATCAAGAAAATTAGTGAAAATAATTAAATATTTTTCAATTCAATCAAGTAAAATGCTCAATATTCATGATTATCCTGTCTTTTTAATGAGATATATTCTAATTGAAGTTTATTTCCCAAATATTGTATCACATAATAAGTATTATATATGAGGCAAATATTGTATCATATAATTCCTTACAAAATATTTCGAATGCACTGTACATCGCACGAGTCATTGACTAGTCAATACCATTATAATATTTCAGCCTATAAATAAACTATTAAAAATCATAGGAAAAAAAGGTTTTGTATACACATTAAATGGCTGGCTGGCAGTCAACTGTGGCTCCTGTAAACCAATAAAACACAATGGAAAATGAGTCAAAGTACTAAAAACTCATTGCTCGCATAAATTCAGGAAGACATCAAACATCATAGAAATTAATAACTACTAACTAGTTATACACATCTGATGAGCTTTGACTTAAAGAGTATATGGTCATTTAATTTTTTATTATTTTTTAAATCTAATGCTATACATGCACATCAATTTGTAGTAAATATCCCATGAATAGAAGTCTCTTGTCCGTGGTACTTTTTGTGTTATGCTTCATAATCTACCAATTGCAATAGCTAATATATAATATTTTTTATTTTCATTTTAAGATGAGATTATTATTATTATTATTATTATTATAAATTGTGATTAATAGAGTATAAAGTAGAATAAAAGTGAGATAGTTTTATTTGATGTCATAGATAGAAAAAATTTCTTGACGCCCTAGATTAAGTAACAATACAGGAAGCAAATACCAACGGGGTTGGTTTACTTGACAAGGCTCGAACACTTCACCCAAAAGGCCTAGGTTTGAGTTCCACTGCCAACCATCTTCCTTTGATGAATGATCTATAAATTCAATGTAAGTCCTCTCTGAGATCTTTGGTTTGTCTTTGGTTTGCCCTAACCCTGGTATGAGGTAGTTTCCCTCGTCTAAACTTATTTCTACCATTAAAAAAAAAAAAGGGCAAATACCTGTCTTAGCCCACCGCCAACACTGCCTCCTATCAAAAGCATATTAAGGAGAGATGTCACAGCACCAACACCAAGGTCATTACTGCCCGTACATCGAATGGCAGTACGCATGGAATTGAGTACACTCCCATATGTAGTTGCATACTTGCGTGCCCCCGCTCAATTGCTTGGATGAAGCAGTAAGTCATGGCTCCTGTTGATGTGATCTTTGATAGAGCCTGCAATCTCCATAAAAACATCATATTACATCTTCTTGTCGCCGGTGTCGGTGTTATTATTGTTATGGGAAAAAAATTGTTTCACACTTGCTATTGTATACTTAGTATACACTCTTTTTTTAATTGTATTTTCAAAACACGATTTCAAATAAAAGTGTGAAATTATGTTTTTAAATCATTAATATTGTATATAATGAAAGACAGAATCTCTAAATTAATTTATGTAATTTGTTATTTTTGGTATTTTTATATGAGTTTCGTTATTTTAGGTTTAGGGTATTTATTTCCTTGTTTTTAGAAGCTTTTAATGCTTTTTAGGACAAATTTATTTCATATTATGGTTAAATATTAATTAGAACTTATTTAAGAATATATTTTCTTTTCTGTTAAGTTTAATATAACCCTTAAATAGGCCCCTAAGTTTGTAAACATTATTTCATAGATTATTATCAATAAAATTGAAGAGTTTTTTTTCAAACTTCTCTTCAGTGATTCTAGTTTATCGCATTGTGGATTCAAGAAACCCTCATGAATTCGAAATTTACTACTAAAAACTAACAGTTTAGTTTCTGTCTATCAAAGAGAATATCGTATGTACTTTCTTCAGGCTTCCGAGACATCAGTATGTTATCATCATCTTCATGTCTTTTGAGCTATGATAACTATTATAGTTCTATAAAACATTTCCAAAGTGCATGTTAGCTTGGATTTACAAATACTTACAGCTGATTCAGCTGGGGTCTGATCATCCTCGCACTGCTAAAGGAAATAACTTCTCCACCTCTTGTTCCTTTCCATACACCTGATCGAGGGCGATGATCCTCCCATATATATTGTCCAGCCCTATTATTACCAAGAAGAAAGCGTAAGTTGTGGATAAGGAAAATTTTATACACAGTAATTTGGGGAAATGTTTTACAATAAATTATGTTGAAAAAAAAAGAAAAACCGAAACTCGATAAAAATATGAGTGTTAAGTATCATTTATATTAAGAGCATCCATGATACCAAAAAAAAAAAAAGATAGCACAGACTTAGAGCTAATGATATAATTAAATAACAAATAAAAACTTAATATGTACATGTTATGTGTAATGTGTCCATGTATGTGGATAGCTTTCTTTCAAAATTGATGTTATATTTTAGCAAGTGTAATCTTAATCATCTACATATGTTGGATAAGTACTTAATAAGAATGCATACCAGAATTTATAAGAATTAAGGTCAATTGTTGGTCTGATTTTTCCTCAAATTAAAACAAATTATTTTCTTTTTCCCATTGTACAAATCACTCTGAATAAATAAAGTTTGCTATCATTTCTATAAAAAAAAAAGTGTGTTACATGCTTAATTCACCAAAGCCCCACCAGTGCTCAATGTGTGTTGCTTGCTAAAAATGGGGTGGCCATAATAGTACATTTATAAACTATAAACATGTTTAATATTAGGGAAAATTTTCTCTTACATTGCTGATATATACTTCGTACACACAATATTCGTAATTTCACGAGTGATGTTCATATTTTTTTTTTTTTTATTGATACTCACATTTAAAACATGAAATAAGTGATGTGTGTGAACAATGTACAATAAAGAGCGTAGGTGATGTGTGTGAACAATGTACAATAAAGAGCGTGCGAGAATCAAAGCCTTCAATATCACTAACCTGTTCATCTGGCAAAGGAATGGCAAATCTAGTACCGTGCCATTATGACCAGCATGCCAGCATCTAATATTGCATGAAGCTTAACACCAAGAGGAAGAGGTCTGACAATTGTTGCATTGATATCATCATCAACAATCATACCCTGAGTTTCGAAGTCCATAGGACATAGAGTTTCATCGTATCCATCGACTTCATTTCCTCTATACAGGAACGGACCCACACTAGGGCAGGGGGGCCATGCCCCCCTCACCAAACCCCCCCCCCCCCCCCCCCCCCCCCCAAAAAAAAAAAAAAAAAACTAATATAGGCATATAAGCTAATACCCCCTCCAATTAAAAAAAAACTAGTATACAAAAACATTAAGATTTGCCCTTAAATATATATATATATATATATATATATATATATATTTGTCTCTCCTATTCTAAAAAATTTAGATGTTGACCTACAAGAAAAGAAATAAATAAATAAAATTCATGCCCTTTTAACTACAAAAATAAATAAATAAATATGGACTAAACAAAAATCGCACACAAAATAAGAGACACTTATTTTGTATGTTTTACTTTGTTGATGAGTTTTATAATATGAAATGTTTAAAAAATACTTATTTTGTATGTAGTATTTTGTTGAATATAAAATAGATGTTTGTTTTTATTTTCATTAAAAAAAAAAAAAAAAAAAAAGGGTAAACTACATTAATGGTCCTTATCCTTTATACCATATGTCAATTTGGTCCCCAACCCTTTAATTGTATCAATTTGATCCCTAACTTTTCAATGTAGTGTTATTTTGGTCCTTACCGTTATCATTTGGATGGAAAAGTTTGATGTGTCAAACGAAATAATAAAAAATTAATTTATTTGCCACATCAATTGCTAACTGTACAGTCACATCATATTAAATTTAAATAAATAAAAAAAATAAATTGTTGTTCTCACGGCAATACTGACTTATTGAGATTGGGAAAAGATTAAAATCCCTCTTTCTCAATCTCACGGTCATCTCCATCCCTAATCCCTAATCCAAGAATCTCTACTTGGGAATATGGTACAAGAATATCCCAGTTAAAACTATTGTTTGGGTTGCAAACAGACTTAACCCAATCAATGACTCTTTTGGCTTGTTAATGATAAACAGCACAAGCAGTCTTGGGCTTATGAGTAACAATAAGAGTGTCGTTTGGTCCATAGGATTAGGAACACAAATACAAGCAAATAATCCTTTATTGCAGTTCTTAGACTCTAGAATCTTGTACTCAGAGATGGAAATTCAGGAATCTCTTTCTGAGAAAGCTTTGATTATCTATCCCCCAGGAATGAAGATGGGATGGGACTTACGGAAAGGTATTAAGCGGCGCTTGGAAAAGTCCAAATGATCCTTCTCTTGGAGATTTCACATATGGGATTGAAATGCAACCTCATTCATACCCTGAGGCTTATATTAGGAAAGGCAATAAAGAGTTCTACTAGACTGGTCCATGGAATGGCCTGCGGTATAGTGGTTCACCGGAATTTAATTTTAATTTGAGAGAGATGAATTTTGATTTTTTTTTTTTTTTCCCAATCCCAATATCCCATGCGAACTGAGAACAACAATTTAGTGTTTTTTTTTTTTTAATACTTTTAATATGATGTGGCTATTAGTTGGCAGTTGATGTGGCAAGTAAATTAATTTTTTATTATTTCGTTTGACACGTCAAACTTTTCCATCTAATGAATAACGGCAAGAACCAAAATGACACGACATTGAAAGGTTAGGGATTAAATTGACATAATTGAAATGTTAGGGACTAAATTGACATATAGTATAAAGGATAAGGACCATTAATGTAGTTTACCAAAAAAAAAAAAATTGGTTTTAAGCTTTGGCCCCTAGGTACGAATCCAGCTTTGAAAAAATGAAATAAAATTGTTTTCTAAATTAAGTATTTGCTTTCATTGTTTCTTAAAAAAAAAAAAAAAAAAAGTATTTACTTTTACTGGTAGGCCTTTCAGTCATCCAAAAACAAACATTGCACAAATCAACCTGAAAAGTACCACCTTGACATGGGAATCCTTAAAAAATCACAGATATGCAACCTTGGTAATAATGACAAGTGAGACCAACATATGGTGATGATTTGGATGTATCAACAGATCCAACTTTAGTGCAGGGACGAACCCAGGTAGGGGCCTAAGGGAGCCCATGCCTAAAAAAAATTTTTTTTTTTTTTAGTATGTAAAATTTTCAAAAAAAAAAGGCTTGGGGCCCTTGGGTTTTAGCTTAGGCCCCCTTGAGTTTTAGCTCAGGCCCCCCTCACCTTAATCATCCCTATCCCAGCCAGCCAGCTCAAGAGTTTTCAAGAGCCCATAAAAACCTTTAATATATATATATATATATGTAAAAAAGAAAAAAAAAATGAAGAAAACCTAGCACAGCAGTCAATAAAAGGCTGTTTGGATGGCCTTTTTCCATAACTCAATTCTCTATTTCCATAACTCATAACTCAAAAATGGTGGGACCTATAGCTAGAAGTCCGTTTGGCACCACCATAACTCTATTTCCATAACTCTGTTTCCATCACTCAATTCTCTGATTTTTGATTGATGAGTTATGGAAACTGAAAACACATTTTAGCTATTTTCAGTTCCCACAACTCATAACTCAATGGCATTTCCATAATTAAACATACACCAAAGGACCCACCAGCCGTAACTTTTGACCTACTCTCCCTTTTTTTTTTTCTTTTTTCTTTTCTTTTTTCTTTCTTCTCCACTTTTCTTTCTTCTTTCTCTGTTCTTCCGTTCGGTCTTTCTTTCTTCTTTTTTTCTTCCTTTTCGCCTTTCTCATCTCAGTTCGGTTTTTTTTTTTTTTTTCATCTCAGACCCATAAAAAATAAAAAATAAAAATTAAGAAACAGGGCTGAATGGGTGGGTTGCTTGAATCTGTCTGAGTTCGGTGTTGAAGGACAGTTTGAATTTTAGTCTTGAATTGATGGGTTGCTTGCCGATTTGGGTGTGGGTTTTTTTTGGGTTTGTTGTTTTTTTCTTCTTCTTTTTTCTGGGTTCTTTGTCTTTCACTGGGTTTGAAGTTCGGTGTTTTTTTCTGGGTTTGTTAATGCTATGACACACAAAGTTGAAGCTTGCCATGGTTTGAAATTGACGGTATAAATGGGTTTCTGGGTTCCTTCTTCTTTCTTTTTTTTTGGGTTTCGGGTGATCTGGGTTTCTTTTTTTCTTTTTTTTCTTTCTTCTTTCACTGGGTTCAGGTGATATGGGTTTCTTTTTTTTTCTTTTTCTTTTTCTTTTTTTTTTCTTTCTTCTTTCCCTGGGTTCAGGTGATTTGGGTACTTAAGAAAAAAAAAAAAAACTGCACTGAGTGACAGGTATGGGACCCACAAACAATGTGAAAAATATTGAGTGATGGGAAGTGAGTGATGGTGCCAAACGGGTGTGGTATTTTAAAGTGATGAGTGATGAGTGACGGAAATTGAGTGATGAAAAAATGTGATCCAAACAGCCTCTAAAACTCCAAAACCAAACGGAAAAGCCAAAAATGAAGGAAAAAAGAAGAAAAGAAAAGAAAGGGAGAGGCGGAGACAGAGAAAGTGAGAGACCCATCACGCCGTGACGCCACCGCCCACGCCATGACACCGTTGCCCATGCCCACACGGGAGAGACCCATCTTGCTACCCAATACCCACGCCGCCATCAGCTATTGCATTCCCAAACCGGAGACCCGTCTTGCCGCCACCGCTGTCAAGACCCATCTTGCTACCCAAGAACCCACAACAACACAACTGCTGAACTAAAGAGAAGATTTGACAAAAAATATCAGCACTGATGAATTTTTGTTAGCTTAGGAGTGGACCGAAATTCCATGAGATTAACTAAGTCTTCCTTCAAGTGAACTCAATAGATATGGCATAAACATCCAGCTGAACACACAATATAAAAAGACTTTGATTACCCCAAAATGCCCTTTGCTTTTTATCCTATTAGACCCCCTAGTTGCACCCAAAGTCATGTGGTTGTTTTGGTCATTTTACCTTGATGTGACATGTTGTTGTTAGATGGATACACGTGGCAGATTCTCAGTGCATGATCTGGCATGATAAGGTGAGAGTGTAAGACATTTCTTTTTTGTTTTGTGTTTTGTGATTTGTTTTGTGTTTCTTGCCTTCTTCTTCTTCTTCTTCTTCTTCTTCTTCTTCTTTTTTTGTGTGAATCTAATGTGTTTTTTAAGAATATTTTAATAGTAAAAATATAGAAAATATAAATAAAAATATTTTTAATAATTTTTTAATCGCCGCATCCGCACCCTACTTTTTCAAAAATTGCCAAGTCCCGCACCCAAACCCGAATCCAGAAACGCACCCGTGCTTCATAGATTAAATGCATCATGTATATTACCTAGATTCTAGTATTTGTCTTTGGTTAGTAACAACAACCATTTGTGAGATAATATATATGATTCTTATTTTATTTGTAGATTATGAAAAAATCAACTACAATGTTTGATTTTTTTAAAAGAAAATATTCAAATTCTTCAGTCAACTTGGGATTGCCAACAATTAATGTTGTTATTCCAATTCCAAAAAACGTGGATGTTCCAATTCTAGAAAATATTCATTCCCCAATTCTGGAAAATGTGGATGTTCCAATCCCAAGAAATATTCATTCCCCAATTCCAGAAAATGCTGATATCCCAATTCTGGAAAATAACCATATATCTCAAACACAATTTCAAAAAGTTGATCTTGATATATTAAGAAATAATCATTTTTGGGTATTTGTCTTGGTTGATAGTTTATTAATACTATATGGATGCATATTTGAAATTTTTTTTTTCGCTTATCTCTGCCCCCCCCCCCCCCAGCTTGAAATCCTGGGTCCATCTCTGGTGGTGGGTGGTGGCTGAGTTGGATAGGTGGTTGTGATGTAGGAGTTGTGGCTTGTGGGTGGTAGTGGTAGTATGGTGGTGGTGGTGGTTGGCAGTGGCCTTGAGTGGTGAGTGGGTTTGTTGGATGTTTTTGCTTTTGCTTGGAAAAAGAGAGACATGGAGCAAGAGAGAATAAAATAATTTTAAAAAAAAAATGAAAAAGAATATTTTAATGAATTGGTAAAAATAAAAATAAAAATAAAAATAAAAAACTTTGATGCTATGTGTTTTGTGGAGTAAGGTGTTAAAATAGATAAAGTAGTTTTTTGAGTTGTTAAAAACTAAAAATTTAAAACCTTTGATGTGAATGCTCTATGGTAAAAACTAAAATGCACTTCACTTGGTGAAAGTTGACAAAACAAAGTATAATTGTACCCATAAAAAAGTGAGATTAAGCTATATATATATATATATATATATATATTTTTTTTTTTAGTACATTAGTTTTAAACCACACTTTTAAAATACAACTTTTTAAAACTTTATTTTTTTAAGTACATTTTTTTTTCAAATAACCATATTTTCATAAAGTTGAAAAATTAGTTAAACTAAATGTGCACATTATTTCTAAAAAGAATTGGGCACATTAATGAGCCAAAATATTGTTTTTAAAAGCTCAAATAAATAATCAAAAATTAAACCAATCCAAATACACCAACATTTTTCAGTAAAACATAAAACCAAATATAGAATGCTTTGTTAATTAGCAATTGTAATTAGAATATTGCCTTTTGGGGTAAGGCTGATTGTAGTTAATAAAATTGGGATCATCAAAATTTTATTAAGTTGTATTTAGTTTAGCTAACCAATGAGTCCATTTTTAAACTAAAACCAAGGTTGAAAGATAGGATCTACTTGTAGAGTGGGCTTATTTGAAATGTTATTTTAAGCATGTTTGCAATTTTGGGATTTTGTTCCTTGATATGCACTGTGACTTTGCTCTAACGAGATTAAGCTCACTCGAGAAAGCTAGTAAAACTCTGTTGTTTAATTTAATTTCCTCTTCATTATTTTATTTATCAAAGTAAAATCACTTATATCTATATGTACAACAACTTTAATATCAATGAACGGATTAAGAATTATTTATTGTGTAGTAATGTATTTTTGTAATCCCTCGTGTGGTTTTTTTTTTTTTTTTTTTTTTGTATACAATAAAATTTATGATAATAGTTTTATCATTAAATCAAGACATTAGTTGTTTTTTTGGTACAGTTAGGATTCGAATTCATGCCACTTACTTAATAACTAAAACTTTCATCAATTACTAATTTGGTATAGATGTACAATTGTGAGAGTTTGTTTTAATTATATATTTTAGATTGAGAAAACATATAGGAAAGACCAAAATTTTTATTTTTCACATTTGAATAATTTTGTGTTTTTGTTTTTGATAATTACAAAAAGGAAGAGAATATTTAAACTCTAGATGTCTCATTTGAATGAACTAAAAGATGCCAATGAGTTGAGTTACAAAGTTCTTGATTGAACTCAATCCACCTCATCATGCTAAGGTTGTTGTGTTCAAGTAGGAAGACAATCTACTAGGAAAGATTAGGAAGACTATCTAGTAGGAAGGATTGGCACGATGCGGCGGGTATGTGGAGGGGAGTGGGTAAGACTGTTAACAAGAGTTTTAGCTACACAAGAATTTGCTGCTAGTGGGAGATATACCATACCATCTGCAAAACAAGACCATACATAACATGATTAAAGTCGCAGAGATGTTTTCATGCAATTCATTTATGGATTAACCAAACTCAAACCTTTTGGTTAAAGTTGCTAATGTGCTTGAATTTATATGTTGACCATTAGAAAAAAAGAAAGAGATTGAGAATAATATTATGTCATAAGTAGGCTCTAGTGAATGAGTGCGAGTACATCTTCCCAACCAAAAAACTACTATCATGGAAGTACAACTACTTAACTAAAAAAAAAAATGTACAAGAGCAATGGAATTACCCCAAAGAGATTATTACTCTAGTAAAGAGAGTAATTAAGATTGTGGTGGCCAAACCCAATCGAATTGAGCTTTTTAGGCTTAGGGCCCCAATTTACTTGTATGTTGGGTTGAGATTATCTCTCAATGGGAGGTCTAAAAGATGGCCTTATTCACTATAGATGGAGTTTTGGATATTGCTCGAGGCCCCAACTCTCCCACTCTCCCTTGGAATCTGAACAAGATTCCTAAGTCCTTCCTTATTCCTTTCATGTCTCACTCTTCCAATATTTTCCAACCCCTGATTCGTGCTTGTCTTCTCTTATTTATAGCCTCTCTTTAGTGGGGTTGTCCTAATGAAAGGGGGTTTTGTGGTATAGTCCTGACCGGATGGGATTCTCTGCGTATCACTAACATGACTCCCTTGAAACTTGTACCAGACACTATTTAATGCTCAGCGGGCAGATTCCTCCAAGGCATTATTCCATGTTCATGCATGTCACATGTCGCCGGGGGGGGGTGGGTTTGGGCGCACGGGGGGTGGTATGTGCCGTCCAAATGTTTGGGCAGGCATAAATTGTGCTTGACTTAGTATAGAAATAAACCGAGGATACTTGGTGAGTGGGCCACTAGATCGGTAACAGGCCGGTACTCTTGGTCTGTACAAAGATTATTAGCTAGATTATAGCCATAGAGTCATAGAGTGTTAAAAATATCACTCAACTAAATATCAGATTGGCAAGTATCAAGAGAAGGTTTCAATCTTCATTATACAACATCAGCTAACCTCCATGTTAACGAGAGAGAAGGGTAGGGAGGGCACCTGAATAGTCAAAAACTAAAGCTCTTTGACTGGCTTTTTTTTTTGCTTAATAATACAAATTTTTAAAATTATTTGGCAAAATAGCACTATTTAAAACTTATTTGATAAATAATTTTTTTTCTTTCTCGAGATGTCATACAAAATAAGTTTGTGAACAAACAGGTTATGCATCCATAATTAGACAATTGTGGAAGAGCTCAGTGGAGGAGTTACAAAGAACTCCAATAGAGTTGGAGGAAAAAGGACCCCTTAGAGATTATCTGCAGAAGAATTCTCACCAGCTTTTGCAAGTTACATACTGGTAAATCTCCTCTCATCAAACAATACTATTTTGCCAAAATAAATTAAAAACAGTATTATTGAGCAAAAAAAGCCCACCATGACTCAAAATCACTTCCCTGAAATTCTAGAGTCAAGAGCTGCATCCACATGCAAAAGCCAGTGTGAGAATATGAGAGTAAATGGCTGAAAGAAAATGAAAAGTAATTGTGAGAGAGACAATATGATGAAAAAAGAAAAAATAAAAGGGGAAGAGTGAGACACTACCATTAAGCAAATGAAGCTTCTTTAATAAAGACACAACCATCATTCTCACAACCATAAACCTGAGCCAAAAGCCATGGCTACCACATCGAGAAGCTCCCTTAAGCCTAAAAGAGCCAGGTTGCAAACTTTATTTGGGATTGTGATAGATAGAGATGGTTTGCCAAGTGATTGGTATTTATATAGAGAGGACAAAGACAATAAAATAAGCCATGCATCTTCGATTTTAATTTTTAAGAGTTACAAACCCGAAAGACTTGTACCATGCATATCACTCGGTGCTTGGATTGATTATCTTGCAATATTAATGGGTATTTGGAAAACTTGATGAACACAAAATTTGTCACGTTTCACAAAGTCGTTGACATAGAGTGATACTACGTTAATATAAATCTATTACTTTAACTTCTCCACTCAAAAAGTTAACCATTTCAAAATTGTGACAAAAAATTGTGATACAAAATTTATTCAAACTTTTTTTTTCATTAGACTAATGATTTGACAATTTGATTAAATATTCACACAAGATGTTTAGATAAACACGAATAGTTTAGATGGTCATTTGAACCAAACATAACACAATTTATTTTATTTTATTTTTTTGAGAATCAAACATAACTCAATTTAAAGGAAAGTTGTATTTTAAAGTATATAGTTATACTACTATTAGGATTAGCACCAAAAAAAAAAAAAAAAAATATATATATATATATATATATATACTACTGTTAGGAAATTGTTGCTGCCACTCTTTCACATGGTTGGCTCAATAAATGATACAATTGATGCAATCGTCCAAGGCTCCCAAATAAAAGAAGACCTCCACTTGTAAAAAAAAATTATATATAATATATTTATCTATACATTTTAATTAAAAAAAATTAAACACTTTTATTGGTCAATAAAATGCATTAAAAAAATTACATTGTATTTTAAAATGCAAAAAATTTAGCCATAGGATGATACAGGCTGCACTGCACAGGCGCACAGCAGCACAGGCTGTACAGTGCGCAACTGTGCAGTGCACCCCACAAGTACAGGTTGGGCCGGTTTCTCACCTTTTTTTTTTTTGTTTTTGTTTTTGTTTTTTTTTTTTTTTGAACACGGTTTCTCACTTTATCTATTATTATAAATTATTGTGCCAATTTTGCATCTCAAAAAGTAGAAAAAATATATTTTAAATAAAAAAATTCAATATATATATTATTTGATTAATATTTAAATAGAAAAATGTTCTATTTAAAATTTTTGCCTAAGACCCTCAAAGTTGTTGAGTAGGAGCTGCTCTTTCATATGGCTCAAGCTTATCACCTTTTTCTTTTTTTAATTTTTTTATTTATAAAGATTAGTTATCAATTAATACAACAATATAATACAAATGAAAAAATTCATTTGATCGATTTTTTTTTTTTTTGTGGCAATTTTGACCTATTAAAATTACTTGAACATATAAGCAACAATAACCCCGTTTAAAATGGAGCGGATCTCAAAATAAATATAGAATTCTGATGGGCCCTGCTTTGACAGAAATTTGGGAGTGAACTGTGCAAGTAGAACTTTGAGAGCATGTTTCTGTGTACCATGTATCATAATTGAAAAAGGCCTATGTCCTAAAACTCTGATGGGCCCTATTTTAATAGACTTTGTTGCAGGCCCTCTAATACATGTGGTGAGAGTTTGTGAAGAAATGGGAAACAACAGTTCCAAAAAAAAAAAATTAAAAGAAGTAATAAATGGAAAAGAATTAAAAAGAATATAGAATTAAAATATAGGAAAACAACTGGGGGGAAGAGGAAATGGTTTTAAGCAAATAAAAGCTTCATTTGTTGTAGGTAATTATTGCACAAATCCTTTGGCAAAGGCCATAATATAGTTGTAGGGATTTCTTTTTTTTTTTTCTTTTTCTTTTTTTAAATTGTATTCAGGCCCGCCTATTCTTTTTTTTTTTGCTGAATAGGCCCTCCTATTCTTATTGTAATTTGTAAGCAACTATTTGCAAATTTATGGAGGTGTTAACTACCCTACTATGTGGTAAAAACTAAAAACTAAAAAGCACTTCACTTGGTGAAAGTTGACAAAACAAAAGTATAATTGTACAAAAAAAAGAAAAGAAAAAGAGATTAAGCTATATCACACTTCTTAAAAATACAACTTTTTTATACTTTTTTTAAGTACATTTTTTTTTTTTCAAACAACCAAAATTTCAAAAGTTGAAAAATTAGTTATACTAAATGTGCACATTATTTCTATAAAAAAATAAAAAAAGGGGGGTGGGGGGGGGGGGGTGGGGGGGCACATTAATAAGCTAAAATATTGTTTTTAAAAGCTCAAATAAATAATAAAAAAAATTAAGCCAATCCAAATACGCCAACATTTTTCAGTAAAAAATAAAACCAAATATAGAATGCGTTAATTAGCAATTGTAATTTTTCCCTCAAAAAAAAAAAAAAAAGCAATTGTGATTAGAAGATTGCCTTTTGTGGTAAGGCTGATGTAAACAAATTGCAGTTAATAAAAAAAGTAAACTACATTTTTGGTCCATATTCTATACATCATATTTCAATTTGATCCCTAACCTTTCAGTTTTGTGTCAATTTAGTTCCTACCATTATCTTTTGGATAAAAATTAATGACGTGTCTAATGACCAAAATAAAAAAATTAGCTTTCGTTGATGTAAGAATAAACTAAAATTTTATTTTCACAATTTGCCATGTTACTAATTTTCATCCAAGATATAATAGTAAAGACTAAATTGACACGAAACTGAAAAATTAGAGATTAAATTGACACAATTGAAAAGTTATGAACTAAATTGAAATATATGGGATAAAGGATAAAAACCAAATATATAATTTACCCTAATAAAAATTTGCATCATCAAAATTTTATTAAGTTGTATTTAGCTAACCAATAAATCCATTTTTAAAACAAGGTTGAAAGATAGGATGTACTTGTGGGAGTGGGCTTACTTGAAATGTTATTTTAAGCATGTTTGCAATTTTGGAATTTTGTTCCTCGATTGGCACTGTGACTTTACTCTAACGAGATAAAGCTCCCTCGGGCAAGCTACTAAAACTCTAATGTTTAAAACTTATATCTATATATACAACTTTAATAACAATGAAAAAAAAAATTAAGAGTTATTCCCTCGTGTGTGTGTGTGTGTGTGTGTTTTTTTTTTTTTTTTTGGGATACAGTAAGATATAAATTTATTGCATCTACTCTATGTCCTATGATATATAGTTTTTTATCATTAAACCTAGACATTAGTTGTTTTTTTTTTTTTTTTTTTTTTGGGTATAGTTAGGATTCGCATTCATGCCACTTACTCGATAACAAAAAAAATTTATCAATCACTAATTTGATATAGATGTACAATTGTGAGAGTTTGTTTTAATTATATATTTTAGATTGCGAAAACATTTAAGAAATACCAAAATTTTTTATTTTTCACATTTGAATAATTTTGTACTTTTATTTTCGATAATTTAATAGTTATTATGATAAGGATTGTAATTAGAGGATTGTAGTGGTAGTTAGTTAGTTGCTGTGTTAGTTAATAAGTGATGTCATGGGTGATTGTGCTGATGTCATGGAAGTTAGTTAGTAGCTGGTAGTTAGTTAAGAAGAGGGAATTGTATAAAAGGAGGGAAAAGAAGGGGTGTAGGTAGTTTTTGGAATGTATAACAAGAATCATATTCTCATCTCTATCTTCTCTCTAATTTGTTCCTCTATCTCTACTATCTCTCTATTTCCATTCTCTAATATTCTATTCCTTTTCTCTGTTAATGGTTCAGTCCATTTTCTTCATTAGTTACTAAGATCCTATCAAATTGGTATCAGAGCAGCTCTGCTACTATGGCAGAAACACGATCTTCTTCTTTCCTTAATGAAAAAGTCAATGCTCTTTCATCGACGATCGAACAACATGATCAAGAATTTCGGATAGTCCATCAAAAATTGGATGCAGTCACAAGTTTGTTGCAGACTCTAGCAGAGACAGTACAAGGTTTGACAGAAGCGGGTAATGATTGGCAACAGAGGCCTCCATCTCCTCCAAGAAACTCATCTCCAATGGTGACTAATCAACAACAAGATTCTGCGATGATTCCCAAAGCTGTGAGATTGGAGTTCCCGAGGTTTAAGGGTGAGAATCCATCAGGATGGGTCTATAAAGCCAACCAATTTTTTCATTTGTACAATACCCCAATCAACCAAAAGATATTATTAGCTTCATACCATATGGAAGAGGAGGCTCTTATTTGGTTTCAAGATGCAGAGGAAACAGGTCTTTTTACTAGTTGGGAGGCTTTTGTTAGAGCATTGTACGTGAGGTTTGGTTCTTCTTCCTATGATGATCCTATGGAAACTCTAACCAAATTGAAGCAAGTGGGGTCTGTATCTGCTTATAAAGGACAGTTTGAGGCTTTGTCCAATCGAATTAAGGAACTATCTGAGAAGCACAGACTCAGTTGTTTCTTAAGTGGATTGAGGGATGAGATTAGATTACCAATTAGGATGATGAATCCCCAGAATTTGAATGCTACCTTTGGTCTTGCCAAAATACAAGAAGAATATCTTCTTGTGTGCAAGAAGAGTACCAGACCGTGGAGTGAAGTGTCTAAGCCCTCAATTTTGGGTCCCCCACCAATCAGGAATGATTTAAAGACTACCAAACTACCTGTGCAGAAGCTTACTGCTATACAGATTGAAGATCGAAAAAAGAAAGGATTATGCTTCTACTGTGAGGATAAATGGCATGTGGGACATCAATGCAAGACACCAAAGATTTTCCTTATGGAGGGGTTCCAACAAAACAACCTGGAAAGTAAGTCAGAGGGTTTTGAGGAAGGACCAACAATGGTGTATGATGATTCCACTGAATTGCAGCAACAGGTGGCAGGGTGTGCTGAGATCACTCTCTATGCCTTACTTGGGAGTCCTTCTCCGGGTACAATGAGAGTATGGGGTAGGATTAATCATCAAGATGTGCTTATCTTGATTGACAGTGGAAGTACACATAATTTCTTGGATGTTTCTTCATGGTCATCCTTGAAATTGCCATTGTCAACTCAAGAAAGCTTCACAGTTAAAGTAGCTAATGGGGAAGTACTTAGAACACAAGGAGCTTGCCATGAGGTTAATCTCAGAATTCAGGGGAAGGAAGTGCAGGTTGATTTAAATGTTCTATCCTTGGGTGACTGTGATGTGGTTCTTGGCACGCAATGGTTATGTACTCTTGGACCAATCAAATGGGATTTCAAGAAATTGGTTATGGAATTTAGTCTTGGGGGGAAGGAAATTTTGTTTACAGGATTACAACCATCTGGCATCACTTTTCAAGAAGCTGACCAATTCTTTAAACCAGTGATCAAGAAAGGATTATTGCTACAAATCATATCCTGCCTAATTCCCTCCATACCAGTGCAGCAGCATAGGGCCATTACTGAGTTACTTGAAGAATTCAACAAGGTTTTTGAGGTACCTACTGCATTGCCTCCTCTCTGAGGGCATGAGCACTAGATAGTGTTGAAGGAGGGCACTGAACCTGTCTGTGAAAGACCATACAGGTACCCCTTCTATCAAAAAACTGAAATTGAAAAAATTGTACATGATTTACTAGAGGCTGGCTATGTTAGAATCAGTCATAGTCCTTTTTCATCACCTGTGTTGTTGGTAAGGAAGGCTGATGGAAGTTGGAGAATGTGTATTGATTATAGGTCTTTAAATAAGGCTACAGTTAAGGATAAGTATCCTATTCCTGTTGTAGATGAGTTGTTGGATGAGTTGAGTGGTGCTATGATTTTTTCTAAGCTAGACCTTCGATCTGGTTACCATCAAATTAGAATGAAGGAGGAGGATATTCATAAGACTGCATTTAGGACTCGTGAAGGCCATTATGAATTCCTAGTTATGCCATTTGGCTTAACTAATGCACCATCCACCTTTCAATCACTAATGAATAAGGTGTTCAAACCATATTTGAGGAAGTTTGTTTTAGTATTTTTTGATGATATATTGGTATATAGTAGTTCTGTGGAGTAACATGTTTCTCATTTGAGGATGGTCTTGACTGTGTTGCTTGATAACCAACTGTATGCTAAGCAAAGCAAGTGTGTGTTTGGTTGTGAAGAGGTGGAGTATTTGGGGCATTTAATTTCAGGCCAAGGATTTAGAACTGATCCTAAGAAGACTGATGCCATGCAAAATTGGCCCATTCCTACATCTATTAAGGCTTTGAGGGGATTCTTGGGTCTGACTGGGTATTATAGAAAATTCATCAAGGATTATGGTCTCATAGCAGCTCCCTTAACTGCATTACTTAAAAAAGATGCCTTTCAATGGTCTCCACAGGCTGAATTGGCATTTACTGCTCTTAAGGTGGCTATATCTACCCCTCCTGTATTGGCATTACCTGATTTTTCTAGGCCATTCCTGATTGAATGTGATGCTTCAGGTAAGGGGTTGGGTGCTATTTTGATGCAGAATGAGAGGCCTTTGGCTTACCATAGTGAAGTTTTGAAGGGTAGGAGTCTTCACTTATCTACGTATGAAAAGGAGCTGTTGGCCTTAGTGAAGGCAGTGAGGAAGTGGAGACCTTATTTGGTTGGGAAGCCTTTCATCATTAAGACTGATCACCAAAGTCTTAAATACTTGCTTGAACAAAGGATTGGAACTCCAACTCAACAAAAGTGGATTACTAAGTTGTTGGGGTATTCATTTTTGGTGGAGTATAAGAATGGGAGAGAAAATAAGGCTGCTGATGCACTTTCAAGAAGATTGGAGGATTTAGTCCAATTGGAGGATTCTACTTCTGCCTCTTTTTTCCTGATTTCCTTTCCTTGTTCTTCTTGGTTGGACATTCTTAAGGATAGCTATAAGACTGATCATGAGTACCAGCAATTGTTGGAGGCTGTGACTGTTGAAGGTTCTGCCCCTGCTGGTTTTACTCTTCATAATGATCTTCTTTTTTATAAGGGTCGCATATTCCTCATTCACAGCTCCCCATTGAAGCCTTTAGTGTTGCAGCATGTTCACAATTCTCCTTGTGGTGGTCACTCTGGTTATTTGAAGACACTACATAGGGTGAGGCAGGATTTCTTTTGGAAAGGTATGGTTAAAGATGTCAAGCTTCATGTCCAATGCTGTGAGGTTTGCCAAAGGGTGAAGGTGGGCACTTCTAAGCCTACTGGGTTGTTGCAGCCTCTTCCTGTTCCTGACAGGCCCTGGCTTGATATCAGTATGGATTTTATTGAGGGTTTACCTAAGTCCCATGGTTATGAAGTCATTCTTGTGGTAGTTGACAGACTAACTAAGTTTGTCCATTTCATCCCATTATCTCACCCTTACACAGCTGTGAAGGTGGCTGGAGTTTTTATGAAGGATGTGTTTAAACTCCATGGTATGCCTAAAACTATTGTGAGTGACAGAGGCTCGGTTTTCATAGCCCATTTTTGGCAAGAGTTGTTCAAGTTGCAGGGTACTGCATTAGCTATGTCTTCAGCTTATCACCCTCAATCTGATGGCCAAACGGAGGTGGTGAATAGGAGCTTAGAGCAGTACTTGAGGGCCTTTGTTGGTGACAAACCAAGTGCTTGGGTTGATTGGCTTCACTTGGCTGAGTATTGGTTTAACACCAATTTCCATACTTCAACCAAGTTGACCCCATTTGAGGCTCTTTATGGCATATCTCCTCCCAGTTTATTGGATTATATTCCTGGTGCCACCCAAGTGGCTGTTGCAGATCAGTTACTGCAGAATAGACAGGACCTCATCTCTTTGCTTAAACAGAATTTAATTTCTGCTCAAGCTAGGATGAAATCTCGAGCTGATTTGCATAGGACTGATACAAGTTTTAGTGTTGGTGATTGGGTCTATTTGAAGCTCCAGCCCTATAGGCAGCATTCATTGAGGTTGAAAGGTTTCAATAAACTCTCTCCTAGGTTCTATGGACCTTTCCAAGTTGTGCAGAAGATTGGTCAAGTGGCTTATAAACTTGCCTTGCCTACAGATTGTCCCATTCACCCAGTTTTTCATGTTTCCTGCTTGAAACTTAAGTTGGGATCAACTGTAGTTCCAGTCCCCACTCTTCCTCCTATTACTTCTACTGGTGTACTTAATCCGGAACCTGTTGCCATCCTTCAACACAGGTCTAAACAGCTCAGGTCCAGGACTATTACTGAAGTCTTGGTTCAATGGCATAGTCATTCTCCAGAAGATGCTACTTGGGAGTCTCTCTACAACTTGCAGCATCAGTTCCCTCACCTTGTGGGCAAGGTTTTGTGACTCTTAAGGGGTGATGACCTTGGGCCAAGGTCTTTTTCAGAGGAAGGGAATAATTGATAAGGATTGTAATTAGAGGATTTTTTAAGGGGAAGGGAATTGATAAGGATTGTAATTAGAGGATTGTAGTGGTAGTTAGTTAGTTGCTGTGTTAGTTAATAAGTGATGTCATGGGTGATTGTGCTGATGTCATGGAAGTTAGTTAGTAGCTGGTAGTTAGTTAAGAAGAGGGAATTGTATAAAAGGAGGGAAAAGAAGGGGTGTAGGTAATTTTTGGAATGTATAACAAGAATCATATTCTCATCTCTATCTTCTCTCTAATCTGTTCCTCTATCTCTACTATCTCTCTATTTCCATTCTCTAATATTCTATTCCTTTTCTCTATTAATGGTTCAGTCCATTTTCTTCATTAGTTACTAAGATCCTATCATATTACATCGAAGAAGATGATATTTGAACTCTAGATATCTTATTAAAAAAAATTGAAAAATGTGAACGAGTCAAGTTACAAATTCTTGATCGGACACTATTGTTTAGTTAAAATTAGCTTGTAACTCCATGCATATGCATGGATACACTTAAACATATACAATAAGATGCATAATATAATTCATATATATATATATATATAATTTAAATACTATTGATAGTCATTTTTATATTTTGTTAACTCTTTAAAAAATTTTGTAAAGATATTATTCAGTATAAAATGTAAATTGTCCATATATATATTTTTTAATTATTGGGAAGCGCTTTTATTTTTCTTTCGATTTATTTGTTTTAAACTTTTTTATTTTTGTACTTAATAACTCACTTGAATGAATATTTATGATGTGGTTTCATATTTGATTCCAAAATTAAGAAATAACATTTTTTAAGAATAAATAATGTAGGATACACATGGCGCAAAATTGAAACTCTAATATTAATCTATTTTTTCCCCTTACCAAATAATATATTTTCAAAATAAAAGTAAGAGCAATAGTTTTGGGGAATGCTAATGCCAAATTTAAGGGAAATTTTGAATTTTAAGCCCCAAAACCATTTGCATTGGGGAATGCTAAACAACAGTATTGTAAATTTTTTTGCAATACTGCTATAGTGCAATTCTAAACATCGAATTGCACTGTAGCAAGTATTGTAAAAAAATAATATTTTATTATGTAGAGAGATGGGAGAGAAAATATATAACTTTAAGATATATAATTTTATTATGTAGATATATTATTTTAATGAGTAAAAAAGGGAAGTAGAAGTTTGAGATATAGAAGTATTATAAAATGGTATAGTATAATGATAAAGTGATTTTTTTAGAATTGTAAAATAGAGTAACATTAAAATTTTTCAATTCTAATGCAATAAAAAGAGATCACGGTCTTATCAAAAAAGAAAAAAAAAAAAAAAAAAGAGAGAGATATCGTGGTGTACTAACGTATTTGTTATAGTTGATAGATAGTTAACCGTTCAACCAAACAAACACGTGTACATCGAGCCCACACGTGCGGTTCTAAGGCTTTTAAAGGGGTTTTGCTCTCCGAACTCAACAACACCACCAACATAGTACAAACTACAGAGTACAAACAGTTGAGCTGCCTCTCTCTTATCCATGGCGTCAAGTTTCTATTCAAAACCCATTCTCTTCCTAACTCCAACCAGAGACTACCACTAGGTACTAAATTCTATAGCTTATACAAATTAACTTTCACTCCCTTCTGTTTTTGTTTTTGTTTTTGTTTTTTGTTTTTACTTAAACAAACGTTTTCTTTTCTATTTTTTTCTTTCTAGAATTCTTTTTGAATGGTTTTTTGTACCTGGGTCTTGAACAGGTCTGCGGAGAAACTCTCTCAGAGTCAGTGCAATTTCAAAGAAATGGGAACCCACCAAGTGTTTCTGTTTTTTTTTTTAGTTAATTGTTTTGCTGAATTTTTTTACATAGATAGGTTACCACTTTGTATGTAAAATTCATGGTTATTATTTTTTCTTTTTGGTCTTAAATCATCTGGGTATTGTTGCTTGCTGTCAAATATTAAATGGGTTTTGAATTTTATGCAGGTGGTTCCACAAGCTGATAGAGTACTTGTTCGTCTTGAGGAGCTGCCTGAGGTATGCCTGCTTTTACTGCTCATGTTCTGTAGTGTGGCTTCTTTTTCTTATTATTATTCTTATTATTGCATAGAATGTAAGATTCTTGAAGTAAGAACGAAGTTGGTCTGAGTTGATTGTTTGATTAAATTGAATTTATTTCCCATTGAAGCCATGCTTTGGGTGGTCATACCAATCTTGTTCAGTAATATTTGTGGGTACTGGGTACCATGTTGTAACTATATATATTAATCCTTGGCAGCTATGTCTATATAGTTTTAATCCTGATTGTGAAACACTGGAGACCTTGTGTATTGGTCTTTGAATTTTAAAGCTCAGAGATGGCAACAATATGAAGTCATCCTGCCTTTATTCATGTTAAAATGTAAACTGTGTGTTATGATCCTAGTGTCCCACGTGGATTAAGTGTAAGCTTAACCATGTGCATATAAGCTCTTGGACACCCTCCCCTTCTGAGCCGGTTTTTAAGGGTGAGTTCTACTCGTCTATTGCCTGAAAGGCTGAAACTTTGAATGCAGGGACTCAGCCAAAACCTTCAGTTTTGATACATAGATACACCAAAGTAGTATATATATGTAGAAATGGAGATGTGCAACCCACCTTTGATTAATGTTCAACCTCTAAAGTGTCTCATAAAGGAGAACCTTGTGAATTTAATATGTAGCAAAGATTTTGGGCAGAACCTCTGTCTCTTTCATCCACCCACAAAACTGGCATAGGAAAATCATCTCTTTAGGTGCGGACTAGTGATCACACAAGAAAAGTGTCCATAATTTAAGGCAAGTCCAGACAAAATGTTGTGTCAGCAATAATGATAGTAATTGAGACAGTCTGATTGTGCCTCTTTGTGTTGCCAAATGCAAGGGGAGACAGAGTAGGAGCTAATTTCCAGCAGGAGGATCCTTATTTCGTTTTGCATTTGTTATCGGACAAATCAAGTCAACAGAAACAATCTGATTCCAATGCTGCCAGAAACTGCTTGAAATGGGCTCTAGTTCTTTATATTTGAATTCATTGATGTAACTCAATAGTAGCGTGCATTCCCCTGAGAAATTGGGTTGAAGAGAATCAAGACTCACTGGGTGTGTAACTTACCTTTAAAAAAGAAAAGAAAAGAATAACTGAATTCTCTACAATGGCCTGTGCTACCCATGCATATACAGAAGAATTCCAAGATATGAGCATCTCTTGAAAAGAAGATCTTGGCCAGATGATCTCTTGGGAATTAGCCCAGTATGAGCTGGCATTATTTCTCTAGGGGAAAGGAAGAATGGACAAACAAGAGATTTTGGGTGTTAATCATTCTACATATGACTTAAATTCACATTGTGACCAGGGTACCTGTGAGGGTCGCATGTTAACTGGTTGTCATTTTGTGCTTTCTACATAGTGGTTGCCAAGAAATCTGCATTGTAGAAATACACATTTCATGTATGCTCTGTTGTTAGTTGGCATGCTGATGGATGAAATGTCTTATGCCACAGAAATCAGCTGGTGGAGTATTGTTGCCCAAAGCAGCTGTGAAATTTGAGAGGTATCTTATGGGAGAGGTATGTGAAATGCTAACCCTTTGTGTATTGTGAATTTTTTTTTTTTTTTTTTTTTTTCGTTTTTTAGATTAAAAAATCTCTCTGGATAATTTAACCAGCAGTTTTAATATATCTGAATATGCTTCAGATTCTCTCTGTTGGTGCTGATGTTGGGGAAGTGGAGGCTGGAAAGAAGGTAAGCAACCAAATTGTATTCAGCTTTGGTTATGCTTTTTCAGTCAATGGCTGAAGCCTGAAACAATTTTGATGCTGCTGGCACTATAAACTTCCTGATGAATGAACTTTTTCCTATTCTTTATGGTATCATTTCCAAGAAATGTTCTGTAGCTTGATGTTTCATCTAAATTGATTAAATGCTTATTTTGTTGCAGGTTCTTTTCTCAGACATAAATGCCTATGAGGTGAGTATTATTTTACTGTAAAGTTATCACTTATCATATAGCCCTTGGTACCACTAAGTGCCTTCACAAATGATATTCTTGTGAAATGACCCTCATCAAATATGCTATTTCTCGTGATTGTGCTGTGACAAAAAATTGGTGTCCTTATATTCACCATAAATTATCAATTGAAGTTTTTGTGCTGCTGCAGTATCAGTGTTATAGAAATGGGTTATATTGTGCTGAATCTGCTTTAGAAAATGTTGCTTGCATTGAATTTGTCATGACATTTCCTGATAAAATATTTATCTATATTAAGCACATAAATCCTTCTACACATGGCTTGAAGATCAAAGATTCAGACTAATAATGTATGGATTTTGGGAGTGAGGGGAATGATATGTGTGTGTATATATATATATATAAATTTTGGCAAAGTTTAATTAACTGTATTTGACCCCTGGATCTAAACTCACAGAAAGATGCAGATGCTACTGGGCCATATGGCCATTGTTGTATGAGTGGAAAGAAGTTGTGATTATTAGATATTTTTAGATCATCCTTTTTTAGTCAGTAAATATTTTTATTCATGATCCAGGAAGTCTTTTTGCTAGCTTTTGGTGAAGTTATCTGCTTTATCCTTTCCTCCATAATCTGGAGTAAATTTGAGTTTGTATATCACATTTGTGATATTTGACTGTGTATTAATGCCTTGATTTTGAAATTAGGTGATATGTCTAATTTTGATTGCCCATGATTATATTCACATTAGTGTTTTTTTTTTGTCTAATGAAATCTGCTCTATGTTATTTCATTAATAGTAGTGTAATAGGGTATGCCACGAATATTCTTGCACTGAAATGATGATGTTACATAATTGCACTCATTCATTCAATATCTGCAGCTTATCTGCTTATAGTGTCATTCTTAGGCACAGGCAAGCACCTACATAAATACTAATTAACTTGAAATTGTCCTTGTTGTTACCATTATTTGATATTATTGTTGTTATCAGCTTATGTTCTTTGGGCTAAACTGCGTGTTCACCACCTATGAGCATGTGTTGGTGGTTGTCACTGTTTGAACTCGTGTCAGATGTGTGTTTATTTACCACACATAAATCTTCTTCTTGTTGTTGATGTTATTAGTTAATGAAAAAAAAAATTGGGTGGTCTTTCAGGTGGATTTGGGAACAGATGCTAAGCACTGCTTCTGTAAATCAGGTGACTTGTTGGCTGTGGTTGAGTAATGGTCAACAATTAACTAAGATTTATGGTTGAGTAGTGGCCAACAATTTACTATGATTTTTGGCCTTTCTTGTGTACTTAATAAATTAGAAAGATGCTTTCTTCACTGCCTGGAGAAATATCCTATCCATGTTGAATTTTATGCACTACTGTTCATGCACAATGGCATAAGATTTTGGAAAATGATATGAAATTAAATCATTGTCGACGAGGTTTGTTAATGTTATCCATCATGTTAATTGAATATAAATTCTCTATCCCAATTTTGAGTGTAATAATAACTTAAAAGATAACAATCTTCCTCTATAGTAATGCATTTAGCAAATCAATGGTAAATCATTTGCATGCAGCATGTAATTACTTACTATGTAGTTAGAACATGTGAACTGGTTCAAGTACCCTATCATCCTTTTTCCCTCTCTCCCTAACATTTGCATTCCCTAGAATCCACATAATCATTCGAAATTACCCAGAGAAGTTCACACTATTACATAAAATAGTTAATTTCCTGAGATGGAAGATGCCCCATATATAAGCTGAAAATAAGCAGATACTGTGTTCACTTTTCAAGAAACTATGATGGTTTCCTAAAGCCATTCTTAAACATAGCTTCATTGGCTGGCTGACTCTTAAAATTAGTATGAAAACCCATTTTCAGAGCTATGGTTAATGAATTATGTTGAGGGGTTCATTTCATCTGCCAAAGAAAGATGGAATGGTGGAAGAAACAGTGAATGAAAACCCAGTTATGTATAAAAGTAAGAATAGTTAGGAATAAATTCTGTTCCTCTTAGCCATCACCATTTCAGGTCATTCTTCAAGTACCATAATGGCACTGGAAAATTAACTTTACCTATCAGAGCAGAAGCTCCAGTTGTATAATACACAAGCACAAAGACATAGTAAGTGGAGATGATGCACTTCCTAGTTTCATAAAACACAGCAAGAGAAAATGCACATAATGAAATGAATAGTTAAATTGAGAAAAACAAAAACACAATGCAAAACAAGATTCAAAGGGAGATCGATGCTTTGACATCATAGTTCCAAAACAAAAAACAAAATAAAGAAGAACGCTTGGTTACAGTAAAATGTTTCTTGGAGGCCACAACAGCTGCTCGCAGTAGATGACAGAGAACAAGCCACTCACGGTAACAGAGCTTCATCACCACCGTTATCACCAAATGTGAACTAATGTGGGTTTTGCTTTAGAAAGAGTAATCTGAGAGAAAACGAAAGGGAAAGTAAAAGGAAAGCTTGTTTTAAGAAAAGGCGTGGGTTCTTTGTGGGAACAGAAAAATCATGGGAGTGAGAATCCTGCTTTGACATAAATTTGGGAGTGCACTGTGCAAGTAGAGCTTGACAGCATCGGTGAATGATAATTGATAAGGCCTCCTAACAAAATAAAAATAAGAATAATTGATAAGGTAAGGCCAGTGTCATCGACTTACAGCTGCAGGCCCTCTAATACTGTAATACATGAGACGTGAGTTTGTGAAGAAATGGGAAATAGTTCAAAAAAGTAACTAGGAAAAAATAGAAAATTAAAAAAAAATTAAAAAAGGGTTTGGGAATGTTTAGATTTTACACTCTAAAATTTGATAGTATTTGGATTGTTAGCCTCTGTTCATTTGTTGCTAATGTATTCGTTAAGTGAAATATTAGCTAGTCATGTGTGTTTCGTTTGTCCAATAAAAAAATAACACGTCATTTTTATGGAGGGCCAAGATTATCTAAAGAGAGCTATATAATGTGAGAGATCCTTGAGAGAGAAGGGGATCGGAGAACCTGTAGAAAAAAGCACTATAGCATAAAGAACTGAGATTTGGGAGTGCACTGTGCAAGTAGAGCTTGACAGCATCGGTGAATGATAATTGATAAGGCCTCCTAACAAAATAAAAATAAGAATAATTGACAAGGTAAGGCTAGTGTCATTGACTTACAACTGCAGGCCCTCTAATACTGTAATACATGAGATGTGAGTTTGTGAAGAAATGGGAAACAGTTCAAAAAAGTAATTAGGAAAAAATAGAAAATTAAAAAAAAAAATAAATAAGGGTTTGAAAGTGTTTGGATTTTACACTCTAAAGTTTAATAGTATTAGGATTGTTAGCCTCTGTTCATTTGTTGCTAATGTGTTCATTAAGTGAAATATTAGCTAGTCACGTGTGTTTCATTTGTCCAATGAAAAAATAACACGTTATTTTCATGGAGGGCCAAGATCATCTAAAGAGAGTTATATAATACGAGAGATCCTCGAGAGAGAGGGGATCGGAGAACCTGTAGAAAAAAGCACTGTAGCATAAAGAACTGAAGCTGTAATCAAGTCCTAGAGTGATATATTCAATAATTACTCTCCTCGGACTTTGCCTAGGAAGAATTTCTTTGCAAAAGACTTGGTTTTCCCTATTTTTCTTTGCTTTCTTACCATCCTTGGTCCATTGTGAGCATTGTTCAATCCATTTAAGCCTAGGTTTCACTCCATTCTCTAAAAATTCATTGTGTGGGGCCCCTTAGGCCTGATTCCTTCTACCTTTTGGGCTCAGGAACCAAAACTTGCCCTTACATACATACATACATACATACATACATATATTTATATATATATATATATATATATATTGTATTCATACCGTACTATTCTTATTGTAAGCAAATTTTGGCAAATGTATGGAGGTGTTAACTATCCTATTATTTTGTACTTAATTTCTATTCAATTTAAATATCTATTTTCATAAATAAAGAAAAAAAAAAGCACTTCACTTGGTAATATTTTAAAATTACAATCTATATAATATTTTAAAATTAAAGTGTAATATTTATTGTTACTATACTCTAATTAAGCAACATTCTCGTAGCATTTCGGTCCATTCTATCCAATTTGATTCATTTTGTACCACTTTAGTCTATTTTAATCTACTTAGGTCCATTTTAGTCAACTTTAGTTTATTTCAATCCATTTGATCCACTTCAATCCAATTTGGTCCTCTCTCTCTCTCTTTCTCTCTCTCTCTCTCTCTCTCTCTCTCTCTCTCTCTCTCATTATTTCTTGCAACTCTACTACTTAGGTTGATGAATTTTTATATCTCTACTTTGGGTTGTTTTGGTGTAATGTTTTTCGAGTTCCTTATCACAAGTTCTCTCTCTCCCTCTCATAGTTTTGATTTGATTTTTATGAGTTAATCCTTAGTTTTGAGGTAAGAATTTGAGTTAATATCAAACACAATCTACAAAGCTATATATTTGAATGTGTCTATCAATTATTTGAGTGATATTAATTGTAATTATATGAAAAGTCTTGATTATCATGATAATCTCCTTAAGAGAATGAGAAATTTGAAACTTAAAAATTTTATTTGTATGAAAAAGAAATTAGGAAAATATAATACGTAATAACAATATTTAAAAGAATATGGACCATTTCAAAAAATAATAATATCAATTAAAAATAATAAAATTATATATTTGCAAAAATAAAGAGATAAAAAATTAAGGGTAAACTATTATTTTGGTTCCTAAACTTTACCAAAAGTTTATTTTTCATCCCAAAACTTCAAGAAATTCATTTTTTGTCCATAAACTATTGAAAAGTTCATATTTTGTCCCTAAATTATTGAAAATGTTTTATTTATGTCCTTCAACTTTACTAAAAGTTTGTTTTTCATCCTTAAACTATTTTAAAAATTATTTTTTCATCCGTACTTTTGTTTCTATACTATTCAAAAAACTATTCACAAAGTTTAAGAATGAAAAAAGAACTTTTTAAAGTTTAGGGACAAAAATCAAAATTTAGTAAAACTTAGGAACCAAAATAGTATTTTACCCAAAAATTAAAATTTACTTTTAAAAGTTGTTTAATTTTTAGAGAAAAAAATTATCTACAGTAAAATTTAGAGAGAGTAAATTTCACATTATACTACATCTTAAAATAATTACATATTCCTAAATATATATATATATATATATATATATTAGAATCATATTCCCTTGTATAACTTGAGTTTGCGACTAGTTGTGCCTAAATAAAAGAAGAGGCATTAAGTTATATATTTATTTACTAAAATAGTTTTAACTGCACTTTTTAAAAATACTTATTTTTTAAACTTTATTTTAGTTAGTAGAAATTTGGGTCATCATAATTTGATTAAGTTGTTGTAGGGTCTGTTTTTGTAGCCCAAACCCAAAAAATATGGGTGAAAGACCCAACGAACCCAGAACAATGAATTTGTAGAGAGTGGGCAAAGAGCTAGGTTGGTTATGAAGTAAACAATGGTTGGCTAGGTTATTTGCAGTGATGATAACATGAAATAATGCTTAAGTAACTCCATGGATGAATATCCGAAGAGATGTTTTATTAAGTAAACAGTGATCACAACATTCAGAGATACAGTAAAGCTTCTTTTTCTCTCATTTTTCCCCCCTCTTCTATTAGGAACCCTTCTTCTTTATATAGCACCCTCTACCACCATCTCCACCGTCCACCTGTTCTTCATCTGCATATCCACTCAAGTGCACGTCATGTCAGGTGTCCACTTTAGTTTTTGGTGAGTGGCGATAGCTGAGGTTACACTGTTCAGGAGTCTTCTCCACATAAATGCGGCCAGAAAAGCTGTTGCAGTACATTAAATGCGGAGGTAGCAGCTTTTCCTTTATATATTTTTTGCTCTAATTATCTCCAGATCTACTCAGGACTTATCATTATCATTGGGATTGCTAGGAAGATTATTCGGACCTCCCACACGTCTGTTTGGTCAGGGCCATTTGTGGCCGAGGAGTAAAACATCTTCGGACCAGTAGGGACCTCTTCGGATGGTAATTCCTCCATACTTCTGGGCTTCCTGCCTTCAGATGGGCTGTCTCCACTCAACTGTTGCTCCTCGAAAATATAATACTTCTTAATACGGTGCCCTGGGCCCATTAAGTAGCTCTGGGTTTTCACCCCCCACAGTTGTATTAGCTAATCAATAAAAAAAAATTAAAAAAAATTAAACTCAAAGCAAGGTTGGGAGATAGGACATATTCGATGGAGTGAGCTTCCTTGAAATGTTATTTTAAGTTTGTTTGCAATTTTGGTAGTTCTATTCCCCGATTGTGACTTTGCTTCAACAGAATTATGCTGACTCTCGAGTAAGCTACTAGAACTCTTTTATACAATTTAATTTCCTTTTCATTATTTTGAATCTATTACATTACTTCATAATGATAGTTTTTTATTACTTGGCCGAGACACTAATTAATTTTTTATATTATAGGATTCAAATTCATGTCACGTTTACTTGATAACAAAATATTTTATCAAATACTAATTTGATGTAGATGTGCAATTGGTGGGATTTGTTTTAACTATATATTTTAGATTGAGAAATCATACAATAATTGAATTTTTGTATCTGAAACAGAAAGCAGTTAACACATTCATCATTAAAATAATAATAATAATAATAATTGAATCATAAAATCCTCATGTTCAGAATTGCTTAAAATATGTTGTAAATTGCATCACTATAGCAATGATAGCCAAGAATTCCAAAATACCTCGAACACTCTTTTTATATTGAGGTACATGCTTTCACATTAGGTTGTATGGGACTCAAAGACACATGTTTGTCGTTACCCTTGAATCACGTTATATGTACAGTCAATTTGAGCGTGATGATCTATGACCATTGAGTGAAACCAAAATTTAATAAAGACAGAAAAAGAAATGTGAGCATTATTGTATACAATAACTATGGTGTAACGTTATATTGATTTTTTATATTTGCAAATGTTTTAATATTTGTGAACTGTTAAATGTTTATTATGAAATAGACTTTCTTCATTTTATAAACAAATGGAGAGAATCTTTATTCATATTGAAAGGGGTTTCTTGGTAAAGACCTTTCTTGCTTTCCTAATTCGGTGTTTGCTATGTAGTACTAATATAAGAACTCTTTTTTAAGAAACAGACTCACGCGGAAAGAAGGGATCGGATGCCTTTGTGTAATATAAAAACTTCTAGTAAAAAGTTAATAATTATTGTCTAAACGTTGGATGACAAAATCTTACTGTACATATTCACAAATATGAAATTGAGTAGGATGCTAAAGTTGTTGCTGACTTGGTGAACAATTCTAGAAATACTAATGCTGTAAATTATGCTACTGTGGCTAATTGCAGGTTCCTAATTTCCCAAGTTCCTCAAGTTAAAGTGCCGCAATACTTTTGGGAAACCAACCGCTGTGTGGATGCCCTTACCAGATTAGGAATCCAACGAGCTTCTGATGTTTTGTATTATAATTCCTCCCCCCCTTGTCCGTTGGATGCTTTTCTCTTTGATTTGTATGGTGTTTACCATGTCAGACTCTGCCCTGACTTTGATGTATCTGCTTATTTTTCTTAGTTGAGTGATATCTTTGGTTTAACCCAAAAAAATAATAATAATAATAATAAGAAAAGGGTTACATTTACAACATTTTCACAACAAAACTTCTAAATTGAACACACTATTGAAATGTTTAATCCATCAAATTTTTCTTATAAATTTTATAAGAGAGTTTGAAATATAAAATCATAAACGAAAAGAAAAAAAAGAGTTAACTAATTTTCTAGATTTTTTTTTTTATAATTTTTTTATTTTATTTTCAGGTGTTTGTTGTAGGTAAAATGTGGTCAAATTTATAAAATAAAAAAAATCGTTGACCATAAAACTCTTCATAAAAATTTGTAAAATGTTTTACATCTAAAAATTTGATAAAATATTTTACAAAAACACACAGTGGCTTCCTTTACCCCATCTAGTGACTAGGTCACTAGTTTGGCAAACGGAGCTACCATTACGATGACTAGTGTTGGTAGTCGGGTGGATGGAGTCGCCACTCCAATGGCTGGTTCTAGGGTTCAATGGTCATAGCCACTACTCTAAGGACCGATTCTAGTGGACCAGTGATCGATGTTGGTGGTCTTGTGAACGGAGCTACCGCTTTGGCAACTGGGTCCAGCAGTCTAGTTATCGAAGACACCAATCTTGCTGTTTCAGTCATTGGTGACATGCTCCGGCAGTGGGTCACAAAGCCACCGTTCCTGCTGTTGGTTTCGATAATCCGATCGTATGAACTTTAACACTAACGACTTTGGTAGTTAAATAATCAATTTTGGTAGTTTACTTGAAAATTTTTATTTATTATATCAAATATCTAAAAATATTTTATACGTAAAATTTTGTACTTGTAAAATATTTTATTTCTAAACAGATAAAGGATTAGAAAAAGCCAAAAAGGGTCATAATGAGAAGGATGATTATTTTTAAATTAAAGAAAAAAGATTAGTTAGGCATAAAGTAGAGGAGACGAATAAAAATCACGACGGGTGTAGCTAAAGTAGGGTGCCAATCACTTATAACTAACACTGATAAATGCCGTAATATTGTTTTTTACCTTTTGATCCAAACACACGACAGGAAAATAGGAAACTTTAGACATCTAGAAAATTTATTAACTAGGTTTATTAGATATTACCAAGGGGAATAAATACAGAAGCATACGTGGCGCATTGGTAGTGCGTTTGATTCTATATTAAAAGGCACCGTGTTCGATTCCCTACCTTATCCTTTTTTGTAACACTGTTCGGCTGTATCACACAGAAAATTGAGAATGTATTGCGTATAACAAATGAGAGAAAATTTTATGGGGAGAAGTTTTGAAGGTTAATGGTGTTTTCTAGCTCTCTAGTTTTAGTTTTCTGCAAAAACTGCCACTTGGAGGGCCTTTTATAGCCAATTGCACACCAGTTTGGTACAATGTGTTATGTACATTCACTCACATGCGTGATGCACTTGGAACCACTTGAAATCTTTTTTAAGATCAATTTTTTTTTTTTTATATAAAAAAAATCACTTGGAACCTTTGCAGAGCCCTTGGAAAAACACTAGGAATAATGCACTTACTATTGGAGGCACTTGCTTACCATTGGATATTTTAGCATTTAGTCAGCTTAAAAGATGATTAGGGCTGCGGGATTGTTCTTATCGGGCTACTCTCTCTCTCTCTCTCTCTCTTAAAAATAATTTTTTAGGGTATAATTCATTATGCTTTCTTTCCTCCTTGACTATAGTTGACAAAGCATGTTTCTTTCCTTATACATCCATTTTAGGAATTTGAATATTAAAAACCAATATGGAAAATAAATATAGAGTTTTAATGAGTTGTCTGAAAAATGATATTGAATTTGCATTAGGAAAATTTACCATCTCCTTAATTTAATTTCTTTCAAATGAATAATCAAATTTCAAATTCAAAGACACCCAATAGGAAGCATGCTAATTAGATCATTTTGTCAACTTCCTAATCTAGCACATTTCATTTAGACTTTTCCTTTTTGAATTTGCAAATTCACGTGCGGTGGAATCCCTTAATTGAAAAAGTACACTATGAAATTAGGCTTCTGTAAGTTTTCATTTTCTATGTCTCTGTGATTTTCTTAATTAATTAGTGCAATTTTTTTTTTTTTGGTGTACATTCTATATGAGGTTTGCTATGACTTTTGTTGGGAATTAATTATTTATTTTCAATTCAATTGGTATATTCATATTGCATTTCCAAATATAATTCGGTTAGTCAGTGCTAAATTTTAAATTTGAATCTTAAAATTCAATTTGGAAATTGCAGAAGCTTTAATGAGGTGATTATAGATAAAATATTTCCATTAGAATTAAGCTTTTAAATTCAAATTTAAGTTGACATTTATTCTCAAATAAGTTGGGTCCTTACTATCAAGAAATTTTCTTTTAGGGTTTATTTAAATTTTGAATTGAAAATAAAATATGGAAAGTATAAAAGATGATAGAGTTTTAAATGAAGAGATTAGGTTGGGTTTTAAATTGAAAAAGGAAATAAGTGGGAAATTTAAAGTAGGAATTGATTTTTATTATTATTATTATTTATAATAGGAAATAAAAATATATAATTTCCAAATTCCAAAATTTTCAAAAGTAGAGTTTCAAAGGTGTTTAAAAGAAAAAGAAAAGGTAAGGCGGGTTGGGTTAAACCTGAGTCCAACTTGAAAACCAAAAATATATGAGAGCAAGACTTGAACCTGACTTGAAATTCCAACTGACCCGCCCAAAGCCCTTTAGATTGGGTTGGGTCTGGTGGGTTTTTGAGTTGGGCGAGTTCCATGCTCAGCCCTAAAGATGATAAGGTGTCTCTAGTTGGTGGTTTCTAAATCTCAATAGTTCTAAGAGATAAATCACTTATTGTGAGATTGAAGAGTATATAATATAATAATATGACATCATTTTTTAGGCTCTTGGGCGACTTCAATCTAACATGAAAAATGATGAATTTAGTGTAATGAATATAAAGAATGATTTGAACAATTAGAATATCCCACAAAGTGCCAATTGAGATGTTCATATAAGTTTGTCAAAATTTTCTTTGTCGTGTGATCACACAATTTAACTGTACAACAAACAATTTCTCTACAAAATGAACGGGAAAGATTACAACTATTTTGAAAAGAAAGATTAAAAGATACTAACAAGAATGAAAATTTTTATGTATTGGATCAGTACAAGTGACAATTAAACCACTAACAAGATAATGATTAAATACAAATACTGCTCTAATTAGGCAAGTTAGACTCATTTGAAATGCATAACTCAATTACCACTGATTGTTTGTCTTTGATTGATTCTTTAATAACCTTGGTCTTACCCAAGTTACAATAAAATGCTTTTTTTTTCTTTCCTTACAAAATCTAAAAAAAAAAAAAGGGTTAAAAACCTTAGTGGAAATAAAAAAATAAGAGGAGAACATGTGGCGGTGTGGTATGGCCAGGGCCAGGAACTCTGTAGAAGTCCCACTCCTAGGTCATAGTATTTTCGTATTTAGATTGTATTAATTGTAAAAGTCACGCGTGAGACAGCTGTTTAAATTAAAAAAAAACAGAAGAAGAAGAAGAAGAGTAATAAAAACCCCACACGCGTGAAATCCAAAAAAAGAAAAGATTCTCGCTCACACGCGTGAAGCACAAAAACCGCGATTAATTACTGCGTTTACACGTATGAGGCCCTAGTCACGTGTGATGCGAGATAAAAATAATAATTAATAAGTGTCAGATTTCGGGCACGCCCCAAGTTCGCACGTGTGAACATTTTGCCTGTATGAAGGGCGGCCGTGCCCGTACCCATTTTCGCTTTCAGCTTCAGTTCCAGATTTTAGGGTTTGTTTGAGTTTACTCCTCTCATCTCAGAGGATTCAAATCCTAACCTTCCATTCAATCTAATGGCTCTAAAAATAACTCCACGTCATCAATCCGCGTCACTTAGAAAAAAAAATATAATACACTCTCATTCCTTCTTTCTCTCTCTTTATCCTTTTACTGTTCATACCTTTCTCCCTCCGACTCTTCACTCCTCATACTCCTCTCCTCTGTTCTCTCTAGTTTTCAAAAAATACCGATGTTGCTGTTGCCGCTTCCGCTCTTGCGCCAAACCACCGTCATCGTACGACCAAGTCTCGAACCAGCCACCATTGCGCCACCCACTGGCCAGCGTTTCTCTCCTCCAACGATCTATCAAACCCTGCTACGCCTTTGCCGGCTCCACTGCTTAGCATCTCCAAACTGCACCGCCAGCCCAATCACTTCCCGGTAAGTTCTCTCTCTCTGACTTTTCATTGGGAACACGGAAGAAAATAAATTGACATTGGAATTTTTTTGAATATTTTTTTAGTTAGTTTTGAGATTAAGGATTGAAATTAGATGGTGGGTTTTTTTTGGCTGTGGGATTTATGGTTCTTTTAATCTGGGTTTTTTTGTTGTTGTTGTTGTTGTAAAGTTGTGATTTTTTATTAAAAAAAAAAAAAAAATTCATTCTCATGGTGGTGATTTGTACCAAGACCCAAGAAATTGTTGATGGGTATATTGTTTTGCTCGGTATTATGGGTTGGATTATTTATCTATTTTTGTTTAAGTTTCACTTGTTGGTTTTTCTATTTGATGGTGTGGGTTAGGATGGAAAAAAAATGAAGAATTTAGTCTGTAGTTGATGTCACTGGTAATACAAATTAGAAAATTTTGTTTTGATTTTCTACATGTTGCTCTCATAGTTTCTTCAAGAGAAGATCACTGTAATTTGAGTGTTTGGGTTCTTATTAATTTCACCCATTAATTTGTTAATAGTTCTATCATTTTTACTAACTCCTAATAACACTCAAATTCAATCTAATCTAATGAGGAAGGCTTCATATATGTGCAAGCATCACACTTGGTCTTGATTTTGCCAAGGATGTGCTCATAGACAAGGCCGTTTCTTCTATTATTTCTGTTCAGCTACCCGATATTGTGAAGTTTGTGAAAACCCCATTTGTTGGCAAAGAGGATATTTTTCTTCCAAATATTAGAATTTATCATCTTAATATTGCCTCCTTAGTTCTTTAGATGTTAATAATGGAGAGATGTGCATTGTCTTAGTTGCTTCGGGTGCCACTACAAATTTGAGCATGAGTTGGCAGTTTTCTTACTTCACTTGGTTGGTTCAAATTGCAATTACAAATGATGGGGGTGCATTTGTTCAAGTATACAGCAACTAGGCTAACTTTTGCTCTAATTGCAGTAAATTATAAATAAATTTTTGAATTATGGTAGATGTAGTTTTTCTTCTGTTGGGTTGTCTTTGTCATGGAAATTTCTGTCTGTTTTTAGCCAAGCTTGAAATAAGGGTTGTTCTGATTTCAAAAGGTGTGGGCTGTTATTGTTGTTATTGTTGAAATAAGTCATTTTCATTGTGATTTCTGCTTTTAACAGGAGATTGCTATGATGGAGGAAGAATTAAAGATAAAGACTGAGATTATCAAGAAGCAGGAGAGACTGATCCAAGGATGGAGAAAAGAGCTGAAAGACCAATTGGACAAACACAATGCTGAGTTGGAGAGGGTATAGATTGTGGTTTTTGAGCAATAAGCTTGTAGTGATTCTTCCAATTGGTGGCTAACTTTTCTTGGTGCATCATGCTCCTGGAACTTCTGATGGCATTTTTTAAAAGATCTTGTTGCCTGTGTAGCTTGTAAATGTGAATTAGAAACATTTCTTGAATCCCTAACAATTTTAAACTCAAAGTGTTGCAAGCTGTAGCGTTCTATGCAGCGCAATGTATGTGATTTGCCTTTAATGAGCAAATCATCTTTAAAGACTGATTTTCCTAACATTCTTCATTAAACATTGGTCAATTGATGTGGCAAGGGGTGGGGATGTGGCAGGAGGGGCAGATGGGTCAGGTGGTGGTGGTCATGATGTATCTAGAGGTGGTGATGTGTCAGGGATGGCTTACGTGGCGGGGGTGGGGACGTGGCAGGAGGGGGAGATGGGTCAAGGGGTGGTGGTCATGATGTGGCAGTGGGTTGGGCGTTGCGTAGACAGAGAACGGCCAATAGGCGTCGTCCTAGAGCTTTTAGACGACGAAGCAGGCGAAATGCGTTTGCTTTGGCAAATCAGAGGATTGCTTCCCTCCTTGAAGATGTAGCAGAAGAAGGTGGTCAAGAGGAAGATGAAGATGTAGCGGAAGATGGTGGTCAAGAGGAAGAGGCAACAAATGATGTTGCAATTGCTGCATCGACTTTAGTAGAATGGTCCCGAGAATGGTCAAGAGGAATATTCTATGCATCATTCTTGGGACCATCCTACTAAAGTCAATGCAGCAATTGCAACATCATTTTTTTCCTTTTCCTCTTGACCACCATCTTCCGCTACATCTTCGTCTTCCTCTTGACCACCTTCTTCTCCTACATCTTCAAGGAGGGAAGCAATCCTCTGATTTGCCAAAGCAAACGCATTTCGCCTGCTTCGTTGTCTAAAAGCTCTAGGACGATGCCTATTGGCCGTTCTCTGTCTACGCAACGCCCAACCCACTGCCACATCATGACCACCACCCCCTGGCCCATCTCCCCCTCCTGCCACGTCCCCACCCCCGCCACGTAAGCCCTCCCTGACACATCACCACCTCTAGACACATCATGACCACCACCACCTGACCCATCTGCCCCTCCTGCCACATCCCCACCCCTTGCCACGTCAACAACCCCTGCCACGTCAGCCTTTCCTGACACATCAGCAGCAGCACCACCCCCTAACCCATCAGCCCAAACTGCCACATCAGCACCACCACCCAATGACCCATGAGGCAAGAAGTACTAGAGGAATGTTTTGAGATACTTTTTCAAGACGCAGTTTTAGACAGCATAGTGATTCCCCAATGATTGTTTTTGCAACCAGTCATGCTGACGGTCTTAGATCTCATGACAGATGGCTCCTTGATTTCAGTGATCTCCATTATGATGCGTTTGGTCATGATTCTTGACACCCTCGCTATGGTGGTTATCATAGACGTGAAAGACGACGGTGGTCAAGATATGAGGTAATTCTCTATGCTCTTTTTGTTATCATGTTATGCATTATTTTGGGAATTTTTATAAAGTCATGTCAAGAGGATCTCAATAAAAAATCCTCTTATTTGTATTTGCACTTAAAAGTATTAATACCTTCTGAAAAGATCCATCTTTGTTGCAAAGTATGACCCATTTGGTCTGACATTTATTTAATTTTTGGATAAGGTTGAATTGGCTTAAATGATTAGGCATCACAAACTTTTGAAATAATGGAAAGTATTCTAGTGTGATTCTATTTTTAGTTTTTTAGAAAACCAATTCCTCTAGGCGGGGCAATTTGATTGAAGTTTGCTTGATAAAAGTTGATAGAAGTTTTTTTTTTTTTTTTTTTTTAATGTGTGTGGGGGAGGGGGGGTGGGGTTTAAGATATGATTTTTTTTTAACTTTTGTATATATTTTTTGGTAAGTACAAACTTTTGAATACATGTCCGTGATGAAAATTGTAATGGCAACTTGCAGGACAAGGTTGGTTGGAGCCTTCCTGTCCAACCCCATGATGTGGTAGGAATGGACTGGACAGCAGCGGGGTATCTTTTTCAAAAAATTCAAGTGATGTTAGAATTAGAGTAAAGAAATTCCCCTTAAGTTTGCCAACCAAATCTTGCCACTTTATGGGTTTTATGGGCGAGCTCCGACCCTAATTTGTGCCTATTGTAATCCATGCAAGAAATTTGGTATTGTGGATGACTCATTTATGTAGTGAAGTTCTCACCATGCCTTACTGCTTATTCATGGGCGGGTGAGAACTATAATAGGTAGTAAAATGAAGTTTCAAACTAGATGTCAATCTGGTCCAACCTTTTTTTGTTTATTATTTAATTCAGGGCTGGCTTTAAAGCTGCAGTTCTGGAATTTATTACATTATTCAATATGTTGTCTTATGTAAATGTGAGGAATTTGTCTAGTGCGTTATATTATTTAAAGGATTAGTAGCCTAGTAGGTCTAGTCTCTATAATGCTGCATGGTGTTAAACTGATGGAGATCTTCTTTTGGTTCCTTTGCATCATATAGGTTTGGTTTGTTTATATGGAAGTGTTGCTTACATGAGGATATATGAGGGAAATTCAGTAGTTTCTTTTTTCTTGTTTCTTCTCTGAAACCAAACAAGCCTAGATCTTAAAGAGCCTAATTGTACATGAATTTTAGAATATATTTAACTGAAATTTGCTTCACATAGATAATTTATTATTTGCATTGTTAACGGATATCTATGCATTTTCCAAAGTTGAGTGATCTAATAGTTATAAATTGACCACATGTACAATTTTTCTTTGGAAGTTTGGAAGATGTTGTTGCTGTTCCTCTTCTTGTGGCTATTTCTTCAACAGTTTACAGTGAAAATTGCATAATCTTTGTTCATCCTCAGAACTTATTCAAGGTCCTTGTATATGTTGCCATCAATAACAGGTGTTACATTTGCCTGGCTGAGTACGAGGAAGGGGAAAGAATTAGAGTTCTCCCGTGTTGTCATGAATATCATATGTCATGCATTGATAAATGGCTCAAAGAAATACTCGGGTATCTTTAATTCTTTCATGCTTTTATTTTATCATTTTACTGGGGTCTACTTTGTGAATTAAGTTCAATTATTTTATAATGTAACGTTACCCCTTCTTTTCCTTTGCTGGTGCTGTAGTGTATGCCCAATTTGCGGAGGAGATGTTTGTGAATCCAGAAATTTCATCTTTTTGATGGAAATGTAAATACATGTATAAATAGGTTAAGATTTTTTCTTTAAATATTTTATGCCCATATATTTGTTGTAAAACAGTAAAAGTTTTGTGCTTCAGTAATATGATATTCCATAAGTTGGCTTCAGAGAATTCAGTAAAGGGGCATATGCATCTTGTAGTTTCCCTGTTGAAATTCCAGCACATAAAATTTTGTAATAAAAACTAGAAAGGATTATCATCAATATTTATTGCTACACCATCAATATGAAAAAAGGCATTTTCTTGATGAGCGAGGTGCTGAAATTGGGTAATTTCGGTCCATCATTTGGATGGAATATGCTAGTTGTGATATAGTTTATGAAAGTGATTTGATTGTTGATTCCAAACTAGATTACTTCAAAGAATTTAATCTATTCAGGAGCAAATTTTGTCGGATTCTCAAAAGCTTGGAAGCATTATTTTTAGCTGGGTTTGTAAGAGTTTGACATAGCTTTTAGGTACATCCCTGTTCAATGGAACCATTCCATCACAATGTGATTAAAGGCATAGCGTTACCATTATAATGACCAATTTTAAGATGCACTTGTACGTAGCAGATCCTATTTAACTTACAGCCTTGACCATGTGATGACCATCAGATACCTACCTATAGCAAGTACTGAAAAAGTAATCCCTGAAACTACCCATTGAAAGCAACTAGGGAAAAGCTAGGCCAGGGTAAGTAATATTAGTTTAAACTTTTAAGATTTACCGAGAAAAGGGAGGTAAAAAGAAAGAAAAAAGAGAGAGAAGGAAATCTATGCTATTTATCCAGGACTTCTGGATAAAGTTTTCTAGTTCCAGTGACTGAGGAGCATTGTCCTTTTCTCTTGAAGTGAAAATCCTACGGCATGGAGGACTCCAGTGGCATTATCTAAGTCTTAAGGCCACTTTCAACTGAGTTCTATTGGGCCAAGATCTTATCTACTTCATTGGGAAGATTTGGTATTTCATGGATCCAAAAGTTATTATTGTGGACACCGCATCATTTTGAAGTAGTTATCATTCTTTGTTCAATGGAATGGAAATTAAATGACATGAACCTGTGAACCTATTTACACTTATGTTTTTTGAAAATTAGATTTTCATTATGAACGAAACTCTCTATTTTGAAGCAAAAATAGAAGGGACAATTTTCCTTTGAAGATGAAAAAAAAAAAAAAAATCAATTACAATAGGGGAGAGTCATTGGAAACACCATGAGGTGTTAGTTGAATTATAAAGCTTTTGACAGTCTTTCTTTAAAACACCTGAATATATGATGAAGTTTGCAATTTGCATTTGTTGATGATGCATTCTTGCTTTTACATTTATATATATATATATATATATATATATATATATGCAGCGCCCCCTTTTTTCTCTCCCAAAACATTAAGGAAAAAAAGAAAAAATAAAAAGAGTTTATGAACTTGAAGGATAGTACACTCACCTGTAAAAAGTCTCATGAGGCAGATGTGACTAACCTGCATCCTTCTCTTTGGCCAAAATTTACACTTTAAAAAGTCATACAAGTACTTTTTAAGTACTTTTTTTTATTAAACCCAAAAAAAAAAAAATAATAATAATAATAATAACACCATTCTTTGGCCAAAATTTACTCTTAAAAAGTCATAGAAGAAGTCATACAAGTACTTTTAAGTACTTTTATATTTAAAAAAACAGAAGTAATATTATGGTTGCATTTGGCATGCCCTTTTAATATTCATGCAAAATGTATTATTATAATTCTTTAAAAAATAAAATAAAATTAGATAGTAACCATGATTGTAGGGAAGAGAAACAAAAGGAATAAAAAAGAGTGCTGGTGTTACCACTAGTTTATTGGGAGATTTGTCCTACTAGAGTAAATGCTTTTAGGGACGGGAGTAGCATGAGAGCCTTTGGTTCAGAGTAAACAATACCAACATTATAGTTTTGGAAGGCATGCCAAGAGTCCAAAGGAAGCAACACAGAGGGACAGATATACAGCTATTTTTTTAAATTACTAGGTGCTGTTTATATATTCTATTGGGTTCAGTTTTTTACTACTATCATTTTACTAATCATGCCTTTTTTTAGTACTAATTTCAAGAAATATATAAGAATAGATGAGAATCCCTTTTAATATAAAATTCCAAACTCACTTTGGAAAGAAAGAAAACTCAATAGTCAACACTCTTTTTTTCTAATGTCTATGTCATCAGCATCAGGTGGCTCATTCTCCACCTTAAATAAAGTATGTTGCAGGTTTCTACTCCAAAGTTTTAATGTTTTGTTGGCCTACAGGGTGCAGCTCACCTGATAAAATTAATCTCTCTCTCTCTCTCTCAAAGCAATGCATGTAATCATGGCATTGGCTTTTATTTTTTTTATTTTTTTTTTTGTTAGAATAATTTTATAGTTGGAGTCTTGCAGGATTAGAACTCTCTATATCTGATTCAGCAAAAAAAAAAAAAAAGAACTCTCTATATCTCTACTAAAAACACCAAGAGATACAAAGCTTTTGACATGGCATTGGAGATACTAATAGTATTCATATAAAGAAAAACTAAAACTATTATCAATTTTATTATAAAAAACTTACAAAATAGCAAGATAATAAATGTGATCCATGATACATCAATAATTAAGTAAATAATATATTTTGATTACTTTTTAATTAAGGAAAAGTTAACAGATACTCTGAAAGTATTGGTTTAGAAAATAGTTCAAATTTTTTTTTTTGGAAAAATGATTTTTCTTTTGTCACAACTTTTTATATATCCTAGGAAAGTAATATTAAAACTTTTCTAAAAAGGACATTATAGCTGAATTGATATCTCTCCATGCATAAAGTATTTAGAGTCTAGAGGAGAAATGGGTATCATATTGTAACTATCTCAACAAAGGTTTTTTTTTTTTTTTTCCTCCTCCTAAAATGGTTTATTAACAAATGCTCTAAGTGCACTCGTTAAGAATACCCTTTTAATTATATATATATATATATATATATATATATATATGTATATATATTTTAAAAGTTTGACACATTTGTAGTGACCATAATATTATTCATTCAAGGTTATCATCCTCTCCAATTTTTATAAAATGCATATTACTAGGCATTGGATTTTCATCATTGAAGTTACTAGGGAAGTTATTGAGTCAACTCAGCCAATGACGTCTCCATTCAATATTGGTAGGTATAGTAGATCCAAGACCAAGGGGGCGTGATCAAAATTGCAGCTCTAAATGGATTCAGTGAATATGATCATGTTTTTTTAATTTAGTACTACTAGATAACAGTAACACTCATCATTACCTTCTAAAACAATAATTAAAGGATATATAGTTTTGGGCTCAAAAACCTTAGGTAAACGTTTTACTTCTTACTTCTTAGGGTCACATTGAGTACCTCTAGTGCCTTTCTATTATGACAGGCAACAATCAACAATCCCCTTCGAAATATATTCTAATCCAACACAGCCTTTTTAGGTTGAAAATTTTTCAACCCAACCCAATTAATAGAAACTTCAAAAACCAACCCAACTCAACTCATAGGAATCGAGTTGGATCATCAGGTTGGGATTATTTTATCATACTTAATAGAAGTTCGGGTATAATTCAAATATTTAAGCCATTATACAATTAATTATTACAATTTAGATAATTGAACACAATATTCTAATTTTATCAAAATTAAGTTTAAGAATACCAAATTAAATCAAACTAACAAATTTAAGTAATATATATTTTCTAAACCATTAATAGCATGGGTTGGGTTGGTTTGGTTACTTTGACTGAAAATTCTGTCAATCCAAAATATTTCCAAACTTCAGAGGTAAAAAAAAGAAAAAAAGAAAAAAGAAGGAAACTAACTCAACTCATCAATCCGTCAGGTTGGGTTACTTAGGTTGGTGGTTTGAATGCACAACTCTAATATAAACATATGAAAAAATAGATTATATACTTTGGAATAATCATCATAACTGATTTTTTTTTTTCAAGACGTAAGAACTACTAATTATTTAGACATGTAAGGATTTTTTAATCTCTAAATTGAAATTGTGTTTGGTTATAATATAATTGCAATTCATAATATTTTATGAATTGTATAAAAATAGTATAACATCAACTTGCATACAATGTCCAACTAATTTTACAAAAAAATTTGGCTTAAGAGAATTGCTTTTTTTTTTTTTTTTTAATAATTTTTTTAACATTATACCAAACATTACTTCTTGGTATAATAAATTTTCAGGAAAAAATTATTTTTAGTATAACACAAAATTAAATTGAATAAGGCATCCAAATTTCCAAATAAAAGATTATTATTTATTCTATACCCTGATTATTCTCTGGGTGAGTTAGAAGACTTATCAATTGACTTGGTGAGACCGTGAGAGTGGCCTTCCTTGCTCTCTTAATTAGGCAACTTGTCCTTATTTGTGCAACTTGTACTTCTTTACAAAATAGTTTGTGAGGACCCCAAAGATAACCAGAAGTCTAGAAGACTAGAACCTGATGTTTGCTCAAACACATGACAGGCAAAAATTCCACGACTTTAATGTAATAATTAATGAAAAAAAATTTCTACTAAGTCACCCCTCAAGGAATATGGGGAATAAATTAGGAAACTCCTTGGGTCAAGTCGGTTTAAATTTGGAATATTTTCTAATTCAACCCAAATTTTTTTTTTTTTGGTTGAAATTTTTTTAATCCATCCCAACTAATAGTAACTCTAAAAACCAACCCAACTCAACTCATAGGAATCAAGTTAAATTATCAAGTTTGGATGATATTCCAATTTAGCCAAAATTGAGCTTTAAAATACCAAAATAAATTAAACTAACAAATTTAAGAAATATATATTTTCTAAACTATTAATAGCATGGGTTGGATTGGGTTGGGTTAGTTTGATTGAAAATTTTGTCAATCCAAAATAAAAAATTCTGAATCCAACTCAACACTATCAACCCATAAGAAAACCAACATGAGATGTCAGATTGGGTTCCTCTCTTTGATGGGTTAAATGCACACCCCTAAATTACGAACAAATTTATTGATAAAGGTTAGTAACAAAATGGTGTACAAACATATGTAATATGAGATTATATGCTTTGAAATACTCATCATAAGTTCATTATAGATTTTTTCAAGATGTAAGAACTACTCATTATTTAAACATGTAAGATTTTATTTTATTTTATTTTATTTTATTTTTTAAAAATTAGTTGGACAATGTATGCAGGCTGATGCTATATTATTTTTTAAACAATTCATAAAATATTATGAATTGCAATTATAACAACCAAACACAACTTCATTTAGAGATTAATTTTTTGGGAATTGCATTAAAAAAAAAAAAAAAAAATTATACAAAGCATTACTTCTTCTTCTTCTTTTTTTTTTTTTTTTTTTTTTTTTTTTTTTTTTTTTTTTTTTTGAGATTGACCAAGCATTACTTCTTGGTATAATAAACTTTCAGAACAAAAATTATTATTCAAAAAAAATTATTTCTAGTATAATGTAAAATCAAATTGAATTAGGTATCCAAAATTCCAAATAAAAGATTATGGGCAAATTATAGTAAACTCACCTGTGCTTTGGCCTGTTTTCACATTGCATACCTTTGGTTTAATACTTCACACTTTGCCCACTTGTGTTTAGCTCTATTTGGTCTCCTTTAACCATCTCTGGCTTTTCCATTAAAAAATAAGTTTTATCACCAAAATATAACATAACATGAATCAAAAGGCTAGGGTTTAAAGAATGACTCATTCTTAATCTTCTCCAGAACTTGGTGCATTGGTTCTTGGAACACTGCGTTAACTGCCTGAGCATTGGCAAGCCCTGACAGGTTTTGTTGTCAAAGACTTCCTTAAACCGTGCTCGGCAGGTAGGTCAACCTTGAAAGTCTTGATGGCTACATCACCAAAGTCACCATTTATCTCATTAAACATCTCCTATTATCTCTTCGAGTACGTTTTTAGGGTCTCTCCCTCTCGCATGGTTAAGGACAGTAGGGAATCCAAGGGCCAAGGAACCCTACTACAAGTAATAAAACAAGAGCCAAATGCCCGGGTGAGCTCCTTAAAGGAATCTATGGAACCTGCCCCCAGGCCATCGAATCATCTCATTGCCATGGGCCCCAAGCTGGATGGAAACACCTTGCACATTAAGGCCTTGTTCTTGGAATGGACAGTCATTCTCTGGTTGAAGTGGCTTACATATTCCACAGGGTCTGTTCGACCATTGTAAATGGTGAATGTTAGTTGATTGAAGCGCCAAGGAAGTCTTGTCCCTTCGGTCTTGAGTGTGAAAGGTGACCTGGAAATTTAGTTCAATGCCCTACTTATAGCATTGTTTCCTAGGCCATTGCGAGACGAGCTTTTATACCTTCGTTCATGATGGTGCTCCTTATCACAGGAGAAAGACTCACTGGGTGGGGTTCTTGACCTTCGTCTATAGCGAACGTCCTTTTCATCATCAGAGGAAACATTAGAATTGGAGGGAGTTCGCTTTCACCGTGCATGGCGCAACTTCTTCTTTAAATGGTCAATCTCTAGCTGTATGGCCCTAGTGTTCTGCTCTTGAGAGACATGACTCCCACCTTGAGAGTGGCTTCTACTAGTATGCATGGTATGCACATTAACCTCCCGGTCCCTCCTGCGTTCAAGATTGAGGAAATCATCTTGACGTTGGGACCCTATGGATTCTTCCTGGTGTGGACCTGATCCTACCATGATTAATCATTATACTTACTATCACACAAGTAATTTCCCATAGATGGTGCCACATTAGCAAAGAAGGAAGGCAATGGTTATGATCATAAATAGAGATTGAATAAGTGTAGGGATTTTGTTCCTTAAAGTTGTAGAATAAGCTTTGTAATAGATTTTTGCATTGCGAAATAGAAAATAATAGAGACTCTGTGGATGTAGGCTTTCATGGCCGAACCACGTTAAAATTGTTGTCTTCTTTCTTTTTTCTTTTGTTTGCTTCCATATATTATAGAGAAATGTGATAGCTTGGAGCCTTGGAACACTTGAAAACAATGCAAACACTTGAAAACTTGGAACACTTGAAATAGTGCAAACACCAGAAAACACTTGAAAACATTCATACATCATGGAACTATTAGCTACATTTGGCAAGTGTAAAAAGGCATGTATAAAAATGTTCACTTGAAAGGTTTTTAGAACAAGGATACTTTCTTGTTGACATTCATGGTTGAATTTTCTAATTTGATTTTATGTCTTATAGTACATCTACTTCCCTACTTCTTGCTTCATATATATTGATGTGGGATCTTCAAATTGGAATAAAACCAACAAAGGTAGGAATATATTTAATTTTAATTTTAATTTTTTTTCCCAATATAGTTGTATATGTTATAATGAATGGTTGTATTTGTTTTACCTGAGGATTCATAGTTTCCCCTCCTATGGAGAGTCCCCATCAAGCATTGCCACCCTGAATATATTAAAGGCATCGTATTAATATCACATAACAATGCATTGCAAAAATTAGTGTTTTGCTAAATAACATTTTTTTGGTACTTGAGACGGATCCAAATCACATATACCACTACTAAGTTGGGTGAACATTGCATTCATGTGTGTCATCACTTCGGCCATTTGCTGTTGGTGCCTTGCTTCTGCTTGTTGCTATTGTTCTTGGTGCCTTGCTTCTGATTGGGCGAGCTAGTCTTGTACTTGGGCTAGTTGCTCCTTAAGGATAGATGAGTTGTTTTCCAACTCCAAAATCCTTTGGGTCGTTCTGGTTGATGACGATGGAGTCAAGGTAAACTGTGAAGTGTTTGTGACACTTCTTCCAGATGGGGTGATTCCAAATCCCACCCTATGTACATGTCCAGGGTGCTTTGGACCAAACACCTGAGTATACGCATCGTCTTTGGACTAGAGGACTCCACTAGTACTACTAGGCTCTCCTTGTAGTCGCATGCCCTCTTGACTCAAAAGTTCTTCTATCCTATTCTGTATGTTTTCCCACAAGAACCAAATAACATATTACACACCATAAACAATACAAACACAAAATACACTAAAATTCGATTAAAGTTGTGCTTACCATGTTCTCTTGCGCATGGGGAGTAGTAGCAGCCCCAACTTTCCTATGGCATACTTTTAGATACACATCTGCGCGCTCGATTGGAGCCCTATTAGCTTTTGCCTACATGATGAACAAAATTTCATACAATAAACACAATTGCTCTCAGATTTGTCATGTTGTTTATCATTTGCATTGACTAAGGTGTTCATGAATTCTTAGTTTATATTTACCACCAACAAGAAAGTAAAAGAGTATTTTCAACATTTAGCGTGATTTAGAAGCATAAAATTAGCTTATGTGATACACGAATATAGTAGCACTTGTAGTGCATTTCTTACCACGTTATTAGAAATTTGTCTTGCTATCTCATTTTGTTCACCTCGACTGACCTTGTTCTTGTTACTTAATGTCTGCAACCACAGTACCATCAAAGTATATGAAAACTAAACATCTCTTGATTAAGGTATTTTACTACTTAATGTAAGTTTTTGTCTCTTCTGTGCTTGCCATTGTGAATTCATAATATATTTATGTTTCTAATTACCCTCCTCCTTAGTGTTAAAATAGGAGTTGATAAAATTTGGTTTTGCAGCATGTGTGTGACCTGAATATACTTCTTCATTGTTTGCTATTAGTTTACCTAAACTGGTTATGCCCATTCATCTTGATGGTTTATTGGTGTGATTATGTATTGTGTGCATTTAAGTAATACATTAAGAACTGAGTTGTGATCTTGTAAGTACCAACATAAACTAGTTAAAAAGCATGTTTTTAGTATTAAAGGAAGAAGATGCATCATACCAACTTTGGAATAGGACATAAAAAGGAGAGAAAATGGACTAAGGAGTATGTAAGCCTTTGCAGCCTAAGCTACATAGATTAGCTAGTGGAGTTGATAAGAGAGCTAGGATAAAATTGCAGGAAGATTTGTTTACTATGACACAATTTTTATTTATTTATATATATTTCTTATTAAGACCCCTGACATAAATTGTCTACTACAATACACTTGTAGTAGTAGTCCCCAACCAATCTCTAAATTATAATAATCTTAAGTTTATGTTGTTGATAGGGGCAAAACAACTCTATCACATCTAATGGAAAGTGCTTTGAGCTAGACTAATTATATTGTAAATAACCAGAAGATTTAGGTTAAAAGGAGGGGCTATTAGAGTGAAACATGGCCAACATGATTTTCTTGACTAAATTACCACTAAATTGAGATAGACGAATAAAGTAGCAGTACCACAGTTTTGTCATGAAACCAATAGTTAACCATCTTCGTCCATTGCTCCTCCATTACCGTCGGCGGTATCTTGGCCAATACTTGTTCCTTTGTCACATCACGTTTATAGTGATCCTTCTTCAATTTTGTCCTCCGATTTCTCGTCGAAACCCCGAGTTGATGCATTGCTCATCCCATTTGATCAAATGGTGCGACAATATTAGGGTCAATTAGATACCTTTTCTGAAATGCAAAAGTGGAGTTAGCAAAACACAAGCATGGACCCTATTGAATATGACATTTAGTTATGATAGCGGCTGTAAATAATTGTTACTTATAATTTATTTTCATATTACCTCAATCTCAATCCAACAATCCTCTTTAAAATTTTTAGGAACTCTTGGCCACCCAGCAGGCGTAAGCGGGCACAATAAGCCATTCTCACAAAAAGTTCCCAACCACCGAACAAACATTTTACCAACTGGACCAATCGGTTGGCCTTGATCATTTAACGGTAACAGGATTTTCCAGGATCCATCCAATGCCCATATGTCAACTAGCTTTGTAAGACCACGTCTTTTAAACCTATTTTCCACTGTTGGGCTTTGTTGATAATCATTTGTATATACAAAACTACCAATATTAGGGCTAAATTATCAAATCTCACAATTAATGAAACATATCACACCATGAAAAAATTATTCATCTAGTAACTTAATGTGATATTAAGGGTTTATAATTTCATTTAAACAAAACATCAGTACATTTATGCAGGAGAGATTTTAGGAGGGGATTTTGCATTTAATTATTAATGTAGTGGTTTTATGGGGGGGAAAAAAACTCATTCTATAATCTTACAGCCAACCCGTCAAGTTAATGATAATGGAATATCATGTTAATGATAATGGAATATTAAAGATTTAAATTAAAGTAGATAATATGTAAAGTCAATAATATATATATATATATATATATATTTGTAAAAAAAAAATTAGGAATAAAAAATAAATAAGAAAAATAAAGATTATGTGGTCAATTCTAACCATAAAGTATTTGAAGTAGATATATATCCAAATTGCACTAACTTTGTTGTTTTTACTTGATGTTTAACACATGTGTTGCAGCATTTGGAAAAGCAATCCTTACTTCATTAAAATATTAACAATAGGATTTCCTTATGTCTTGAGCTCTACCCTTTAAGCATAAAGGGTAGTTTGTTGTTTCACCGTCAAAGGTGTATTAAGTTTACCAAAATGGTGCCTCTGTTTAGTAAAACAACCCAAGATCACTCCATTACCTTTATGTGACAAAGTGTAATTGGTCATGTAAAATTCTTGGGTAGTAAATGCGGAAAGAAGCCTAAATCATACTCATATGACAAATCTTATACTGTTGAGTTTAAATATTAGAGTGCTAAACACAGCAAGTATCCACATGAATTGAATAACAGTACCACATTCTCTATTTCTTCAAGGAGAATTTAGCCTTCACATCACATGTAAATACTATTTCTATGATTGAGTATATTAGAAAATTGTTTTACTGAGTTCACATCAATGGGAATTTTGTTTTATGCACTAGATTAGTTTATATTGTCTACACAATACTTGGGGATGTTAGCATCTATGTTGTGGACAAGGATGAGTATGATGAACTTGCTTGTGAGTATTTTATTTTTTTCTTTTAGTTAAAGATCTAGAAATGTGGTTAACTAAATTCAACCATTGTAAAATATTTTTACACTACATTGAAGTATTAAAAGCATAGTTTGCCTAGAAAAGTTAAAGTAAAAGAAAAGAAAAATCAATGGATGATTTTTCTTCGAAGACATGTTAAGTACCAGGGGCCTGTGTCTCATTGTCATCAATGGCAATTGGTCTTGCCTCCCGAGAAATATGGGTTTCCTTATCTTGTGCCACCACCCTTTGTCGTCCATGTGACAATCCTTCGCCAATGTAAACAAGCAGCAATTGTCGTTTCCTCTTCCCCATACCTACGTCCAACACCTTCACAGTACAAACATAAAGATAATTATAGCCAACAACTAATTGCATGAACAAATAACAATATGAAGAAATAACAGTTTTAACAACATGAAGATAATATTATACAAACAACATGAAGAAATAACAGTTTTAACATATGTATATAACAACATGAAGAAATAACAGTTTCATGTGATAATTACTTATGTTAAAATTGTTATTTTTTAACAACATGAAGAGGAACACAGTTTTCACACACACACACACACACACACACACACACACATATATATATATGCAAAATTGTCCAACTTTGCACGCAATAGACCTTTACAAATTCTACTTACAATTTCAATAATAACTATAACATAATTACACATATATACAACAACAGTACCCTATTATACTACTCATCATTGCTGTACTCGACTTCGTTGTCATCTTCATAATATTTAACACAAAAGCCAAGATGATTACATTACTCACCTAGATATAATCACCTCATCATTACTACAGTTGCATGTTTCCATGCATAAGCATAGGTTACAACCTACTATATATAAAATCAAATAAGTTTGATTTGTTGGGGCGGGGGCTGGTAGTTCCATACTTTGTTAGGATAAAAAATAATAGTTCATTGCTATGATTTATAAAGCTTTCTATAATTTTGGTAATATTTTTACCTACTCTATGTTTTCAATTAGGTGAAATGTTGTAAATGATTTCTATGTAGTACAGAAATGGACAAAATGCACTGAATGGATAAAAGTGGACCAAAATAGAGCAAATTGGATCAAATGGACTAAATTGGATTGAAGTGGATCAAAATAGATTGAATGGACTGAAGTGGATTGAATTGATCGGAATAGGACTGAAGTGAATTGGATGGGCTAAATAGGACTGAAGTAGACCAAATAAGACCAATATGAACCAAATAGAACCGAAGTGCACCAAAGAGACCCAATAGGACCGAAATGGATGGAATAAGATCAAAGTGGACCAAATATGACTAAAGTGGAAAAAACAGACCTAAGTTGACCGATGTTAACCAAGTAGGACGAAAGTGGACTGAATAGGACCGAAGTAGACTAAAAGGACCAATGTGAACTGAGGTGGACGGAATGGACCGAATAGGATTGACATGGACTGAATAGGACCAATATAGACCGAAAAGGATCAAAGTGGACGAATTGAACCAATGTGGACCGAATAGAACAAATAGGACTGAAGTGGACAAAATAGGACCAAAGTAATAGTAATGGTTTTATAGTAGGAATGTTTTTATTTATTTATTTATTTTATATCCTCCCTTCAAATTCAAAATAAAGAAGAATTGATTTGAAAAACAGTGAGATATATTAGGGAGTAAGATGAAACATAAATTCAAAAAAGAAAAAGAAAAAGAAAAAGAAAAAAAGAATATTAAAAAGGAAACATGTAGGTCTCGGAAAAAAAGAAAAAGAAAAAAAATCGTTGACTTTATGGAAAGTTTAGCGGCTATTTGAATTTGTATGTTTATATATATATATATATATATATAATTTGTACATTTCTTGTGGTTAAAGGATTAGCCTAGTGGGCTTTATTTTTTGAAAAACTAAAATTTAGGAATTAATAGTTTTCCTTTTACTATTTATCCCCATTAACGGGAAACTTGTAAGTTGTAAGTGTAGGATAGGGATATTTTGGACATCCTAGTGCTATGTATAGATAAAACCTTATTTTGTGTGTGTGTGTGTGTGGAGAGGATATAGATAATACTTAATGGAAAATTATTAGGTATTCTCGAAGTATCATAAATATATATTCTCTTCTCTCACATGAATGGTAGGTCTCACCATGAATTTAATTAGTGGGACCCATCATTAATGTGAGAGAAAATAGTACGTATTTGTAGTATTCTGAGAGTACACAATAATTTCCCATACTTAATAGAGCAAGGTTACCCTAATTTTATCATAAGAGCTATGTATATTGATAATAAACGCAAATTTAGGAATCAAATTGACTAAAAATTCACATCTTACATACCAAATTGACAACAGACCCAAAGTTGAAGGAATCAAAGTGTATGTCAATCAATAAGTAGCTTTAGTTTTGCTGTTAGGTCTGTTCTTTTGAATAGGCCTTTTTTTTAATGAAAAAAAAATGGTAGGGGGCAAACTGAGTTAGCGTTTTCTATTTGAGTGTGACTATAGGACTTATTTTGCCTATATGTAAAACTATTTTTTAATTAAAATGGATCAAATGAATTTAATCAGTCTGGCCAAGTTTGTTGATTTGTATTATATTGTTGTATTAAGTGATAAGCTTATAGTCTTCTCAAAAAAAAAAAAAAAAAAAAAAAGTGATAAAGCTTATTCTCACCCAAAAAAAAAAAAAAAAAAAAAAAGAAGTTATAAGCTTTAGCCCTACGAAAGAGGGCAAACAACAATATCCTCTATAGTTTATACTTTAAAGATAAATTTCCATCAAACTGAGTAATGGTTGGTTCGAAAAAGTTCCAATGACCATCTAAATTATCCATGTTTATCGAAACAAGTGGCAGGAATGAATTGCCAAATCGTTGGTCCAAACGAATAGAAAGTTTAGGACTAAACTTTTTTACTACAAATTTTTGTCATAGTACCGAAGTTGTGGACTTTGAGTAGCAGAGAAAAAGTGATGGTTCTATGTGAAAGTGAAAGTGGTTCCTCTCATTGTCAATCACTTCATCAAGTTGTGTTGCGGTCATCAAGTTTTCAACCATCTTTGTCATAGGAAAATTCAAATTCAATCCAAATAGCAAATACCTGTTAAAATTGCAATACAATCAATTCAAGCACCGAGTATTCAGAGACGCATTAAAATTCCAGCCCAATCCCAACTGATATGGTACAGACTACAGTCTTTTGGGTTTGTAGTTCTTATGATCCAAGATGCATGGCTTATCTTATTGTCGAGAAATTATACAGTTCTTATGGCGGACTACGTCACTATAATTTCTCCTTAATTGTCTTTGTCCTCTCTATATAAATATTAATCACCTGGCAAACCATCTTTATCTACCACAATCCCAAATGGTGCATCCAATAAAGGTTGCAGCTTGGCTTTTACACAGAGCTTCTAAATGTGTGGCCATGGATTTTTGGCTCAGGTCTATGGTCGTGGAATGATGGTTGTCTTTATTAAAGAGGCTTCATTTACATAATGGTAGTGTCACACTCTTTCCCCTTTTTTTTCTCCATATTGTTTTTATCTCACACCTACTTTTCATTTTCTTCAACCATTTACTCTCTTATTCTCACACAGTCTTTTGTATCTGGATGCAGCTCTCGACTCTGGAATTTCAGGGATGTTGATTTGAGTCATGGTTGGCTTTTTATCTTAATAATATTGTTTTCAAGATTTTTTTGGCAAAATAGTATTGTTTGATGAGAGGAGATTCACCAGTAAAAAAAATTACCTGTAACTTGCAAAATCTGGTGAGACTTCTTGTGCTGATAGTCTCTGTGGGTTCCCTTTAGACTTTAACAAAATTCCCCACTATTTTTCCTTCAAAACTATCCGGGTGCTTTAAGTAACTCCTCTGCTAAGCTCCCCTAAGTAGACAAGCTTTATGTTTTCAGCAATTATTGATGCATAACATGTTTGTTGGAAAAAAGTCCTTTTATGAGAATCTGAGATAGCTCAGAAAAGAAGTTATTAAACAAATAAATTTTAAATAGTGCTATTTTGCCAAATAATTTTAAAAAATTGTATTATCAAGCAAAAACATCCGGAGCAAAAGTTTTTTTTTGATTATTCAGGTGTCCTCCCTACCCTTCTCTCTCTTTCTTAGTCATGTGTTGTTCATAGTTCTTGCAAGCTTTAACATGGAGGTTAGCTGATGTTGTATAATGAAGATTGAAGTTCATTTTTTTCCTCTGGATACTTGCCAATCTATTATCTAGTTGAATGATATTCTTAACACTCTATAGCTCTGTGGCTGTGATCTGGTTAATAATATTAATTACTCTCTTTAATGGAGTTATAATCTCTTTGGGGTAATTCTATATCTCTTGTACAGTTTTTTGGTTAATTACTTGTTGTACTTCTATGATGTAGTTTTTTGGTTGGAAGATATACATGCACTCATTCACTAGAGATTTATGAAATAATCTTTCCCTTAATCTCTTTCCTTTTTCCATAAATGAATTGCATGGAAACCTCTCTGCAACTTTAATCATGTTATGTATGCTTTTGTTTTGCAGATGGTATGCTATATCTCCCACCAGAAGCAAATTCTAGCGTATGCGCTCCAATCCCTCCTACTAGATAGTCTTCCAACTTGAACACGTCGAGCTTACCATGATGATGAGGTGGATCAAGTGCAACTAACATCGGCTCCGTTGACGGAGAGAATAGTAAAGTTTCTTAATGAGCTAGGTGGGCAGAGAAAGCCAATCTCATTTGTTAAGGAGAATAAATGATAGAAAAGTGAAAGGATAGAAATAGTAGGAATGATAGAAAATTGAGATGATAGAGAGAAAAAAAGTTGAAAAATAAAAAAATAATGTAATTCTCCTTATATTTGGTTGAGAAGAATGAAATTTCAATTTATATCATTTTTTTTTTCTATGGTCTTGTCAGATGTGCATTGTGCAAAGTAAGAATCTTTATATATATATATATATATATTCTTTTTTTTTTCCTTCTTCTAATAAATAATTAGAATGTAAATTCAGGCTTCCTTCCCCAAAATTTTGATACTTAAGCTTACTAAGTGATTTGTTTGTCATTGCATGACTTTTTATTATTTCTAGCACATACCCACTGGCCCACACGATGTGGGGAGATATATAATTATTTTAATTTATTCTTTAAACTTTATTGTAGATAATTTTTTCTTTAAAAATTAAACAGTTTCTAAAGTAATTTCTATCTTTACATTTTTACAAGTATATAATTTTATCATTTTTTTTTCTTTTTTATTGATATTATTCTCTTTTGAAGTGGCTCATTTCTTCTATCTATTGTTATTATGCATTATATTTTCCCTAATTTCTTTTGGTCCAAGTAAAATTTTTAAGTGTCAAATGTATTATTCAAATGCTCATTCCTTTAAGGTGATTATCATGAGAATCAAATTTGTCATATAATTGCAACTGATATTACTCAAATAATTGATGGTACTTAACCTAAACTTGTCTTTTCTCATTCTTAAGTAAGTACACTAAAATTGATCGAATGAATCGAATTGGACTGAAGACCAAAGTGGACGAAATAGACCAAATTTGACTGAATTGGACCAAAATGAACCAAAGTGAACTGAGTTAGACTAAAACGGACCAAGGTGGACCGAATGCCGAATTGTAATTAGTAAAGATAACTCAAAAATTAATATTAATTATAAATAATAAAGTGATGTAAAACCATAATCTATGATAAGAATGTATTCTAATGTGATAGAAGTAGTTTGTTGTCAAAGTAATATCAATAAGATTTGTTATTCAAGTTCAATATGGTACTAGGTAGAGAAAGTTGGTACATCACAAAAAAGCATATTAGGAAATCCACTTGAATTTAATATATTTAATACAAAGAGAAAAAAAAAAGAAAAAACCCTTTTTAAAAGCTTTATTATCTCTATCATATCTCTTGAAGTTGATGAAAATGACGTATGGTTGTTTAAGTTGGACCAGAACTAGACCCTTAAACTTGACTTTGAATACTACATTAGTATATGGATATGAAAATAGTGGTGGAATGAGACTTTCTTCAAGCGAGTATAAGCTAAAAATAAATAAATGATGTCTCAACACAATGTCTTTGTAAAATAGTGGTGGAATGAGATTTTCTTCAGGCGAGTATAAACTAAAAATAAATAAATGGTATCTCAATCCAATGTGTTTGTATTACATGTATTTACCATATAAATTACGTTTAGGTTTAAGAATGTGTAAAGTCAGGATAGTGAAAAGCGATGGTCATATTATGATTGATAAGTTATAATTAGTTTTGAGTATGAGTAAATGCATAATACATTATTTCATGCATTAATATTTTATATACAAATTTTTTAAAATGATGACATGACTACTACCGTGGCTTAATAGAAGCGTAGCAATAATAAATACTACGTTTTACCTTATATATATATATATATATATATTACACCGTTGTAATATATACGCCACTGTAAGTTTATTTTAAAAAAACCTTCTCCCTTCTTCCCGTGTGTGTTAATATTTTCAAAAGAAAAAATAGTAGGTTAATTCCACATTGGAAAATGAGTGTGAGTAAAAGAGGTTTAAAGCTTGTGCTATGTATCCAAGAGTTAGGCCATTTTAGATATACACCACTGTAAGTTTCTTTTAAAAAACATTTTTCCCTCTCCTCGTGTGTGTGTGTTAAAAATACTTGGTATTCTAAAAAAAAAAAAATTATAGTATGTCAAAGATTAAAGTATGGGCAAAGATTAACATAGTTATATATTTTAAAAATCTAACCGTTGGATTGCATATTTATTATGTCCTTAACAAACATATCAAATTTTATGTCAATCAGATGTTATTTACAGTTTGATCCATAAATGTGTTTTTTATGCATAAGTTTAGATACAAAAAATTGAAATTTAAATATTTGATTGATGACATAGTTATTCATTATTTATTTTCTGGAAAATTTGTAAGTATAGAAACTTTAAGAAGAAAATGTAATCCAATGGTGAATTTGTCAAAATTCACATAAAAAAAAAAGAAAAAGATATTGAGTAGAATTGTAGTCATTGGCTACAACCAAGTTTATAGCTAATCTTTGTCCTTAGAGTATTAGGCAATCTTTTGCTCAAAAAAAGGAAAAAAAAAAAGAAAAAAAAGAAGAGAATTTGACAATCTTTTTGCATTGTTGAAATTAAATTAACTTGTACCCAAGAAATGCAATACAAGAGCCTTTGTTTTTTCCAAAGACAGCTCATGGTTGGGATTGTGTAGAAATCTATAGATGGAGAATCCTGCATATTTCATTAAAAAATTGGGCTACAGTTTTGCATCACGAGGCTTGTAAGTCGTAATTTATTGGAACTGAAATTCTCGTGTGTTCTCTTTTCTTTTAATTTTATTATCAGCAAGAAAAGAAATTCATTCATGAAAAGGGGGAAAAAAAAAGAACACATTGCAAATGTCCATTGACTAAAAGTCATTTTATTTTCAATTGTAACTATGTGTTGTAGATTGGTTGAACAAAATACATGAAAGAACAATCATTCAATGCTTTATTGCCACCCTGGTCTAAACATGACGATCAAGTTTATTTATTTTATTGACTTCAAATTAAATGTCACACCACAATTTGAAACAACACATTTTTTTTCGGGACAAAGTTTGACTACAACTTCTACTAAAAGAAATTCAAAAAATTATATATTTTGAAAATCTAATTGATGTTGCATGTTTTTATTATTTTTAAAATGCGTGTCAAATTTTGTGCCAATGTGATGATATTTATTATTTCAATTCATAAACTTATTTTTATGTATAATTTTAGATTTTACAGACTTGATATTTAAAAATTTGACATAACTATTAATTTTTGATCTTTTAGAAATTTTATAAGTATAAAAGTTACAGGAAGAAAATGTTATCTAATGGTGAATTTGTCAAAATTCACATTCTATAAAAAGATATTTAGTGAAGTTGTAATCATAATCTACAACAAAGTTAGCCAAACTTTGTCCTTTTCCTATAAGTTTTCTCTTCTCGGAACACAACTTTTTGAATAGTAATTTCAACAAATGACTCCAGGCATATAAATTGTTTTTTAATTATAGCTAATATGACTTGTTTATCATGTTCTTAGAACCAACATATTGTTTTAAAACATTTAAAATGGTTGATTTGAGAAATTTTTTATTGAAAAGAACACCTTGGCCTTTTCCAAATGTCATATGTTAATACAAAAACTATTATGGAATCTTGTGACCCTAACTAAAACAATTGCTAATACTAAAAGACAATTAACTTCTTAAACAATGCTTATTTGAACAAAAATATTTTAAAAATAGATAATTTATAAATTAGATTCTTTATTTTAAGTGTTTATAATGATTCAACAATGCATAAATCAAAGGGGTTAGAATTTAACTTCAAAACATGGTAAATTCTAAAGTGGTAGAGAATCCATGGCCAGGGAAATTTATGGGAAATTGATGATGGTAATTATGGATTTAGTTATCCTTATTCTCGTTAAAGGAAAAGTTACTGATTTGCCCTCCACCCCATTTCATCATTCACTTCCAACCTTACTCCCTCATCTTTAAAAACTTGATCATGAGTATAGTTCACTTTCTACTTGTCTCAGAGAACTTCTAAGGAGTTGTAAGGAAAAGCTAGAGGTAGAACATAAATTTGATTTTGATTGTGTGATTGAGAAATTTCGAATTTGCAGAAACTTGATGCATCCAAATGATCCCATGTATCAAAAGTTTATTAAAGATGTGGAAAAATGCTGAGCAAAACATGGAATGAATTCGCCTGCTGTAGGAGATTGTTTATATAAATGGAACAAGCAACATATCAAATATATCAAAGATGTTGTTCATAACAAAATGTAAGAGCTTTTTCCAATTCTTTATATAGTAATAAGGGAAAATTATAATTTACTCACCTGTGGTTTGACCGAGATTTAACTTGCATACTTGTGGTTTGAAATTTGATATTTTGTCTATCTGAGGTTAGTTTAGTTAGAGATTTATAACCTATTTCTATTAAAAACAAGGCTAAATATGTAATTTTTCTTCACTTTTATGTCTCTCTCTTCCAAAAACACAAAAAATATAATAATACAAGATCAAATAAGATAAAAAATAACCTAGCGGAACGCTTGCATCATGGGATTTCAAACCATAAGTAGGCAACTTAAATTTTATTTAAACCTCAGGTGAGTAAAGTGTCAAATTCAAGCCACAGGTAGGTAACTTAAATTTCATTCAAACCAAAGGTGGGTAAGTTGTAATTTGCCCCTAGTAATAATTTCTAACCCCTTTCTCTCACACATACACACACAACAAGTATACACTCATGCATGAAAAATATATGCATTTTTTTTTTTTATGAGGAAAGCATGAAAAATATATTTGTAAGTAGTGAATATCTTTTCATGAATCCAAGTAACATACATTAAACCCATCCCAAATATGGTCCTATGATCAAGTTGTTAGCCTCATGGACTATGGTTTGAGAATGGATTCCCCCTTGGCTTTATAGACTAGGAACCAAATTTAACTGAGAAGAGTTTAAGTTGGGCTTAGAGTTTAACTATCACTTAGAGTCCGTTTGGTTGGGGGATGAAAAATTGAGAGGGTAAAAAGATGGGGAGGAGATGGAAAAGTGGGGAGATAGAAAATTTTCATCATTTTTGTTTGGTTGGAGAGTGGGAAAGTGGAGGATAGAAAATAGAGTTTGTTTAAATTTATTCTTATACTCTTGTTACATAACTTTTTTTATATAAATATTTTATAAAGGGAAAAAAATATTTTTTTTAAATAAAATAAGCAACCTAAAGCAAAGAACCCAAAAAAAGAAAAGGAAAGAAAAAAAAAAAAGATGTAATGTGAGGAGAAAAGAATCTAGGGGGAAAAAAGAAGAAGAGAGTTTAAAGTTGCAATAATCCTAGAAAAAGAAAACGAATTCAGTAGTTTAACATAGCGAAGAACCTAGAGTTTGACGTTGCAAAGAAGAAAAAGAAAAAAAAAAAAACACATTAACGTGAATTTACTTTGGGCAGGGAAAGGGCAAGATAAGTAATTTTCATTCAACCACTTCTTCTTCTCATTTGCTCTCCATTTTTTTTTTTGGGGGAGGGGGAGGGCCCCACCATTTTCTCCCCTCCTTCCCCCCCTCCCGTCCCGCTCCCGAAAAAAATCACTCAATCAAACACCCCTCCCACCCGAAATCTCTCATATTTTCTTTCCCTCATTTTCCATCCTCCCTATTTTCACTCCAAACAAATGTAGCCTTAAGTAGTAACCGTAGTCTAGATAAAAAGTGAAGAATAGAAAATAGAGTTTGTTTAAACAAAATAAGTATTATAAATAGGTCTTAAAAAAACATAAAAGTTGTTTCAAATTAATTTGTAAAGTATCTTCGCATCACGCGATAATTTATCTATTTTATATATAACATACCAAATAAAAACCCATCATTCTTTGGGTTGGAAGTCTGAAATCGTTCTAGATATGGATTGGAGAGAGAGGAGAAGCCTAACTACAACGTTGCCTTGCCAAATTCCTAAGGTCTAATGATATCCATGAGATTCTGGGCTCAAAACCTCTTGTCAGCATCTTCGGGCTACTCCCATGAGATTCCTCTATGTAATAACTAGGTGCGTGTGAGGCGGGGGGATTGCATATACTCAATGGAATAGTAAGATATTTGAAGAGGTCTACACACCCTTCTTTGTCAAAAAGAAGAAGAAGTTATGTTTAGGGTTTTGAGGTGGTCGTTGTTAGGGTTTTGAGGTGGGAAGAGAGGAGTCCTAACATGAGTCTCTTTCCTTTAAAAAAAAAAAAAAATCCTAACTTGGGTCCTCTTTTTTGAATCCTAACGTGGGTCTCTCTAATGTTGTAGTCTAATTAAAGAAATTTTTTTTTTGAATCCTAATCCCTTTATTCATGGACTGGTAAATCAGTCATAACAAACGAGACAATATCTAGAGGAATAGACTCCATCCAAACTGAAAGGGAAAAGAAAGTCTTGCTCTCTGAGCTAAGGCATGTGTGACCTCATTACCTTGGCTTCCAATATGAGAGAAAGAGAAGCTTTGTAAAGAGCTGGCAAAAGACACAATGTCTTTGATAAGGTGACCAACAGAAGAAGGGACATATCCCCAAGCTTAAGAGAGTTTATAACAATCTCAAAGTCTCCTTTGAAGGATGAGTGATGAACTTGGTTTCATTAATGAACTAAATTGCTCTCCTTGCTGCTAACATATCTAATGTCACCACAGATGAAGGCTTTTTGAGTTTTTTATGAGAGTACAACTATGACTTCAAGATTGGAATTTTGAGTAACAACTCCAATACTAGCCGAGCTTGACTCATCAAACATTGCATCATCAGAGTTTGTTTTTATGGATCCCACCACTAGAGGAGACCATTTCTTTCTGATTGTACTTTTCTTTCTTGGTTGCTGCACTTCGAAACTCTTGAAGCTGTGAAGGTAATCCTTTGCAATGCCCATAATTTAATCCAAAGGCATAGAATTTTCTAGCAAATGACTTTTGTTTTGTGATTCTATGTAGCCTAAGCCATGATAGAAAATAGGGCTAGGAGAGAGGGTTTTCATAGACTAGTTCCACCAAAACCGCAAAAGAGCTCGATGATGCTTTATCCTTGTCCAACTAGCCAAATTTAGTTTCCCAAATAGGCTGAACTTTTTCTCAACCCCACAAAGCATGCAAAATAATTTTTGGAACTTTTGAGTATAGATGATAGGTTGGATCACTTTGAATTTTTCTATACCATAAATTAGTTTTTGTAGGCAAAGCATTAGAACAAGGTTTCCACATAAAATGTTTGATCTTACTCAGTACTTTAAGCTTCCAAATTCCTTTCCAAAAAGATTTCTTAGCTTCTGCATTTTGAGTTGGGACATGAGTTTGTGCGGAGCCTTCACAGAGAGCTTGGTAACCCATCTTTACTGAATAAATTCCAATCCTTTCCTTCAGCCAAATCAATACATCAGATTATGGGGCAGAGCAGATAGGGATGGACTTTGTTGAGCTTTTGGGGGATAGAAACATAGATCAATGAGATGGATATTCCACCAACACGAATGTGGATCAAAAAGGGCATCCATTATTGCATCTGAAGAGAGAAAGTAGGAGGAGATAACACTCTTCCATCACCATCCTTTAGCAATTAATAGGATACCTTCCCAAGCAAAAGAACTCAAGGATGATCTAGCTTAAAAAATAGAGCAATTTGGGAAGTATTTTGCCTTGAAGACCCAATAGAAGATAGAACTCATATCTTGAACCAGATGCCACACTCATAGCTTCATTAAATTTAGCAAGATCTCTAAAACCCAAATCTCCAGCCCATTTTGGTAAACACATGGGCTCTCAATTTTTCCTATGAATCTTTCTTCTGTCACCTTTCAGACCCCACTAAAATTTTATGATTAACATTTCAATATCTTTTAGGGAGAAAAGGTTCAAGTTACGATGCTAGCAACATGTTGTAATTATTTCTAAAAAAAAAAAAAATTGAACTGTGTATCTTGAACCCAACATGTGTGTGTGTTATCTATACTACTTATTAAGGGCTTCCCTGTTTGGACTTGACATTTTTTTGATTCCAAAATACTCCTATATCCTCACATTCAAGTAGAGACAAAATTAAATAATAGTCTGGTAAAAATACATGTTTAACTTGCACTAAAACACTGCATACAAAATAAGAATACTCACCCACTAACCCACTTCTTCAAAGCAACTATACACTTTTTTTTTTTTTTAAATAGAAAAATAAGTTAAACAACTCACGTTGCTGTTGTTTTTTCTTTTAATTTATTTTGTGATTGAAAAATATTGTAATTTTAAATTATAATGGAGGCAAATTAAGCTATGAATACATAATTGGGCCCTCTTACTTACACAATAGTTGGACTCGGCTGTATCCATTACCCGGACCCGGTCCACTCTAAGCATGTGCAAATAAAAATATACGGTACCGAGGGCCGACCTAACGGACTAGCCGACTAGGGAGTAAAGGAGTATATATTAGGATTTCATAGAAGTAGTCAGTCGAAAATGTCGAGGTCGAGAACGTGCCGCTTAAGTTTAAGGTCCGACGATTCGAAGTGGAGGTGGGGGCGGAGGTCGAGAAGGTGCACCTTAGGTTTAAGCTCCGATGATTCTGATTCGAGAAGGTGCAGGTTAAAAAGTTTACCAGAAGAGTTGGTGGAAGAGATCTTGGCATGGCTTCCAGTAAAATCATTAGTTCGTTTCAAGTGCGTTAAAAAGTCATGGTCAGCTCTTTTCCAAACCCCAACTTTCATTGCCAAACACCTTCGTTACAATCAGTCTAAAACTAAAAACCATCCAAATCCAACTCTTCTTCTCCAGATCTTTAACCCAAGAAGTCTTGTTTCAAAATACCTCCTGCAATCTCATCATCACGAGGAGGCCAATGACCACCGAAGTGTTTATCATGATCACCTCCTGCAATATCATCATGATGTTGGTTCTGTTTCTGAAGAAGATGATTATCCTTCTGCAGAAGAAAGACGACTACCTTTTGTGGACTACTTTCAGGCGGAGAACATGATGAGTGGCTTGTTAACAGATGGACTACTACTCCCCAACATGTTTGCTTGCATCAACGGCATTATTTGCATTGGCGGTCTATTCAATTGCTACCCCTCCTTTCATGGCTTTGTTTTATGGAATCCAGCGATCAGAGAAGGTAAAACCGTTGCCTATCCCTTGACCCTACGTCCTGATTTTGTTCCAGCATATAAATCGTCTTCCTTTTTTGCATTTGGTTATGATCAAATTTCTAATGACTACAAGGTGGTTAGAGTTGACAGATATACTATGAAATCTGCAATCAGAAGCTACTACAATTCTTTTTATGTTTACTCTCTAAGGGCTGATTCCTGGACCCAAATATTTAGCACCCCTTTTCATCATTCAATCGCTTGGGTGCATTCTCGTCAAGATGAAATATACTTTAATGGAGTTCAACATTGGCTTGGTTTCCCCAACGGAGAAGCCGAGGAGAGAAATAATAGTCACATAATTATATCCTTTGACATGAGCCATGAGGATTTTCAAATAATAAGGTTTCCAGAGTTTTCAACAAGAAAAAGAAAAAGGCTTACTGTATTCAATGATTGCCTTGCTTGTATTCTTTATGGTATCACTGAATGCATTGATATATGGGTGATGCGTGAATATGGGGTCGAGGATTCTTGGACCAAACAGCTTGTTGTAAATCCCCCTGTACCAATTACACGTCCAGTACGATTTTTCGGGAATGGAGAATTACTTCTGTTTGATGGAAATTGGGCAATGGTTTTGTATAACATTGGTTCTCAAGAAATTAGGATTCTTCAATGCACAGGCTATCCAAACACATCCCTGCCATCGGGACTTATTGATTACGTGGAGAGTCTTGTTTCATTCACAGGTGGAAATGTGTTTTAGAGTTATTTTGCCTGAGCTCCTAGTTATTTATATCAAAAAATATTGTTTCAATAACTTATGTGTGGCTTAGAAAAGATGATATTGCATCTCATATGGATGATGTGTTTGTTAATTTATTTAGAGTGAGCTAAATAACATCTCAGCTATTGCTAGCTTTGTTGTCTATTTGTTTTAGTAAAATTTACAAATACTTGGTTACTTGAGGATCTGTATCACTGGGTAATGTGACAAATTAAATTTTATATATTTTGATGGAAACCATATTTATTGGAGGCAGATGACTCTATTGCTAATTTTTGTGAAATTGTTCACGTTGTTGATCTTTTCACTTTAGATGGATAGTTTTTCATGTTCTGTTATTCATCATGATGTGCTTCTTTTAGCCAAGCCACAGGTTTGTGTTCTGTTCAACCTTGTTTCCATGTGTTGTTGTTCTATTAATCCTCTTTACATGATCTCCTTATTATCCTTCTCTGTTGCACGTCCAAAACTCAAAATAAGAAATAACCCACTGCTTTCCTTCCTTTACATTCTTTTCTTTCTCCTAGGAATCCTATTGCAAACACAAACAACCTTTTAGACAACGTCGTATTTTGGAATTTTTATTTTATACTAGCAATCCTACTCTTTGTGTGACCACATCTTCAGAAGTTGTCACCATAGCTTTGACTTTGAATTATTATGTTATCTGTAGGATGTACTTATAGTTAAGTTATTTCAGTTACTCCTAACCTAAGCCGAGGGTCCTTATATGTCAATTGCCCAATGCTTTGAGTCTGGCCTCTCCAAGTTCAACAACCATTCCTAAAGCTTTATTGCAAGGTTCGTAAAATGTTTCTCTGGCCTTCTTTCTTATACGAGTAGTATATTTGATTTTCGAGATGCTTATTTTTTTTAGATTTCCCATATATGATACATGCTCTCCGTTTTGCCAATGTTATTAATTGATATGAAATTCCCTGATGATTTTCTGTTAGATCCTAATCTTATCTTTTTCCATACACTCATCTGATTGCACTTGCTGTTTGTTGTTTACCATGCTTATCCCCATTTTCCCTATATATGCCTTTGGCATGAGCCAGAATTAATTAGGATCACTGTATAAAAAAAAAATGATATTTTTAAATCATGGAGTCTATAATTTAGGTTAGGAAGCTATAGCTGAAATAAATTCCTGGCTTAACTCACTTTGCAAATTTTTTTTTTTTTATGAAGGCACTCACTTGCAAATTCTATTACTGTTGTTTTGAGTTGTGAATATTAGGAACTTATGTTATTACTTTTTAAACCCCCATTTTGAAACTTAGTATAAAAAAAACCTTTTTGACGCCAGTTAAGAACTCCAAAAGCAGAAATATGAGATGCGTTTGTGTGAGACTTTTTAAATCTGCTTCAATTTCTCATTCAATAAACTTCCTAAGTTCTAGATTTGTAATAGTGACAATTAATCTTATAAATTGCGCAAGTGATATATTTTCAGCCAAATCTAAAATCTGATAATTGGAGCTATGGGGCATCATTCTTTCCATTGCTACATGGAGGTCCAAACTTGATATGAAGGAAACAGAACAGTTAACACATGGTAGGATATGTATTATTGTTGCTTATTGGATATAAATTTAGCTCTTCAGAATTTATAGAAGGTCAAATTTGGTTGATATATAGCAACCACCTTGGATCTTAAAACCAAGCCTATAATTGGATTATTTTGATAAAAATATTAAAATTTTTTAAATGCACTTCTAAGAGAATTGATAAAAATAATTTCCTATCTGTTGATGGCTTTATCAGTTTCTTTGTTATACAATTGATTTCAAATCTAATGCTAAGAAGTTGAAATACATTTCAGTTTTAATTCGTAATGTCAAATTTTATCTTCTTCTATGAGTTGGCCGAATAAATAGTGTTGATTTTGTGAACGTTAGAGGGGTTATAGATTTTAAACGTTAGCTTTGATTTCCTGAAGTTTTTGAGATAAAAGATATGAATATTATTGATAGGAGTAAAAACAAAACAAAGTAAAAGAAGGCTAGGCAAAGCCCAGTCAAAACGATGGAAAAATTAACCCTTTTGAGTTTTTCTATCGTTTTATTGTTGTTCCAAGATGTCAAGCAGTGGTTAGGCACATTAATTGTTGGCAGCCTCACAAATTGTGTCGGAAAACCTGCGGAATAGCCTTGCAAAATCAACACGCACTTGATGTTTCATGGAACCCTCTGGTTTGAAAACATCTGCCAAGCCTTGCAAAATCTCCTCAAATGAACAAACATCTGCCAAGTTGGGACCCTCTGGTTTGAAAACACGTACTTGGAATTACTGGTTGTGATGTGACAGAGCCTCGAGAATGGCCTTGATGTTTCATGGAACAAACACCTGAGCCATCCTGGGGCAGTTTTCTCATCGTTTGCCTCTGGCACCACTATCTTAACATAGGACAATTAGAATTCTTGACACTAAAGAGGAAAGAATTGGACAGCCCTTACTGGTGAGGATGGCAAGGATCATTCTCATTAGCTCTCTCATAAAAAAAAAATGTCATTTTAACACACTAAAAACCTACTTTATCATTTTACCACATCATTTTACAATTTTCCATTTATCAGATGTTCTATTCTTCAATTCTATACAATAAAATAATACTTACAACACAATAAAATAATATATTAATTCCTCCCATCATCAACAGTAACAACACCAGCAACAACGGCACAACCACCACCACCATTGTCGCAACAACGGCCACCAACAACCACTGCAGCAACATCATCGACAGCCACCACTGGCACAAATCCATATCCACCAATGCCACCTTAAAAAAAAAAAAAAAAAAAAAAATCCATAACAACCCACCAGATTCATAAACCTCAAAACCCATCCCAAATCAAACAATCCAATGCCAAATCATTGTTATCCTTCAATCCAATTTCTCAAACTAGATCTAACCCTCAAAATCAACCATAAACAATCCAAACAAATAAGGGGAATCTGATCTTAGTAAGATTGGGCAGATTTCAGCGGAGGTAGGTTGCTTGGAGCGGCATCGGTGGAGGCGAAGCAAGTTGCTTGGCGAGCGGCATCGGCGGAGGCAAGCAACGTCGGTGGAGGCGGGCGGCGTTGGTGCTGGAGGAGAGGCGAGCTACTTGGTGAGTGGAGGAGGTGAGCTGCTAGTGAGTGGATGAGGTGAGCTGCAGGTGGAGAGATCACTGTGGCGGATTGTGAGAGAGGCTGAGATAGAGAGAGAGAGGAGAGAGAAGGGTTGAGAGAAAAGTGAGGGAGGCAGACGAGGAAGAGAGAGAGAGAGAAAAAAAAAGGAGATAAAATGCCAGAGAGGAGAGAGAACATCATTAAAAAATTAATTTTTGCATATAGCATTTCTGGCCATACCATTCCATTTTTAGAATGGAACTGTTCATATGTGTCAAATGTTTTGGCATTTGGCACACCTCATAAGAGAGGATGTTTGGTGTTTGGTGTTTGGTGTTTGGCACACCTGATGAGAATGCTCTAAAGTGATGCAATTAGCCTTTAGAGGTCTCTGCAGTTAGGGGTGTCCAGCGGGTTAAAGACCCGACCAACCCGCCCGAATTCCACTGACCCGAGGCCCAACGGTTGGACCTAAAGTCCAGGGTGGGTCGGTTGCGGGTCTCTCTCTAGTAAAACCCGATTAATCAGTTCGGGTGGCGGGTTAATGAGTTAAAAACCCGTAGTACCTGACCCGACAGATTACTTAAGATTAAAAAAAAAAAAAAAAAACCAAATTGTAGAACCAGAACACGTGAAGTCTGAAGGAGGAGAGTCTAATTGGACTTTGGTCACTGCTCCATGCAACTTCAGGTCTGCCATAGTGATGGGACTAAAAGTAAGAGAATACTACTCATATTTCTCAATTTTCACACAAAAAAAATCTCTTCTGAAGATATGGTATGGGCTGAACGGCTATACTTCAAATCAAATGGAAAATTTTCACCACTTCCCCATGCCCATGGTCAGCAATCTGAAGATATGGAACGACTACCCCTATCAAAATCCAAATCAGAATTTTCCCACTCCTCTCTACTCGGCTACACTTCAAGACTCTCAACTCTCAAGTCTCAAACCTCATCTCTCTCTCTCTCTTATAAATGGGTATTTTCTCTGAGCTTTTATTTTTCTCTCTGCTCTCTAGTCTCTCTATAGATTTCTAACTCTCTTTTTTATTTTGAAACAATCCTTTTCAACCCGACAATCCCACCAAATGTAAGTTTGACATTTTCATTTTACACTTTCAGTTTCTTAAGCGTTTTCATTTCCTGTCTTTTTATTTATTGACAAAACCATTTTGTTTTTTGTTTCACCGTTTGTTGTTTAGATCTGATTGTTTGATTTATGTTTTATTTTATTGCAGCTTGCAAGGCCAAGGGTTCAGACCTTAGGGTTCATTTCAAGGTACTATAATCTGTTACTGTCTCATCTTCAAATTTTAGTTCGTTAGTATTAATATTAAGTGTTTATTTATGAGGGAAACATAAATCTATGTTGTTTTAGGGTGTTTGGTTCGCTTGGAGAGATAGAAGAATCATGTATCACATGCATATAATCTGAGAAAATACCACATGAATATTATAACATAGTAGGTATTCAAGAATCAATCTCGGCTTCCTAGTCTCGGATCAGGTAATTTTTTTTTTCCCTTTTCATCCCTCTTTTTCTGTATTTTATGATTGTGTATTTGTGATATGGGTTTAGCATTTTGTTCAAATGATTTATTTTTTGATATGTAATAAGAATGATATGAAAAGCAACTTAAGGGATCTTGTTGAAATGATTTAAAACTTTAAGATTAGGGACCAAAATTGAACAATAGATTGGATTCAATCATTCAAAGATGAAACCCTAATTTTTCTTTATTTGATTTGTTGGTCTAAGACTTGATTTATCTCTTTTTAAAGATGGAACCCCTAATTTGAGTGTGTTTGTTTATGTTATCATTTTTTGGAGACTTGAGTTATCACTTTTCTGAGTGTGCTTTGTGTTTATTTTCATGTTTACTCTTTATAGACAGACATTATAGTTAGTTTGATTTATTATTTTAGCTTGCTCTGAGTGTGATTTGTATCTGCCCTGTTTTATTTCTTGTTTTGTTTTTGTTTTTGTTTGTTTGTTTTTATTTTTTATGATCAATGTACTTGTATCTTCACTGTAAAAGAAGAATATGAACCCCTGTTTTAAAAAGATAAAATCCAAACACATTTTTATTATCTTATCTGCCTGTTTTATTCCTTGTTTTGTTTTTTTTTTCCATGATCAATGTACTTGTATTTTCTTAGGATTAGTTTTTTTTGGTTGTTTGCTAATGCATACTTTTGATTCTTTAGGTTATGGAACCCTTTAATGATGCACCCCCTTCCCAAACAACACCTACTGCCCAAACTGAACCTGTTGCCCAAGCTGTACCCCCTTCCCAAACAACCCCTATTGCCCCTCCAACTAATGCTGAGGTTCCACTTCCACCTAGAGGTAAAGGCAAGGTGTCTAGTAATAGGAAAAAGTCTGTTGCTTGGGACCATTTTGAGAAAATAGATATTGGTGAGGGTCATTTTAAGGCTGTTTGTAATTACTGTCAAAAAACTTATCTAGCTGATAGTAAGGGGCATGGTACTGCTAATTTATTGAATCATACTCCAGTTTGTGTTAAGAACCCTAATAGAGATACACTTAAAGGGAAACAAACCTTAGCGTTTGAACCCAAAAAGGATGGGGAGGAAGGGTTTCAGCTTGTGCCAACAGCCTTTACTGTTGAGGCTTCTAGAAAGGCAATTGCTGAAATGGTTATAATAGATGAGTTGCCTTTTAGGTTTGTTGAAGGGTATGGGTTTCAAAGATATTCGACAACCTTACAACCTAAGTTGCGAATTAGGGATATTCCATCTCGTCAAACTGTGGCTAGGGATGTGATTGGCATTTATGGTGTTGAGAGAGAGAAACTAAGGGGGGTCTTGAAGGGTCGTAGGGTGTGTCTTACTACGGACACATGGACTAGTATTCAAAATCTGTGTTATATGTCCCTTACAGGTCATTTTATTGATGATGATTGGAAGTTGCATAAGAGAATTTTGAATTTTTGTCAAGTGGAAGACCATGAGGGGGAGACTATAGGTAGAAAGATTGAGATGTGTTTGCGTGAGTGGGGTATCAATGGCATATTCACTTTAACAGTGGACAATGCTAGCTCAAATGGTGCCACCATTAAGTTTTTGGAAAATGTAACTAAAGATTGGGATGGGACTATTTTAGGACATGAGTTCTTACACATGAGGGGTTGTGCACATATCCTAAATCTGATTGTAGGGGATGGTATGAGTGAAATTGATGCATCCATTGCCAAGGTGCGTGAAGCTGTGAGGTATGTCAAGTCCTCACCAAATAGGAATCAAAATTTTGTGGGTTTTGTTGAGAGATTAGGTATTGAGTCTAAGTCTCTTCTTTGACTAGATGTACAACTAGGTGGAACTCTACCTACCTCATGTTAGAAACCACACAAAAATTTGAGAAAGTATTCATACGAATGGGCTTTGAGGATGATAGTTATTCTTCATACTTTATGAACAAGGAGAATAGTGGTGGTATGGGATCTCCTAGTGGTTTTGATTTCCAAAATTGTAGGACATTTGTGGATTTTTTGAAGCTTTTTTACAATGCCACAAAAAAATTTTCAGGTTCTTTGTATGTTACTGCAAACACCTTTTTTGATGAGATGTTTGTCATTCAAGAGAATATTTCCCATTTAAGTAAATCTCAAAACCACCTCTTGAAAAACATGGCAGCTAAAATGAAATCTAAGTTTGATAAGTATTGGGGGAAAGGGGATAAAATGAATCATCTCTTGTATGTGGCTGTGATTCTTGATCCAAGAAAGAAGTTGAGGTTTTTAAAGTTTTGTTTTTCTGAAATTCATAGGAATGAAGTGGTTGATGTGATGGTTGAATTGGTGAGGGGTTCCTTGGTCAAGTTGTATGATTATTACTGTCGTGTTGATTCACCAAATGTACAAGTACCAAGTGGGAGTGAGAGGACACACATAGAAGGTGAGTCAATTGGTTGTAGTGATCCATATGCGATGGTTAATTCTAGGTTTGACCGTTTCTTGGAGGTTGAGCAGTCCATAGGGTGTAGCAATGAGATTGACAAATATTTGGCTGAAAATTGTGAAAATAGAAGGGGGGATGTTAAGTTTGAGATATTGGGGTGGTGGAAGGCAAATTCAGATAGGTATCAAGTGCTGTCCAAAATAGCTAGGGATGTGCTGGCTGTACCTGTGTCTACTGTTGCTTCTGAGTCAGCCTTCAGTACCGGAGGACGCATACTTGATCCATTTCAGAGTTCACTCTCTCCACTCATGGTTCAAAATCTTGTTTGTGCACAAGATTGGCTTCAAGCCTCGGTTCCAATATCTTTTCGTAAGTCAAAGGATGAGGTAGAGGCCTTGGAAGATGAATTTCATGATTTAGGTAAGATGTTAACTTCCAAAGTTTTTGTCTATTAAGTGCTATTAAATGTGTCTTATGCAAATGAAATTTAATCTAATAGATTTCATTTCTTTCTCTTTTCTAGTTATACGTCAAGCAGCAGCAGGTGGTGGAAGTTCAAGCTCAAGCGGTATCTCAATTACTATTGATGACTAATCATGAACTGGGTAAGTTTCTGCCCTTACTTTTTGGTTATTGCTATTCTGTATTTTTTTGGTCTTGTCCTTATATTTTCTATTGATAAATATCTTTTTGCCCATTTTCTTGTAGGAGGGACACATTTTGTATAGGAGGCAGATTTTTGGATACAGATTGGAAGTTCTTTTGGATGTATAGTGCTTTTCTAGCTTATAACTTATAGATCAACTCTTGCTTATAGGAAAGAAAACTTATTAGGTTTATATGCTTTCTTTCCTATTAGTAATGGACTAAACTATAGAGTAGTTGTTCTTTAATGCTTTAAAAAAGCTATTTTTTGGAAATACTTAGGTATTTCATAATATTGTAACTAATTATAACTAGCTACTGCCTTGGTAGTTTACTGCCTTACACACTTGCAGTAACTATCTTTCTGCCTTCTTTGATTCTTATGGAAATATTGCAAGATGCTCATATTGCTATACTTGTGGTGTGGCTCACTGGCTGTGTTTGAATTATTTGTTAGAATTTGTTTTGCTGGCTTGTGTAAAAGTTGTGTTACATGTATGGAATGGTTGGCACAACTTGGCAGGTTTAATAGGTTGAGATGTGCTTTTGTGCTTATTAGACTTTTTTGATTTGTTTTTGGATTTTAAAGGTACTGCCCAGGTCTTAATTCTTAGGCATTATGAAAAAATTCTTTCTTGTATTGTGTGTGTTTTTATGTACTGCCCAGTGCCCAGGTCTTAAGGGTGTGGCATTTTGAAAATGTCTTTTTTTGTATTGTGTGGTTTTAATAGGTGGTTAGGATGTGATATTATTAGAATTTTTTGATTTGTTTTTGGATTTTAAGGGTACTACCTAGGTCTTAATTCCTAGGCATTTTGAAAAAATTCTTTATTGTATTGTGTGTTTTTATGTACTGCCTAGTGCCCAGGTATTAAGGTTGTGGCATTTTGAAAAATGTCTCTTTTTGTATTGTGTGGTTTTAACAGGTGGTTAGAATGTGATATTAGGTGTTTTTATGTGCCTGCTAATTGTCCAGTTGTTATCAGTGATGTATTGTTTGTATGTGCTTGCAAATGTTTTTATATCAAACATTAAATTTGTACTGATAAAAATTTGTACTTAAAAAGACCTGTAGGCCGATAGATTTAAAGTTGTGGAATGGCATACAACTTGAAAGCCTAATTTGAAATGAAGGATGAGCCCGTACCTAAATCTTTGTTAAAACGAAGCCCATTAATTTGGGCCCAAAGGCCTATCAAAAATTGGATTAAAATTAAAAAAATTTATGCAAATTCACAAGTTCAGCCCAATTTGAAGCCCAAGCCCAATTCGAAGCCCAAACCCGCGAAACCGACGAATCCGACCCGTTAAACTGTTGACCTGAACCGTCGGGTCTGACCTATATATTGGGTCGGTTGCGGGTCACAATTTTGCTAACCTGATCCAGTCGGGTCGAGTTTGGGTCAAGCCCAAACCCGAGCCGACCCGACTCGTGGACAGCCCTATCTGCACTGAGGAAGAGAAGAAAGAATCAAAATTTTGAAGAGGACCAATTTCCAAAGCAAAAAATTATGTAAATTAAATTTTTTTTAGGTGCATATGGAATATGGAAAAGATCTTAGCCATTGTGGTAATTGTGAAAGATTCTAGAAATAATGAAAGTGATGAAGAAATTTTTTAGTAACATAGGATGTGACGAAAAATGTTACTCTAATCTAAAAATAATGACAAATCCGTAGAAATGAGATGGGCTTACCTCCTTTGATTGCATGATCCATCCGGCGTGGATTTTTTTTTTTTTTTTTGTATTCCAAGATTTGCAAGCCAACATAGTTTTCATTAGAGACAGCAAAAGAGGTGAGAATTTCAAGCAGCCCCACCTCCACCAGAAAAGACTCCATTATAGTCGATTTCTTCATGATTACATACTCCAACTGGAAGATGTCATTAAAAGGCCATTCCACCCACATTTTGATGTGTTTGTTACATTTGGAATGTGGCATTTACATAATTAAATGGACAAAGGTTTGATTTAAAAGAATGTGTGATCAACTCTTACCACTTCTAACCAGGGGCGTCAAATTCAACCCAAACCCACCCATTTCTCTCTCCTTTTTTCTTATACTAGTAGTATATTTGATTTGCCTGATTCTTGGTTTTTTAGACTTCCCATATATGATATATGCTCTATGTTTTGCTAAGTTATTCATGGAAATGAAATTCCTTGGTAACTTTTGTTAGATCCTAATCTTATCTTTTTCTATATGCTCATTTTATTGCATTTGAATTCTTAGAAGGTCAGCTGTAAAACTCAAGCTGAAGTTACTCCATATACTCATATCCTAATCTTATCTTTTTCCATATACTCATCTAATCGCATTTGAATTCTTAGAAGGTCAGTTGTAATAACTCAGGCTGAATGAACTCCATCAGTCTCCATATACACATTTTATTGTTTTTTTCTTCGTCTTTGCCAACTTAAAGTTGGTTTTGCATTTAACTGACCAAAGGTTGTTGCTGACACATCAGATGATTAGGTTGAAAACAAGAAATTAAAACAAGATGAAGTACTATACTTGAAACTGGACAGCTTTAGTTTCTCCTGGTAGATGAAAATGAGGCAATGCCGCAATGGTCTTCTCAAAGTTACTGATTTGCCCTCCACCCCATTTCATCATTCACTTCCAACCTTACTCCCTCATCTTTACAAACTTGATCATGAGTATAGTTCACTTTCTACTTGTCTCAGAGAACTTCTAAGAAGTTGTGAGGAAAAGCTAGAGGTAGAACATAAATTTGATTTTGATTGTGTGATTGAGAAATTTCGAATTTGCAGAAACTTGATGCATCCAAATGATCCCATGTATCAAAAATTTATTAAAGATGTGGAAAAATGCTGGGCAAAACACAGAATGAATCCGCCTGCTGTAGGAGATTGTTTATATAAATGGTACAAGCAGCATATCAAATATATTTGAGATGTTGTTCATAAATAAAATGTAAGAGCTTTTTCCAATTCTTTATATAGCAATAAGGATAAATTATAACTTACCTACCTGTGATTTGACTGAGATTTAAGTTGCATATTTTTGGTTTGAAATTTAACACTTTATCTACCAGGGCCAGAGGTTAGCTTAGTTAGATTTTTGTAACCTATTTTTATTAAAATCCAAGGCCAAATATGTAATTTTACTTCACCTTTATGTCTCTCTCCTCCTAAAACACAAAAAACATAATAATACAATATCAAATAAGATAAAAAATAACCTAGCGGAATACTTTTATCATGGGATTTCAAACCATAGGTAAGTAACTTAAATTTCAGTTAAACCTTAGGTGAGTAAAGTGTCAAATTTTAAACTATAGGTAGGCAACTTAAATTTCGTTCAAACCATAGGTGAGAAAGTTTGTAATTTGCCCCTAGTAATAATTTCTAACCCCCCTTCTCTCTCTCTCTCTCTCATACAAACATAACAAGAATACACTAATGCATGAAAAATATATGTATATTTTTTTGAGGAAAGCATGAAAAATATATTTGTAAGTAGTGAATATCTTTTCATGAATCCAAGTAACATACATTAAACCCATCCCAGATATGGTCTTGCGATCAAGCCATTAGCCTCATGGACTATGGTTTGAGAACGGATTCCCCCTTGGCTTCATAGACTAGGAACCAAATTTAACCTAGAAGAGAAAAGTCTTATCTATAATTGTTTAAGTTGGGCTTAAGAGTTTAGCTATCACTTAAAGTCCATTTGGTCGGGGGATGAAAAACTAGGAGGATTAAAACAAATGAGGAGGGGATGGAAAAGTGGGGAGATAGAAAATATTTTAATTTCCATCATTTATGTTTGGTTGGAGGGTGGGAAAGTGGAGGATAGAAAATAGAGTTTGTTTAAATTTATTCTTATACCCTTGTTACGTAAATTTTTTTTTTTCATATAAATATTTTATAAAGGAAAAAAAGTATATTTTTTCAATAAAATAAGCAACTCAGAGCAAAGAACCCAGAAACAGGAAAAAAAAAGGATTTAATGTGAAGAGAAAAGAATCTAGAAAAAAGACAGTTTAAAGTTGCAATAAACCTAAAAAAAAAAAAGAGTTCAAGAGTTTAACTAGGGCTGTCCACTTAACCGCGGGACCCAACCCACCCGCCGCTGCCATCCGAACTTGACTTGCTACCGATCGAATCGACTTCTTCGACAGTCGGCAATGGATTGCTTCCTCCAAAACCTGACTTAGACAAGTCAAACGTCGGTTCTCCTTCTTCAAAATTCGAGAAACCCGAACCAACTGACCCATAAATATTCTGGCATTATTTGAGAAGTCCGGCGAGTTTTGAGATGTTTTTGACTAGATCTTGGCTAGATCCAGTGAGATTTCTCCAGATCTAGTTGAGATCTTGGCTAGTTCTGGCGAAATCTTGCTAGATCTAGCCGAGATCTTGGCTAAATGATCTAATCAAGATCTTGCCGAAAATGGCCTAGATCTCGCTAGATTTGGCAAGATCTTAAAGGATTTTGGCTGATTTTCATCGTTTACTCGTCGGATTTTCTCTATTTTTTAGATCTCGACTCTGACTGATCTGACCGTCGTTCATTGATGTTCCAACCCGTCCAAACCGATTATCCTTTTGGTCTGCGATGGGTTGAGAGTTTGTCCACCTGATCTGGTCGGGTAAGATGCGAGTTAAGCCTAAACCCGACCCGACCTGACCCATGGACAGGACTAAGTTTAACATTGCAAAGAACCTAGAGTTTGATGTTGCAAAGAAGAGGGGGAAAAAAAAAAAACTTTAACATGAATTTATGTTGGGCAGGGAAAGGGTTAGATGAGTAATTTTCATTCAACCACTTCTCATTCTCATTTTCTCTCCATTTTTTTTGGGTGAGGGAGAGGGGCCCACTATTCCCCCCCCCCCCCCCCCCCCCCCCCCCCCCAAAAAAAAAAAAAAATCACTTCAACCAAACACCCCTCCCACCCAAAATCTCTCATATTTTCTTTTTCTCATTTTCCATCCTCCCTATTTTCACTCCAAACAAATGCAGCTTTAAGTAGTAACCGCAGTCTAGATGTGCTTACATAAAGCCCCTAGTTTCAAATTCACTTTTTTTGTGTGGAAATAAATTAATGAATTATATATTGTTAAGAATATTACACAAAGTAATAAAGGAAGAACAAAGTGAATAAAAAAAAAAAAAAAGATAACTTGGAGGCACAAAATTGTTATCCTTAGATAATATTTGCCCCCACTCGTTTGTTGCTAAAGGATTATCACAAATTTGTCCTAAGGATACAATTAAGTTGTTGGGTTCTACAAATAGCTATTTTGAAGAATACCCACAGGATTTATTATGTTTCTTTGAAACTAACTTTCGGAGAGAAAAAAATTAATTTCAACTGAACCCAAACCACTATTTGTACTCATAGGGTTATATTCCTTCAAAAGTCACATGTGAAGAGTTAAAATGTTTCATAAAACCGTTTATGAGGCTTGAAACATTTTCCAACGTTCTAAATAGTTATAAAAAAATTTTGCAAAAATTCAGTTTTCATGAGTCTCGATCAATCAAGAAGAATCGAGCATCAATTGAAGGCTCTTTTTGATCGATTGAACAGGAATCAATCGATCGAGTTAGGCAAAAGCTCCATATCAAATTTCTTGATCACTTCGATCGATTGAAACAGCTGAATTTCAAATTTCACTTAGAAAAATTTCAGAACTTGCATTTTCATTTTATTATCTTTATAAAACAATACTCTCCAAACTCAAATATCATTATTACAACCTATCTATGTATATGCTTATATATACAACATATATGTAATTCTTAAAATTGTTTTTTTTTTTTTTTTTTGTGAAAATATGTTTCTTGTTTCCATATTATCATATTAGACATTGAAGAGAAAATGGAAATAATAATTCTTACAAACTAGAGGAGAAAGCTTGATTCAGTTATTGATTAAATGAAAACTTTTGTTTTTAAACTTACTAATTGATATAATGTGACTTGTTGAATGGATTATGAGTATTTCTGGATGCTTTACATGTCAAGTTTTTCTCTTGAATATTTGGATTATCCTAAGATGTTTTGCATAATTTTGTAAAAATTAAATTACGATGCAATATTAAACAATGTGATAATTGTATTTTTTTTTTTTAATAAAACATGATCCTTAACTATTTTCTCCTTATAGTGATTGTATGTTGTGTCTCATGGAGAATAATCCCTTATAGGAGCTTTTGATACACAGCGATTACATGCTAAAGCATTCCTAATTCTTCATTTGTTGAGTAGTGAGGAATAATATAAGAGCCCCGTATTGCAAATACAATAGGGATATTTATTCAACCTAACTGGAACACATGGCATCATTTTGACCTTTATATGTTTTCGATTAAATATATGATAGTTTTATCAATTACATGATATAGTGAAAATTTTTGTTAAAACACATGATTACTTGATTACTATGGCTATTTAAAATGCATATAAAGTGGCACCACAAACATAATGAAATTTATATTATATTGCTTAATTTAGTTTTGTGTATTAGCCATCGTTGTGTTTCACATTTTGACATTTTCAGTGTGCTATGGTTAGTGGCGACTCTAGGATTTTCCTCTAGGAGAGTCAGCATTAGCGGAGCCAGGAATTTATTGTGGGTAGGGAAGAAAAAAATAAAATGGCTAGATTTTTTTTTTCTTTATACACCACTTCCATACAATTTAGTATACAATGCAACTATATTTTACAATAGTCTAAAAAAATTATTAATAGTTTAAAGATCGGTAAGACAATAACTATTGAATACATAAACAAATAGAATTAAATAACTAATCATACATTCTTGTCAAATAACTAATCATACATTTAATAAACCACAAATGTAGAAGAAAAGTGCAAGAAAAAAAAACTTTATTCTATTGTCAATGCCAAAGTCCAAGAGAGTAGTGTTATTAACACAACACTTGCATAAAAATATCACAACAAAATCTAGGTGATAGGTAAAAAAGTTATGTTAGTTACAGGTCCAGATAAAAGCCAATTACAACTTACTACTTAACTTTTATTGTGAAAATATTATGAAAATAGCAGTAAAATAATCATATTTAAGTTAATTTGAGTTGAATTTAAAAAAAAAAAAAAAGATTAGGATCAAGCTGTTTAAATTTTTATTTTAGAGGGGACAAAAAAAAAAATTATATATAATTTTGTTTTAGGGGCATGCCAGGGGGTTCATTTGAATCCCCTGGGGTGTGTGTAATGCCGCCCCTGGCTATGGTTCAAATAAAAATGGAGGAATCTCCTGACTGGTCCAAGACGTAAACTTGAGAAATGTAAAAGTCTCTAGTTTCTCTTGTTTTAAATTTTGTTGTTTTGAGTTTTGTATTAATATTACTCAACAATATTGTATTATCTAGTTTATATTGTCTCATATTTAAGTTTTAAAAATTATCTATACTACTATTTAGGATACTTCTCCTATCTAGGATCCCTAATTTTGGGGTCATGCTACCGTACCCCTTATTTTTTTTGGGGGTATGGTACCCACTAGAATCTAAACCACGCAATTCTATTGGCTTTAATCTCGACCGTTTAATTGAATTTAATGGTTACCAGTTACCGGTAGAACATGTAAGCATATAAAAGCAACCAAATTTTTTTTTGCGTTCCTTCAATTTTGATTTCTGAGGCGATCCGGAGAAGATGATGTCGATGCTCTTGAGCTTCTGCAAACTCCAAGGTGTGAACTCTTTCTTCTTATTTTTTTTTTCATTTTCAACGATCAGAATCACGATTTTTCTTTTTCTTTCTTTCTTTCTTTTCATATGTGGTTTTTTGTTTCTTGGATTTGAATGACTTCAGAACCCTAAACTCCCTAAGGATATGGTTTTGGTGTTCGAATATCATTGATTTTAGATCCTTCAGTTTTATTACTGAAGCAAAATATTTGGGCTTTACTCTTTTAGTTTGGGATTTAGGCAAGTTGAAATCGAAAGTTTCAAACCAACATTTTAATTTTGCTTTCATCTTCTCTAGATGTCAGATTTTGGGCTTTATTCTTTTAGTGACAAGTCACAGCCAGGATATAGTTTTGATTACACAGATTTCTATATTTCGAAAATAAGATAATTATTATTTAATATATGTCTTGCTCTATAATGGTCATGATTCTAAATGTTTTATGTTTCCACTGTTACAGAAAATGAGTTCCATGAGGAATTTGATAAATTGTGGGGGTCAAATCTCCTTTCTTTTCCTCGTTGTTTAGGTTTGAAAAAAGTTACAAAGAAAAATCCATAGGAATAGTATCCAACTATTTATTATCAACTGTAAACATTATATTATTTATGTCAACGTCTTCCTCATACATAAATTCTCAATAGTCAAAATAGTTCTCAAAGTTGCAGTCCAAATGAACCTACTGTGATTTAGTTGACAAATTGTGGAGACCGTGTACTTAAATCAGTGAGAAATTACTAGGAACATAAAGAATTTGATTATATTAGTTGATTCATGCTGCTTAAATGTTGCCTATGAGATTTGATGAAAATTTGGTGGTGTGGTGTCACAAAAAAAAGAGAGCTAGAGAGGCCAAGATGGTTAGAACTTAAGTGATTTGTTGGCCAGCCGTGGTTACCAAAAACTAAAATGTCTCTTAGGGGGTAGACAACTTATATTATTATGTTTTCACATTACATCTGGATTAACTTACTAAATAGTATGGTTTCAGTAGAGGCGCCTGCTTCCTTAAACCTGGAGCATGAATGAAAAGTCATATGCCATCAAGTGAGGTTTATTTCTTGTATTTTAGATTTGGCGTTATTATTCTAGCAATTCTGTCTAAGTAGAGCTTGGCCTTTGCTTGGTACTTGCAACTACATTGGCTGCATTGAGAATCAAAAGGTGTTGACAGATACTGGTGCTTAACTGTCCTGATAACACTATACTGGTGAACACATGCCAAAGGGGCCCTGTTAGTGTTGGTCATTAAGAGTTAACTTGGCATTTGCATGGTTAGAGACCTCTCTTATGGCTTTCATAAGGAATATCTTGAATAGGAATCTTGGACTTGCATTGACAGTCTTACATTTTTTTTATTTATTTATTTTATGTAAAGTGTAAATTATTTTTAATTTTATGAGGCTTGATTCCCTTTCTCATTGGGTATGCTATTGCTATTAGAATTTTTCTTGCTACATTCCCCTTATTTTCCTTATAGCTTTCATTTTTGGGATTTTTCTTGATTCCCACATAATGCTTTTTTCTGTTCACTAAACCGGATCCCTAAGTAACAATTCTTGAACATGGAATATTATCAGTGACTCAAATAGCAGGACTATTGGAATCTGATTTTGGAACAGTCTTGTCACATAACAAAAATAACATTTGGTACATTAGGTTCATGAGATTTTCTGGCAGCTCGTGCAATTGCGAACTGTAACATTTTGGGATTTTTATTTTACCCTTTCTAAATGAACCAAGCCAGCTAGAGTCTTTCTTGAGCCATATTGAAGAAATAGAGCTTTGTTCAATGTATTTGTCTTTGAGCAGACTTTTCTGTAATTGTGGTAACCCAGAAGAAGTCTCCTATTGCACAACAACACGTCAACATTTGGTATCAATAAGTTATGCAATTGAGCCTTGTCAAAGAAAAAAGAGTAGAAAAGATCCACTTCAAAACAATTTTTTAGTTTGAGATTTTGAATGTTGTTTAAAAAAAACCCATGTATTGTACTCTCTCTCTCTCTAAAATATTTTAGTTGGCAAGAGTTGGCAAGACATTTTTTAGTTGGCTATGATGGAAGATATTTAGTCATTATCTTGTCAATTAGTCTATCAATGGCTTCTTTGTTTTGAATTTTGTGTAAAAAACACATATTTTAGATACTTCATCATCTCTTTTGAAATATAACTTTTTAGCTATTAAGAACTTTGAGAAAAAATATTTTAGTTTGAGATTTTAAATGTTGAGAAAAAATTCATGCATTTAAGTTCTCTCTTTATGTTGATATAGAACATTTTTAGTTGTCAATAGTTAGCAAAAAAAAATTTTAGTTGGCTATAATGACAGATTTTTAGTCATCATCTTGTTAATTGGATTATCAGTGACTTTTTTATTAGTTCATGTATTTATTAAAAAATGTTACTAAAACTAAAATGTAGAAGGTTTAAAAAAAATAATAATTGAAAAAAATAAAGTGGTTGTATAAAATTTTTATTGTCATTTGTGCAAATAGAGGTTTCAGGGGGGGTATTTTGGTTTTTTTTTTTTTAGATTTCAAGGGTCTTTCGGTTATTTTTTAGGTTTCAAAGGTATTTTGGTAAGTGTCTAGATTTCGGGGCAATACGATCATTTTTTTAGGTTTCATGGTCACTTAGGTCATTTTTTTAGTATCTAAGGGTATTTCAGTCATTTTTTAGGTTTTAGGGTCATTTCGGTCATTCTTTATATATCCCAATAATTTTTGAGAGTTTTGTGGTTATTTTAGTAATTTTTAAGTGTTAGGATGTGTTTTGGTAATTTTAGTATATTTAAGTATATTTTGGAAATTTTAGAGATTTTAGGAATATTTTTGTTATAAATATTCGTTGATTATTAGATAATTAAGTGGGGTTGGGTTGGGTTGGCTATGCTCATATGTAATGTTTGTACGACTTAATGTGACGACGGAACTGTTAAATGTGAGTAAAAAAAGAAACTATTGAATGTGACAAAAGTACAGTTATGTGTGATGTTGATACCACCTAATGTGATAATGAAACTGTCAAATGTGAGAAAAAAAAATAGAGTACCACTGAATGTGATAAAAGTACAGTCATATGTGATGTTAGTATTGTCGAATGTGATAATGGAATCATCAAATGTGAGAAAAAAAAAAAAAAAAAAAAAGGAACCACCGAATGTGACAATAATACAGTCACATATGGTGTTGGTATTACGCAATGTGTGGATGGTACAATCAAATGTGAGAAAAAAAAATAAGGGAATCACAGAATGTGACAAAAGTATAGTCACATGTGATGTTTGTACTATGCAATGTAAGGATGGTACCATTAAATATGAGAAAAAAAAAATAAGAAAACCACCGAATGTAACAAAAGTACAGTCACATGTGATATTGGTATTGCACAATGTGAAGCTAGTTCCATAAAATGTGAGGAAAAAAAATAAGGAAACCATCGAATGTGACAAAAGTACAGTCATATGTGATGTTGGTACTGCACAATGTGAGGTTGGTACCATAAAATGTGAGGAAAAAAATAAGGAAACCACCGAATGTGACAAAAGTATAACCACATGTGATGTTAGTACTGCGCTTTGTGAGACTGGTACCATAAAATGTGAGGAAAAAAATAAGAGAACCATCGAATGTGATAAAAGTATAGTCACATGTGATGTTGGTACTGCGCAATGTGAGGATAGTACCATAAAATGTGAGAAAAAAAATAAGGGAACTACCGAATGTGACAAAAGTACTGTCACATGTGATGTCGGTATTGCGCAATGTGAGGATGATACAATCAAATGTAAGAAAAAAAATAAAGAAACCACCAAATATGGCAAAATACAATCACATGTGATGTTAGTACTACACAATGTGAGGATGGTACCATCAAATGTGAGAAAAAAATAAAGGAGTCATCGAATGTGACAAAAGTACAATCACATGTGATGTTGGTACTGTACAATGTGAGGATGGTACTATCAAATATGAGAAAAAAAATAAGAGAACCACTGAATGTGACAAAAGTACAATCACATGTGATGTTAATACTACACGATGTGAGAATGATACTATCAAATGTGAGAAAAAAAATAAAGGAACCATCGAATGTGACAAAAGTACAGTCACATGTGATGTTGGTACTGCACAATGTGAAGATGGTACTATCAAATGTGAGAAAAAATAAGAGAATCACTAAACGTGACAAAAGTACAATCACATGTGATGTTAAATTATACAATGTGAGGATGGTACCATCAAATGTGATGTTTTTGGTAACCTGATATAACAGGTTACCTACTAGTGGGTATCGTACCCCAAAAAAAAAAAAATAGGGGGTACTGTAATGCCGCCCCTGGCTATGGTTCAAATAAAAATGGAGGAATCTCCTGACTGGTCCAAGACGTAAACTTGAGAAATGCAAAGTCTCTAGTTTCTCTTGTTTTAAATTTTGTTGTTTTGAGTTTTGTATTAATATTACTCAACAATATTGTATTATCTAGTTTATATTGTCTCATATTTAAGTTTTAAAAATTATCTATACTACTATTTAGGATACTTCTCCTATCTAGGATCCCTAATTTTGATGTCTAAAATACTCTCAAATTTATAGTTTACAAAAACTTAAATAATATGGTTATATATGTAAAATTGTTAATTTAAAAACTCCTAAATTTTAGCTAAATTTAAAAAAGCAGTTTACAAAATACTTGGTCCTAAATTTCAGTCCCAGCTCTCTAATACTCCTAAGTAAGTCCAGTGTCACAAACTTTTCTACAATTTTGCCACAACTTTGCTATGTGGCAACTCGTGAGTAGTGGAAATAAAATAGTGAATCCATGTGAGTCCATGATTTCACCACTCATGAGTTGCCACGTAGCAAAGTTGTGGAAAAATTGTGAAAAAGTTTGTGGCACTAGACTTACTCAATACTCCTATATCTTATGGTTAAGCAGTTTACTAGATATGTCCACAACATTTTCACAATATTTTTACAACAAATTTTAAGTGTTAGGTTGTTACTGGTTGTTATTGTTGAGGCAAAAAAGTAATTTTAGTATTAAATTCAAATTTGAACCAATAACAACTAACCACCTATGATTTGTTGTGAAAATATTGTAAAAAAAAAAAAAAATCTCTAATATATCATGTAAGTGTTTTCTTTTTAGAAACATTAGTGTTTTTTTTTTCTTTTTCTTTTTTACCTTCTGAATAACGCGCCATTAGTAGACTGCTTTAAAAATATTTTTTCAAAAACACATCATTTTTTCCCTAAAAATTAGCACATATTATCTCATCTCACACAAAAAGATATATTTCACACACTTTTGATGCATCTTTTTCCTAAAAATTAGCACACACTATCTCTATTTAAAAATATCTAACACATCTCTTTTTGGGTTTTATTCGAATTAAGATAATTAAATAAAAAACACTAATTCTTCAATCACAAAAACATCTAAAAGTGTGATGAAATTATGCATTTGTAGGTGAAATAATTTTTTCATCTAAATTTCATCACACCTCTAAGTATTTTTGTGATTGAAGAATGAAACAATTGCGAATAATGATAAATGAAAATTATTAACTGTAAAAAAATATATATATGTATATATATATATATATATATATATATATATTGTAAGGACTAAATTTGTGGCTCAGTCTAGGATGAATGGACTTAGACCCAAAAAACCCAAAACAATGAATTTGTAGATAATGGGTTAAAGAACTAGGCCCTAATGAATTGGACAACAGCTAATATGGAATTGGATGATAATCATGCACAAATAAGAAGTACTAATATGAATGAACTTCTTGTCCGAGGAGGCAGGTGTTCATATAAATCAACTAAACATAGTACAAGTGCAATTTTGATTGCTACAATGTTCTTTCTCTCTCTCCTTCCCCTCTTTCCTAGGGTCTCTACTCTCATTTATACTACATCTCTCCCTTCATATTTACCCTACACGTGGACAATTGATGGTTTATACTGATACTTGTCCCATCAGCTTCCTTTAGAAGTCTTTGGGGGATGGTCATAAGGCTAAAAAAGTATTATTCAGATGTCACTTCCTCATTAATGCGGTCAAAGAGTGAGTTACAGAGCATTTAATATGGTGGTAGCAGCTTTCCCTTAGATATTTTTGCGTTCCCATCTTTCTTGTATGTTTATGGTGCATATCTCTATCACTAGAGCTTCTTAGAAGGTCACTTTGATCATTAGGATCTATACCCGACCTGTGTTTAGCTTATTCGAGGAGATATTCCTCCTCAGACCACCTTTCCATTTGTATCTTACTCATTAAGTCTTGAGTTTGAACCATTTATTACCATTTGTTCATCCTCGGACTTCTCACGCTCTCAGCCAAGGCCCAAGGCCCAATATATGATTTGGGTCATTAACTCCACATATATATAGAAGAGCCTTTAAGCATGCGGCCCAAGACCCAATATATGATTTGGGTCACTAACTCCACATATATATATATATATATATATATATATATATATATATAGAAGAGCCTTTAAGCGCATGCTTAGAGGCTAGCGTATGTTAATCATAGTGTGGGTTTGGATAGGAATTATTATTGCGTCTGGTGTTTGCATTTTGTTTCTTTTTCTTTTCTTTTTTTTTTTCACGCTTTTCAGCTTTTGAAGATAGGTTTTACTGTTCATGTACTGTTCATCACTGTTCACGCAATGTTCACACACTGTTCATGGGACCCACAACCACTTTATTCAGAAAAAAATATTAAAAATGGGATCTACGGTACTATTCACACATTTAAAAATTATTTTACTACAATGTTTTCAGTTTTTAATTTTCAGTTTCAATAAAAATAAGTTGTATCCAAATAGATCAATAGTATTTCAAACGCAAAACAAATGTTTTGTGGGAATTGATTATATTATTTATTATGTTGGTTGTGATGTTAGATTCAGTCAAGGAAAATATTATTTTTTAAGTTTTAAACCATTGTTGTATGGTTGATGTCATATTATTTGCGATTTCCCATTTTATCCCAGTAAATTACCAATTCTTACATAACAGAGACAGCTTCAACGTTATCGTTTAACCTTTTTCTTCTTCTTTTTTTTTTTTTTTTTTTTTTTTTTTAAATTTTTTTTAAATTTTTTTTGAGAATCTCGTTATCTTTTAACTTGTTTGAATGTAGGCTCCGTTTGGTTCGCGTAAAACGTTTTCCGGAAAATATATATTTTCCGGAAATGCTATTTTCCGGAAAAGGAAAATGTATTAAGGCTGTTTGGCTGTTTCGGAAATCGTTTTACGAAAAATCAATTCCGGTGTTTGGTTCGATCAAATATTTTACGGAAAATGCTTTTTGTTTTACGGAAAATTGATTTTTATGTTTGGCTCAAGTAAACATTTTACGGAAAATGAAATCCATTTTTTCCGGAAAATCAATTTTCATGTTTGGTTTGTGAATTAATTTTACGGAAAATATTAAAATGCCTTACAAATTGAGACTCTGTATTATCTAGACAAACCTGTAATAATTAGAAACTAATCATCCACTTCAACATACACCTGCATTGCATATATATATCTGTAACAGTACAAAAATAATCATCCACTTCAACATAAAAAATAATCATTTAAATATGCCGATAATATTAATATAAAAATAGCTACATTCATCGTTCACCATTGTCATTACACCTCCATGGTGTACAAAAATGATACCTACACGTGGTATCTGAATAGTACAAATACATAATTTCGGCAACTGTATTGTCCTAATAATACAAAGTACTATATATATAATACAATGGTAGGTTAATACTAGTTCTACAACAAAAGTGAATTCATATAGCTACCATCACATTCTACATGAAACAAGCAAGTCAAAGCTGTGAGAAAAGAAAACTATCCAACCAAATCTTTCGCAGCCTAGCATTCTTGGCCAGAAATCCCCGTGCTATCTTCTCATTTTCACACAGATGGTCAAACGCAGTTCCAAGCATTTCTTCACTATACCCATCTGCCATCATAGCCATAACCTCATTATAAAGAGATGTGTAATCTATCGGGCCCCGATTAATTTCTTTAAGAGCTGTAGCTATATCCTTCAACTGATCAGACAGCTCAGTCAACATGCTATCATCAGCAGTAGAAGGTGCACGACCTCTTTTCCGGGACTTGGAAATTCCCGACCCAGTTGTGGAGGACTCAACTACATTCTTACCTTTTTCAACCACATCTTCCTCCACATTATCTTTTTTTGATAAGTTTCTCACGACATCTTCCTCCACATTATCAGCAACAAATTCAGCACTGTCGCCATTATCTGGCTCATTTTCATAATCTATATAGGACTTTGAAAAGCCACCAGTAGCTGTGTCCTTACCCACGACAAGAGCTAACTCATCATACATCTCTATTTTCTTGTTTAGAAAATCTGCATGCTTTCGATGTGCCTATAAGGGAGAAAAGAACATATAATAACAATGCAATAATTACTTCACTCATAAATTCAATATTCAACGCATTAATGATGCCAGTAAACAAAAAAATCTGTTACTACATGAAACATAAAGTGGGTGTCCATCCTTGTCAAATTAAACATAAAAGCATGGTGTGGAATAGATGCTACATTTAAACATCTAGCTATGGTAGTGTGACATTACTCTAGGATTAAAACTTAATAAATCATGATAAAGTTTACTTCACACCAGTATATAATTTACTAAAACTTCATCTAACCTCTAACATTTATTCATAGATGTCTTCTTTAAAACTACCATCACATTCTCAAATAAATTCTTTGCCTTCAATTTCCAAAGTAAAATTTCAATTTCTGGACAAAAATATATATTATCATTTATATTAAGAAAATATAATTGTAAGGCATACCATGACTTCTTCTTGGTACGTTTTTGCGTCGCATGTTATCATTTTGAGATTATCATCCCAACCGAAGCCACTCTTCTTTCGCAGTTTCTCAATAGTGGACCACATGGTCCTTAGAGTACGCATCCGATTGTCTACGTATGAGGGGTGGCACTCAACCCCAAATTGGGTACTTATCTCCTTCGCTACAAGAGTAAAGGAGCCTGCCTTAAAGGTGCTAGAGGGCTTGTTGCCCTTTGCAGCCTCCTGTGCAAGTATCTTCAGCATCATTTCATGCATAGGCAGCAGCCACCTAAATTGCTTGCTGGTGCTCATTTTTTCTTTACCCTTTGACATTACTACATATGAAAATTGTATCGTCAGAGTAGTATTTATTAATGGAGATCGAAATATGAACAACAAATCAAACACACATACAACCACGCTTATAAAATGTGTACAACAAAATGAAACATGCTAACACGGAAAATAACAATATAATACCATCAAGTAACAATGTAATGCTGAAAATACAAGTTCATTACACCACTAGAAGTCTATAGTAAATACATTGTCTTTACGAAACATAAAAACACATATTACAATTTTAAAAAAGAAAAGAAAGTACTACTCTCCACTCCTCATATAATCAGACCACATTGCGTGACATATCTCATCTCTTTTAGCATTCCATAGTCTACTGTCTTCAACGGACTCCCGACGTGATTGCGTTTCTCGTTGGGGGTCACTAGACTCTACTTCGTGCATTGCATCTTCCATAATATGGTCATTTGGTTCAACCCCCATAATGTGATTATGAACCACACAACATGCTAACACTACTTTGACTTGGGTTTCAAAAGACCAAAATGGTTCTGCATCCAACACTCGAAAACGTTTTTTCAACACACCAAACCCTCGCTCAATGGTAGTTCTCAATGAAGAGTGTCGGAGGTTGAACAATTCTTTCTCATTCTCAGGAGGACGATCACTAAACTCTTTCAAGTGATATCGCACACTCCGATAAGGTGACAATATTCCATTTTTATTACCATACCCAGCATCACCAAGATAATATTTACCTACATATATTCAAAAATAAAACTCAATCACTACTATACTTAAGAAAATGCACAATATTTATTAAACTAAATAAACCAAAAAGGTGAAATAATTGTATAATACCGTTGGGAATTGAAAATCCCCCTGGCCTAGCAAATGCATCAGATAACACACGTGAATCATGTGCACTGCCTTCCCATCCAGCCAATACATATGTGAACTTTAAATCAAAACCAATGGCAGCTAACACATTTTGCGTGGTTCCATCTTTGCGACCACGAAATCTTCCTTGTATTTCAGTTGGCACAGATGCACGAACATGTGTACCATCTATTGCTCCAACACAATCCTATTTTTCGACACACATAATGGTTTAAAATTGCATAAATCTACACAATTTACAAAAATACACAAGTCGCAATATTTACCTTAAAATATGGGTAGAACCTTCTGCTATTCCTTATCTCTGGGGGTGTATCTTCGCTACGCAGTCTTATTAGAGCTCTATATAATTTCAGAACCCCCCTAAGGACAACCTTGAAATATCTATGAACAGTCTCAGTTGATCTATAGATCCGACTACCCATTACACGGAACCTCACATTATGACCAATAATGTGTAAGAAAATGAACACTTGTTCTGTAACAGGCATGTGAATAGTTGGGCGTACGTGCTCCCCCTCAGTGAGGATGTGACATAACTGGTGAAAAGCTCTAGGCTTCATCCTAAGTTGATTCACACAATTTATCTCACTTCCATTCAGAATACTATTTATGTATTCCTCTCTCTCGGCTGCATGATTAACATAAGGCACCCTAGGCAATCGTCTATGTCTACATCGCAATTTCCTTACCAATGTAACCCCCACAAGGAGGACAGATGCAACTGAGGCAAGAATTGCGGCTTTGGTTTTTTTCTTCATCTAACAAAATCACAAACACTGTGGTCTAAGACATATGTAAATAAAAAATAACCACAAACAAAAAACATTCAAACCACATTTATAACGAGTACGAAATCACATTGCATTCTATTTACAATGAATGTTTACACCATCACAAAACCATCACATTGATAACTGCACATTGATATCATCACAATACCATCATGTCTCGCATTATTAGTCATCATAATACAATTTAAACACACACATATTCTACCGATCAAAAATAATAAAACCAAATGCTCAAAAATTTCATACAATTTGTCATGTCTCAAGCTTGAAAGTATACATAACTCAATAGGCAACATAATAACATTTGCTATATCAAAGTATACATATCAAGCTCCAAAACTGTATACACAAAACCCAACTAGCCAAATTTTACACAAACCCAACTAGTCAAATTCTTTAAAAAAAAAAAAAAAAAGAACTTAGAAATACAATGTCCACAAGCTTCTGTGACTACTTCTAAAGCAACCCCTGGAAAATGCATGCAAATTGCTCACTGTAAAATTATAGGAACAACAACGCAATGTGCAAAACAGTATAACATATGCAAGTGTAAACATTAAATTGTACATTGCTCACAGTGTACATTGCTCACAGCAATATGTACATTGCTCACAGTGTACATTGCTCACAGTGTACATTGCTCACAGCAATATGTACATTGCTCACAGTGTACATTGCTCACAGTATACAAATATATATATGTACAAATATTTCCATAATGTTACAAATAACTAAATATTTATAAAAATATTTATTTATAAATACATATATATAAATATTTATGTCAATATATAACTAAATATATAAATATTTATTTATAAATAAATATGCATATATTTATGTATTTATTTCTATTACCAATCTGTGAGTCTGAGCATATTGTAGGTATTTCATGTATTTGATGTTGATAGTGTAGTGAATTTCTGTAAAATTGTAAATATATATAAATACAATTTTACACAAATTCATAAGTTTGTGTATAATAAATATATAAATACAATTTTACAATATATAGTTTATTGATAGTTCATATTAATATTGTAAATATGTAGTTATCAATAATATATAAATACATATATAATATTTTACAATCAAACTTATCAATAATAAATTTGATAGTTCAAATTGAGAAGTAATAAATATATAAATAAATAAATAAATATATATATATATATAAATATAAGTTTAATAAATAAATAAATATATAAATATATATATATATATATATATATATATATATATATAATCCCAACAATGCAATCTCTGTAGCCAGTCCGATCCACTCAAACAAAATTTTTTCTGATCTAAAACAACTCAAACAGTCCAAAGCTTCAGTTAAAAAAAAAAAAAAAAACCGATCGGACTCACCGTTAAGTGTGGTGGTCGGACGGCGCTGAAATCGGCAAGGGGGTGGAACGACTTGAGTGGATCGGAGTCGCCGGTGACTGCTGGTGGTGGAACGGCGTCGGAATGGTGCTGGGACTGCGTCGAACGGCGTCGAACGGCGTCGAAATGGATCTGCGTTCTTCGTCGGACTGCGTGGATCGGACTGGCTTGTGGGATTTGGCTCGGACTGCACAGATCGAACTGGGTTTGGGACTGGATCAGATTGCGTGGATCGGTCCGTCAATGCTGGGTTCGTCTATTTCTTCGGTGGATCGGTTTGGATTTCTGGGTTTCTCTCCTTGTTTGGTTCAACCCACTGCACCGATTTCTTTTTTTTTTTTTTGGTTTTGGTTGCTGAGTTTTTTTTTGGTTCACTCGTTCTCTCTCAGGTTCTCTGCTGTTTGCTCTTTTCTGTGTTCGCGTGCGAGACCCGGAAATGGTTTGAAGGTAAAATACAAGCGTAAAACCATTTCCGGGTCAAGGGTGAAAATTCGGTCAAAGTGTATGCATATTTTCCGGAAAATTCATTTTCCTTGCAAGCCAAACACATGGGTCTGGTGGTAAATGATTTCCTGAAATCATTTACCACCAAAACAAACGGAGCCGTAAAGTACCAAACTTTCCTGAAAATTTTGAAAATATTATTATGACTAAGTTTAATTGAGATTTGATAAACAATTAGACTTTTTGATTGAGTAAATTTGATTCCATCTTGAAAAAGGTGAAATTCTCTTCATTTTGAATGCTCATGCTTCAAAACCAAATTCAATTGTTTAAAAAAAATTTTAAATGAAGCAAATTGACATAACTTTCTTAGCAAAGTGGATCGTATTGGTTTTAGTTCAAAGAAAAACTAGACCTCCTAAAAGATTAATGTTAACCGGATCTAATAATAAAAATAAGGGGAAAAAGATTCATACTCTCAGTTCATGTTCATTAGCGTTTTTGATGGGATGAATGTCAAACTATGACTCATTCAGATTTAGCAGGTAAGGTGCTATTATGGTTATGTTTATGTAAAAGATGCCAATAAAAATCACCCTTGACCCATTTTTTTTTTCCCATAAAAAGAATAATAAAAATAAGTAAAGATAGATTTTAGTAGAAGGAATCCAGCAAGGTGTTCCGCAAAAGCAATCTCTACTCAACTTTTTTTTTTTTTTTTTTTGGTGAGAAAGAATCTTTATTCACTTTAGGAGTATTAAAAAAAGGGAAAATTAAAAAAAAAAATTAAAGGGTTTATTTGGGATTCACTTATTTTACTAAAACTGAAAATTTTTTACCGAAAATACTATAAATAAATGTAAAAGTTAACTAAAATAATACAGTGAGACTCATGAATAGTATCTGCAGTGATAAGGGCCCAAAAATCAAACGTTGGGCCTTAGGCCTTATTCGAGGACGTTGATACGTCCGAGGAGAGACAAATAGGCATAAGGAGTTCCAATTTAAGGTCTCATGAGTAAGAAATGAATGAAGGGCGGTCTGAGGAGTTACTGCTCCTCGGCTACGAAATGACCTCCCTAGAAGCTCCAGTAGTAGGAGGGTGTCTCACAAGCACGTGAGAACGAAGAGAACCCAGAAATATCTGAGGAAAGGTTGCTGCCATCGCATTAAATGCACTGCAGCTACTTTTCTGACCGCATTTATGGGAAGAAAACCCCTGAATAGTGTTGCCTTGGCAACTGCAACTCATAGATGGCCATAAGAGATGTCTGATGGGACAGGTACTCAAGTAGCAGCTTGGATGATTGACAAATGGAGGGTCGAGATCATCGGGAAAAAGGTATATAATATGAAAAACCCTTGGAAGAAAAGGAGAGGAGGATTAAGTAAGAGATACTGTAGCAACATTAGAACCAAACTTATAACAAGGCCTTAAGAACAATATATAAGAAATCAGTCTCCTCGACCTTGGTGGAGGGCTTTATTTCCTTAAGATACACTTCGTAGCCGTTCTTCCTCATTATCTAAACCTTCTGGCTTGTTGTTTAACTCACTAAGGGCCAGTTCTTCAACCCACTATCTACAAATTTATTATTCATGGCTCATTGGGCTAGTCTCCCATACCTTTTGGGCTTGAGCCGCAAATTGTGACCCTACAATTAGCGCCGTCTATGGGAAGAGCTTGTGTGATAGTGAGAGTAACAGTCAACTATGGTAGAGTCAGCTCCACAACAGGCAAAATCCGTGGCATCCCAATGAGAAAACCATCTCGCCAACCTTGAGCGTAGAGGAGATAGAGAGGGTAGCGTGCACACTACGCATACAAGTAAAAGCCACACACGAGTTAAAAGTCACATCTCTCAAGACCAGCATAATAGAGCCATGCAACTGGAAATCGACTAGTTCAGGAGGGGGCTGCGCCATGCACGATGTGGGCGAATCCCCTCTAACTCTACTCTTCCGATGACGATGAGAAAGATGTCAGTTACAAGCGAAGATCCCGAACCCCGCCTAGCGAATCATTCTCCCACGAAAAGAAGCACCATCATGAACGAAGGGCCAAAAGCCCGCCCCTTAGAGTCGTAAGGAACGATGCCTTAAGTAGGGCCTTAGACTAAATCTCTAAGTCACCCTTCATGCATAGAATCGAGGGGGCTAGACTTCCTCAGTGATTCACTAGCCTACTTTCACCATACACAACGGTAGAATGGACCCCATGGAACACGTAAGCCACTTCAATAAGAGAATGGCTGTTTACTCCAAGGACGAAGCCTTGATGTGCAAGGTCTTTCTATCCAGTCTAGGACTAATTGCGATGAGATGGTTTGACAGCCTGAGAGCAGATTCCATAGGTTCCTTTAAAGAGCTCAACCAGGCATTTTATTCCTGTGTCGTTACCTGTACCAGGTTTCCTCGGCCTTTGGCTTCTCTGTTTTCATTAACCATGTGAGAGAGAGAGACACTGAAAGTGTATTTGGATAGGTATTGGGAGATGTTCAACGAAATAGATGGCAACTTTGGTAAGGTCGCCATCAATACCTTTAAACTTGGCCTCCCAGTCGAGCACGGTTTAAGGAAGTCTCTGACTGGCAAACCCGTCACCAACATGTGCCAGCTCATGGACCAAATTGACAAGTATAAAAGGGTCGAGGAATACCAGCATCGGGGGAAAGGAAAGGAGAAGGTTATCTCTCAAGAGATGATGGATTTCATGTCAGATTGATACAATAATAACCGACCACGGAGGGATTATGTTGCACAGTCAGTGCCTGTCAATGCCATGTTCCGAGAGCTGGTACAATAAGTTCTGGAGAAGATTAAGAATGAGCCATTCTTTAAATGGCCAAGTAAGATGGCGGGAAACCTTGAGAGATGCAACCACAACCTCTACTGCCAATACCACCAAGACCATGGTCACACCACAGAAGATTGTAGAAGTCTGTGGGACTACCTCGACCAGCTAGTCCGAGAAGGAAAGTTAAAACAACTCTTGCACCACTCCAGCGGTCAGAGGGGCTAGACAAATTCAGAATCCCGAAGAGACGATTCTTCAAGGCCTCCCTTGGGAACAATAAATGTCATCTTCGTAGCTCCAGGAAGCACTGGATCCGGGCCCTCCAGAGTAATGTCTATGGCTCGACCATCCATCGAGAACGCTAATTAGGAGCCAAAGAAGGCTAGATTGGAAGTCCAACCGGTTTTGGGCTTCTCGGACAAGGATAAAATCGAAACCATCCAACCCCACGATGATGCCTTAGTGGTTATCTTAAGGATTGGGGGCTATGATGTGAAGAGAGTGATGGTAGACCAAGGCATCGATGCCGAGATAATGTATCCCGACCTGTATAAGGGGCTTAACTTTAAACCTAAGGACTTAACACCCTATAGTTCGCCCTTAGTGAGTTTTGATGGGAAGGTCTTCATCCCGAAGGGCCAAATTAGACTACCAGTGTAGGCTGGTCCAGAAGTAGTGAAAGTAGACTTCATCGTGGTGGATGCTTATTCACCCTACACAGCCATTATGGCCAGGCCTTGGCTTTACACCCTAAGAGCTGTCTCCTCCACTCTACACCAAAAGGTAAAATACCCATTTGGGGGCCAGGTCAAGAAGATCCTGAGAGATCAGTTTGAGGCTAGGCAATGTCTAGTGGTTGCCATCTGGCACCAACCTGTGGCCGAATCTTCAGCCCATGCTGAGGGGGGCTTATGGCAATTAAAAGCCTCAACATTGCCTATTGAGAGGTTTGCCGAGGAGGTTACATGTGAGAATTTGGTAAAAGTGATCATTGGCAATGATTCGGAAAGGTTCTTTCAGATTGTGGCTCAACTCCCCCTTACAAAGAAGGAAGAGCTGGTAGAATTTCTTAGAAAGAGCATTGATGTCTTCGCATGGCATGCTTATGAAGCCCCGGGGGTAGACCCAAACTTCATTTGTCATTGCTTAAATGTGAACCCGTCTGCCATTCCCAAGAGGCAGCCTCCTCGGCGCTCATCTAGGGAACACTCCAATGCTGTCAGAGATGAAGTGAAGAAACTCAAGTAGGCGGGGGCTATCACTTAAACAGGCGGGGGCTATCAAGGAGGTATTTTACCCTGAATGGTTAGCCAATACTATGGTATTGAACAAGAAGAGTGGTAAATGAAGGATGTGCGTGGACTTCATTGATCTGAATAGGGCTTGCCTAAAGGATCCTTTTCCTATGCCTAAGATAGACCAGCTGGTGGACGCAACGATAGGCCACCCTCGGATGAACTTCCAAAACGCATTTCAAGGATACCACCAAATTCTGCTAGCCTTGAGTGATCAAGAGAAGACAACTTTCGTCACTCCCATAGGAAACTGCCACTACAAAGTAATGTCCTTTGGTTTAAAGAATGCGGGATCTGCCTTCCAAAGGATGATGAGTAGGATGTTTAAACTGCAGCTGGGCAAGAGCATTGAGGTCTACATAGACGACATGGTGGTGAAAAGCAAAGTGGTATCCGAGCACCTAGGAGACCTTGGGGACATATTTTAAATTTTGAGGAAACACAAGCTACGCCTCAACACTTCTAAGTGTTCCTTTAGTGTGGGGTTGGGCAAATTTCTAGGCTACATGGTAACCTATAGGGGAATTGAAGTTATCCCTAAACAGATTAAGGCAATCAATAGTTTACAACCTCATCGAAATCCCAAAGAAGTCCAAAAACTAACTGGAATGACTGCCACCCTGAACTGGTTTATCTCACAGTCAACGGAAACGTGTCGACCATTCTTTCTTCTAATAAATAAATGGAAAGGGTTTGAGTGGACCGAGGAGTGTGCCTTAGCCTTCCGACAGCTCAAAGGTTATCTCCCTCAGCCTCCTATCATGTCTAGTCCTGAAGCCGACGAAGTCCTCTTTGCTTATATTGTTGTGGCCTTTCATGTCGTAAGTCTGGTTTTGATACGGGTTGATGACGGTACACAAAGGCCAATTGATTATGTGAGCAGGTCACTACATGAGGCCGAGATCCACTCTCTGCTGCTGGAAAAAGCTATTCTAGCAGTGATACATGCCACACGCAAACTCCTCCATTATTTTCAGGCGCACATGGTAGTCGTCCAAACTCGACTTTCACTCAGAGCTCTGCTGCGGAGCGCTGATTACATAGGGAAGATTGTCAAATGGGCCATGATTCTTGGGGCCTTCGACATCAAATACATGCCCTGAACTTCTGTCAAAGGTCAAGTCCTAGTGAATCTGGTAGCTGAATTTGCTGAATCCCCGTTAGAAGAAGAAACGAGAATACAACACATGGATGGAAAATCAGTTGGCATGATCTTCCAACAAGGCGCTCTTGGAAGGTGTTCGTCGATGATGTAGCAAATCAGAAGGGTTCCGAAGTGGGGTTAGTGCTAGTATCTCCTGAGGGGATCACTATCGAGAAATCATTAAGATTGGGGTTCTTAGCTACCAATAATAAAGCTGAATATGAATCTCTGCTGATGGGAATGTCCATTGTTCAAAAAATGGGAGGAAATGCCATAGATATGTTCTCGAACTCTAGATTAGTTGTCAGACAAGTCAGAGGAGAATTAAGCAAGAGATACTGTAGCAACATTAGAACCAAACTTGTAACAGGGCCTTAAGAACAATATATAAGAAACCAGTCTCCTCGGACCTGGTGGAGGGATTTATTTCCTTAAGATACACTTCTTAACCATTCTTCCTCATTATCTAAACCTTCTGGCTTGTTATTTAACTCACTAGGGCCTAATTCTTCAACCCACTCTCTACAAATTTATTGTTCAGGGCTTATTGGGCCAGTCTCCCATACCTTTTGGGCTTGGACCACAAATCGTGACCCTACAATACCAAAAAGTGTAATGAGACACATGAATAATAGCAGAAATAAATTGAAAAGTAAAATAAACTTACTTTTTAATCTGGAGCCAAACGCAAACTTAAATCACCTTAAAATTAGCAAAAACCAATGTCACCTATTGAAGCAAAAACCCACAAAACAAAAAAGGACAAGAAACTAACCCATTATGTAATGACCAAAAAAAAAAAAAAAAAGAAAAAAAAAAAGGAGACAGAGATAAGGAAAGTAAAACACAACACCAAAAAGGTCCAAAACCCTCGCTAACCCCAACAAGGATTTTATTAAAAAATAATCAAATCCCTCAAACTATTATATTAGTAAGGCAATGTTCGAAACATATTTGGTTTATAACAATTCGACTTTTCTAAAGTTGATTTCGCCCTTTGAAAATCCACTAGGAAATCGAGTGTTCGAGTGTCTCACACTCGATTTCCCAGTGGATTTTCAAAGGACGAAATTGACTCTAAAAATGTCAAATTGTTATAAACCAAATATGTTTTAAATCTTGCCTAACTAATAATATAGTTTGAGATTTAAAGTTATTTTTAAAAAAAATCCCCCCTCTCACCTAAACAAACCAAACCAAACCAAACCATAACACACATTTCAGAAGAAAAAAAAATGGCGAAACTAAGGACAGCAATGGACTCCGCTTTCTGGGACCTGAACGTGTCATCACCAAGGAACCTGGAGGGCTCAGCCCGAGCCATCCCTAGTGAGCCATTTCCACTGGATGGGGCTCGAGCCAGCCGAGCTCTGCACTTCTGGGAAATGGGTTCCCTCTGGGAATTATTCCCTCTTTTGGACCCACTGCTCATAAGGAGTTGGGCTCTTTTGCTCTTCAGGCTCTCTTGCTCAGACCAGAAACTGCTAACTGGTATGTATATGGGTGGTGATTGTTGAAGCGTCTTGTTTTACTTTCTTGCCTTGTGCTTTGTTTGGTAGCTGGGAATATCTGGGGGAATGGAAACTGTAATTCAAGTCTAGAGTTTTAAAATTTTAGTGGGTTTTTTTTTTTTAGGGGTTAAATTTAAGAAAGAATGTAGTCAATAGACATGGAAGTAGAAAGCTTGTACTGTTGTTTGCTGCTGTGTTTTGACATTTTTCAGTAACCAAACGGATTTTAAAAATATATTGCCAAACTCTCTTTCTCACTCTGCGTTACTTGGAGTTTGTGTTAGTGGCTGACAAAATGTAGGCAAAGAAGAGGGATTAAGGTTCTCTAATTTTGGGTTGACTTGGCTTAGTTGAATTCATAAATTGAAATGAGGGTAGTTGAAATGAGAATATTAAGATGAATAAGTGGAAATAAGATGAGATTTGAAAAAAATGAGGAAAGTTTTTTGAAGGTAGATGTGGTCCATATTGATGAGAGAGAGAGAGAGAGAGAGAGAGAGAGATGCTTGAGATAGTTTGGTAACGTGCAGAGGAAAATGGTTAATGCATAAATAAGGAAGAGTGGGTTGATTCAAGTTGAGGGAATGAAAAAAGGTAAAGAAAAACCAAAAAAATTCAGTGAAAGTAGTAAAAAAAGGACATGTCAATTAAGCCGGCGATAAATAATATGGCTTTGGATGTGATAGAATGGCAAAAAAGAATACATGTGGCCAATCCCAATTAGTCTATGGAGGACTCATTGCCGACCACAGTTTTAGAATTAAGGCTTGGTTGTTGTCATTGTTAGCTTAATTGAATTAATCGTTTAAGGAAAATTAAAGAACAGCATAGAACATAATATACATAAATTTTTTTGAACAAGGCTTATGGTCGATTGTTTTGGTAATATAAAGATGTCACTTTGTGCAACTTTTGATAATCCTCACCCCCACCCCGTAATAACATGTTGTAAATTTTAGTTCTTTAGGTACTGCAGTCTGTGATCAATCTTAAAAGTTAAGGTTCGGCATTCTTGGTCGTTTGGATATTGGTTCAGAAAAAGCTGCTTAGCTTAAGGTTGAAAAAAACGCTGCTTAGCTTAACTTGAAATATCTAACCCTATCAATATTACTTGTGTTCTTACTAAATCTTGAAAAAAATTTCACTGATTTGAGTTAATATTAGCATAATAAATTCAAATGTTGATGTTTGAATTGTATTTTAAAATTAAAACAATTGAGTTATTTCACAATCTCTTCTCGACCTATTCCACTTCCATAAATTCATTTTAATTCCCTCATAATTACTTATGCTTGCTTGGGCATGTTTAATTGCACCAGATTAGAAACTTTTCAACAAGTGACCTCCACTTCATGAGGCTTGGGCATGTTTGTTAGCCACACAAATGTTGTGTTTGAAAATTTGAATTTTGATGTCCTTGTTCCTTGAGTATTTCTCCGTATAGAAGTAGAGATACTTCATGGGTTAGAAATTGAGAATTGGAACTTGTCTAATTTGTTGAGGATTTATAGTTGATTCCAAAAAATTTGGGACTAATGCTTTGTTATTGTTGGAACTTGAAAAAAAAAAAAAAAAAAAATCCTTGTAACATTTTCGTTAATGATATCTCATTGTACCTAAAATTTCTAAATCTCTGACATACTAATCGGTATCTTAAATAATAATACTTGTGAGTACAAGTAGGGTTATAAACGAGAGCTTTGCCAAGAAGTGTGTGTTTGAGCTTGGCTTGTCAATAAAAATCAAATGCTTAAGCTTAGCTTGAGCTTGAGACAAGCCTAAAAACAATGTTTGAACTTGAGTTCGTGAGAATGCCGAAAAGCTTGAGCTTGGCTTGGCTTGGCTTGATTAATTAGTTAAGCCAAGCTTGTGCTTAATATTAAGCTCAAACTCGAGCTCAAGTCAAGTTGTTTAGATTGGGATCCAAAAAAATTACATCATCAAATGCTTATATCACCAAAAATCAAGTAAACAAATATACATACATACATACATATATATATATATACACTTATTTTATCATGCTTCTAATAGCCATGATTAGAATTTGTTTAAATAACAACTTTACATGATTAAATCCATCCATCATCATTTATTGTCTATGGCTTGAGTAACTATTCAAAATAAAATTTTTACATCCACATTTGTCATTCGTACAACCATAATCTTCACAAATCTAAATAAATTAACATTCCAAAACATGTGTGTAATGTCGTAATAATAAGTTTATTTAGTAAACATATATCAAGCTATAAACAAGGTTAAGCTCGGCATATTTTGTATCAAGCCCTATTGTTCACGAACATTTTTTTTTTTTTGCTTGAGCTCGCTTGTTTATCAAATAAGCCTAAAACTAAGGCTCAAACTTGGCTTCTTTGTAAACAAACGAACATGAACGAGCTTTTTATCAAGTTGAGCCCGAATTATTTATGAACGGCTTGGTTCGTTTACAGCCCTAAGTTCACAAGTGGCTTGGATTAATTGGGCAGTTCCATCCAAAGAAATTAATTTCTTCTATTAAAGCTGAATTTTATAATGGTGGGGAGTGGGAACTTCCTGGATTCAAGGATGTGGCAAAACATTTCATGGACAAATCCCTCTATTCATTGGGATTAGGCTCACAGCTTGCTCTGAGTCCCTCCTCATTTATAATGTTAAGCACAAAAGGACATGATGAGAGAAAAGGACGCTGGAACTTCCTAGTTTCATTGATGAATCAAATCGCTGTCCTTGCTGCGAACATATCTTATGTCTGTCACCACAGATGAAGACTCTTTGAGTTTTTTATGAGAGTGCAACTATGACTTCACCATTGGAATTTCGAGTAAAAACTCTAATACTAGCCGAGCTTGACTCATCAAACATTGCACCATCGAAGTTTATTTTTATGGATCCCACTGCTAGAGGAGACCATTTCTTTTTTATTGTACTTTTCTTTCTTGGTTGTTGCACTTCGAAACTCTTGAAGCTGTGAAGGTAATCCTTTGCAATGCCCGCAATTTATTCCAAAGTCACAGAATTTTCCAGCAAATGACTTTTGTTTCTGTGATTCTACGTAGCCTAAGCCGTGATAGAAAATAGGGTTGGGAGAGAGGGTTTTCACAGACTAGTTCCACCAAAACCGCAAAAGAGCTCGATGATGCTTTATCCTTGTCCATCCAGCCAAATTCAGTTTCCTAGATAGGATGAACTTTCTCTCAACCCCACAAAGCATGCAAAATAATTTTTGGAACTTTAGAGAATAGATGATAGGTTGGAACAAGGTTTCCACATAAAATGTTTGATCTTCTCGGTACTTTAAGCTTCCAAATTCCTTTCCAAAAAGATTTCTTAACTTCTGCATTTTAAGTTGGTACATGAGTTTGCGTGAAGCCTTCACAGAGAGCTTAGTAACCCATCTTTACTAAATAAATTCCAATCCTTTCCTTCAGCCAAATCAGCACATTAGATTGTGGGATAGAGCATATAGGGATGGACTTAATTTCTTAAGCTTTGGGGGGATAGAAACATAGATCAATGAGATGGGTATTCCACCAACACGAATGTGGATCAAAAAGGGCATCCACTATTGCATCTGAAGAGAGAAAGTAGGAGGAGATAACACTCTTCCATCACCATCCTTCAGCAATTAATAGGATACCTTTCCAAGCAAAAGAACCCGAGGAGGATTTAGCTTAAAAAATAGAGCAGTTTGGGAAATATTTTGCCTTGAAGACCCAATGGAAGATAGAACTCGTATCTTGAACCAGATGCCACACTCATAGCTTCATTAAATTTAGCACGATCTCTAAAATCCAAATCTCCAGCTGATTTTGGTAAACACATGCACTCCCAAATTTTCCTATGAATCTTCCTTTTGTCACCTCTCAGACCCCATTAAAATTTTCTGATTAACATTTCAATATTTTTTAGAGAGAAAATGTTCGAGTTACGAGGTTAGCAACATGTTGTAACTATCTCAAAAAAAAAAAAAAAAAAAAAAAACTATGTATCTTGAACCCAACATGTGTGTGTTATCTTATTCTACTATTTAAGATGCTTCCCTGTTTGGACTTGACATTTTTTTGGTTCCAAAATACTGGACGTTCAAGTAGAGACAAAACTAAAAGATAGTCTGATAAAAATACATATCTAACTTGCACTAAAATATTGCCTACAAAATAAGAACATTCTCCTATTAACTCACTTTTTCAAAGCAACTATAAGCTTTTTTTTTTTTTTAGGAGAAAAATAAGTTAAACAACTCACATTGCTATTGTTTTTTTCCTATAAGAAAAACCTATATTTCTAATACTTTATTATTATTTAAAAAAAAAACATTCTAAAATTTTTTTGTGATTGAAAAAGGTTTACGATCCTAAATTATAATGGAGGCAAATTAAGCCATGAATACATAATTGGGCCACCTCTTGCTTACAGAATATAGTTGGACTCGGCTGTATCCATTAACCGGACCCTGTCCGCTCTAAAGCATGTACAAACAAAAATACATCGAGGGCCGACCTAACGGACTAGCCGACTAGGGAGTAGAGTAAAGGGGTATATATTAGGTATTAGGGATTTCAAATTTTAGCGATTTCGAAAATGTCGAGGTCGAGAAGGTGCAGCTTAAGTTTAAGGTCCGACGATTCGAAGTGGAGGTGGGGGCGGAGGTCGAGAAGGTGCACCTTAAGTTTAAGCTCCGATGATTCTGATTCGAGAAGGTGCAGGTTAAAAAGTTTACCCGAAGAGTTGGTGGAAGAGATCTTGGCATGGCTTCCAGTAAAATCATTAGTTCGTTTCAAGTGCGTTAAAAAGTCATGGTCAGCTCTTTTCCAAACCCCAACTTTCATTGCCAAACACCTTCGTTACAATCAGTCTAAAACTAAAAACCATCCAAATCCAACTCTTCTTGTCCAGCTCCTTAGCCGAAGAAGTCTTATTTCAAAATACCTCCTGCAATCTCATCACCACGACGAGGCCAATGACCACCGAAGTGTTTATCATGATCACCTCCTGCAATATCATCATGATGTTGGTTCTGTTTCTGATGAAGATGATTATGTTTCTGAACAAGAAGGACGACTACCTTTTGTGGACTACTTTCAGGGGGAGAACATGATGAGTGGCTTGTTCACAGATGGACTACTACTCCCCAACATGTTTGCTTGCATCAACGGCATTATTTGCATTGGCGGTCTATTCAATTGCTACCCCTCCTTTCATGGATTTGTTTTATGGAATCCGGCGATCAGAGAAGGTAAAACCGTTGACTATCCCTTGACCCTTCCTCCTGATTTTGTTCCAGCAAAAGAATCGGTTTCCTTTTTTGCATTTGGTTATGATCAAATTTCTAATGACTATAAGGTGGTTAGAGTTGACAGATATACTATGAAATCTGCAATCACAAGCTACTACAATTCTTTTTATGTTTACTCCCTAAGGGCTGATTCCTGGACCCAAATATTTAGCACCCCTTTTCATCATTCAAACGTTAGGGTGCATTCTCGTTACGATGAAATATACTTTAATGGAGTTCATCATTGGCTTGGTTTCCCCAACGAAGAACCAGGGGAGAGATATAGTAGTCACATAATTATATCCTTTGACATGAGCCATGAGGTTTTTCAAATAATAAGGTTTCCAGAGTTTTCAACAAGAAAAAGAAAAAGGCTTGCTGTATTCAATGATTGCCTTGCTTGTATTCTTTATGATATCACTGAATGCATTGATGTATGGGTGATGCGTGAATATGGGGTCGAGGATTCTTGGACCAAACAGCTTGTTGTAAATCCCCCTGTACCAATTACATGTCCAGTACGATTTTTCAGGAATGTAGAATTCCTTCTGTTTGATGAAAATTGGGCAATGGTTTTGTATAACATTGGTTCTCAAGAAATTAGGATTCTTCAATGCACAGGCCATCCAAGCACATCCCTGCCAATGGAACTTATTGATTACGTGGAGAGTCTTGTTTCATTCACAGGTGGAAATGTGTTTTAGAGTTATTTTGCCTGAGCTCCTAGTTATCTATATCAAAAAATATTTTTTCAATAACTTATGTGTGGCTTAGAGAAGATGATATTGCATCTCATATGGATGGTGTGTTTGTTAATTTATTTAGAGTGAGAGCTAAATAACATCTCAGCTATTGCTAGCTTTGTTGTCTATTTGTTCTAGTAAAATTTACAAATACTTGGTTACTTAAGGATCTGTATCACTGGGTAATATGACAAATTAAGTTTTATGTATTTTGATGGAAACCATATTTATTGGAGGTAGATGACTCTGTTGCTAGTTTTTGTGAAATTGTTCACGTTGTTGATCTTTTTACTTACAAATTTAGATGGATAGTTTTTCATGTTCTGTTATTCATCATGGTGTGCTTCTTTTAGCCAGCCCACCAGTTTGTGTTCTGCTCAACCTTGTTTCCATGTGTTGTTGTTCTATTAATCCTCTTTACATGATCTCCTTATTATCTTTGTCTGTTGTACGTCCAAAACTCCAAATAAGAAATAACCCACTGCTTTCCTTCCTTTACATTCTTTTCTTTCTCCTAGGAATCCTATTGCAAACACAAACAACCTTTTAGACAACATCGTATTTTGGAATTTTTATTTTATACTGGCAATCCTACTCTTAGTGTGACCACATCTTCAGAAGTTGTCACCATAGCTTTGTCTTTGAATTATTATGTTATCTGTAGGATGTACTTATAGTTAAGTTATTTCAGTTACTCCTAACCTAAGCCGAGGGTCCTTATATGTCAATTGCCCAATGCTTTGAGTCTGACCTCTCCAAGTTCAACAGCCATTCCTAAAGCTTTATTGCAAGGTTCGTAAAATGCTTCTGTGGCCGTTTTTCTTATACTAATAGTATATTTGATTTTCATGATGCTTTTTTTTTTAAGATTTCCCATATGATATATGGTCTCCGTTTTGCCAATGTTATTAATCAATATGAAATTCCCTCGTGATTTTCTGTTAGATCCTAATCTTATCTTTTTCCATACTCTCATCTGATCGCACTTGATGTTTGTTGTCTACCATGCTTATCCCCATTTTTCCTATATATGACTTTGGCATGAGCCAGAATTAATTAGGATCACTGTATAAAAATAATGGTATTTTTATATCATAGATTGTACAAGTACTACTCTACAATTTAGGTTAGGAAGCTATAGCTGAAATAAATTCCTGGCTTAACACACTTACAAATTCTACTGCTGTTAATTTGAATTGTGACTATTAGGAACTTATAGTATTACTTTTTAAACCCCCATTTTGAAACTTAGTCTAAAAAAAACCTTTTCGACACCAGTTAAGAACTCCAAAAGTGGAAATATGAGATGTATTTGTGTGGGACTTTTTAAACCACCATTATAAGACCTAAACTTGTTTGATTGCTTCATTTCGCATTGCACAAAAGCAATCTGCTTCAATTCCTCATTCAATAAATTTCCTAAGTTCTAGATTTGTAAAAATAACAATTAATCTTATAAATTGCGCAAGTGATATGTTTTCAGCCAAATCTAAAGCCTGATAATTGGAGCTATGGGGCATCATTCTCTCCATTGCTACATGGAGGTCCAAACTTGATATGAAGGAAACAGAACAGTCAACACATGGTAGGATATATATTATTGTTACTTGTTGGATATAAATTATCTCTTCAGAATTTAAAGAAGGTCAAATTTGGTTGATAGCAACCACCTTGGATCTTAAAAACCAAGCCTATAATTATTGTATTCATCAATAGGAAGATGACAAGCAGTGGTTAGGCACATTATTGTTGGCAGCCTCATCATGTTGCACAAATTGTGTAGGAAAACCTGCAGAATAGTTAAGTTTTAGAAAATATTCATGATTGGAGGTCCAATTTTTATACCAAGAAACACAACTCAGTTAAATGAACATACATCTGCCAAGCAGGGACCCTCTGGTTTGAAAACACGTACTTGTAATTACTGGTAGTGATGTGACAGAGCCTGAAGAATGGCCTTGATGTTTCCTGGAACAAACACCTGAGCCATCTTGGGGCAGTTTTCTCACCGTTTGCCTATGGCACCACTATCTTAACGCAGGACAATTAGAATTCTTGATACTAAGAGGACAGAGTTGGACAACCCTTACTGGTGAGGATGGCAAGGATAACAAGATTAGTGATGTAATTAGCCTTTAGAGCTCTTTGGAGTGAGGAAGAGAAGAAAGAAGCAAAATTCTTAAGAGGACCAATTTCCAAAGCAAAAAATTATGTAAATTAATTTTTTTTTAGGTGCATATGGAATATGGAAAAGATCCTAGCCATTGTGGTAATTGTAAAAGATTCCAGAAAAAATAAAAGTGATGAAGAAATTTTTTAGTAACATAGGATGTGACCAAAAATGTTTCTCTAATCTGAAAGTAATAACAAATCGGTTGGAATGAGATGGGCTTACCTCCTTTGATTGCATGATCCATCCGGCATGGATTTTTTTTTTTTTTTTTTGGTATTCCAATACTTGCAAGCCAACATAGTTTTCATTAGAGACAACAAACGAGGTAAGAATTTCAAGCAGCCCCACCTCCACCAGAAAAGACTCCATTATAGTCGATTTCTTCATGATTACATACTCCAACTGGAACATGTCATTAAAAGGCCATTCCACCCACATTTTGATGTGTTTGTTACATCTGGAATGTGGCATTTACATAATTAAATGGATAAAGGTTTGATTTAAATGAATGTGTATTCAACTTTTATCACTTCTAATCAGGGGTATCAAATTCAACCCAAACCCACCCATTTGCCTGATTCTTGCTTTTTTAGACTTCACATATATGAATTATGCTCTATGTTTTACTAATGCTATTAATGGTTACGAAATTCCTTGGTAAATTTTGTTAGATCCTAATCTTAGAAGGTCAGCTGTAAAAACTCAAGTTGAAGTAACTCCATATATGCATATCCTAATCTTATCTTCTTCCATATACTCATCTAATTGCATTTGAATTCTTAGTAAGGTCAGTTGTAATAACTAAGGCTGAAGTAACTCCATATACACATGTTATTGTTTTTTCCTTCGTCTTTGCCAACTTAAAGTTGGTTTTGCATTTAACTGACCAAAGGTCGTTGCTGACACATCAGATGATTAAGTTGAAACCAAGAAATTAAAACAAGATGAAGTACTATACTTGAAACTGGACAGCTTTCGTTTCTTCTGGTGGATGACAGTGAGGCAATGGTCTTGTATATCATTGGTTTTCAAGAAATTAAGAATCTTCAATTCACAGGGAATCCAAACTAATTCACCCGAATACAAGCTATGGTATATGGGGAGAGTCTAGTTTCATTCATGGGTGGAAACGTGTATTAGAGTTATTGTGCCTGAGCTCCTATTTTTTTTGTATAAAAAATAATTTTTCAGAAAGTTATGCATGATTTGGAGAAATTGAAATTGCATCTCATATGGATGATGTCTTTGTTAAATTTCAATTCTATATTCCTCTTCAATCTCTATAATTTGTTGATGGATCAGTAAATTGTTGATTTTTTATGCATTGGAACTGTGATAGAAATTTAGGGGAGGTTTGGTTATTAATTTATGTAAAGTGAGAGCTAGTTTAGGGTTTGAGTAGGTTTTTTTTTTTTTTTTTTTTTTGCAATAACATCTCAGCTATTTCTTGCTTTGTTGTCTATTTGTTCTAGGGAAATTTACAAAGTCATTCTTTTATTTTGTATTATATTGTATTTTTCATTTGATAAATTGGAACTTCAATAAATCTCATTTTTCTTTTATTTCAAAGACTTCAACAAAATCTTGGCATAAAAAAGGCCAAATAGAAATTTATCGAGTTTGGAGGTAGTAAGCAATATGTAAAAGTTTAGGGATAACTAGTGAAGCTCCATTGGACAGTAGTTTTCATAGACTATCCCTGGTGGTGCTGGTAAATGAATAAAAAAGTTTAATATGTACTATTGCCTTTGGATGTTGTATTTAGATTCATGTTTACTGTATGCTTTAATATGTGATAAGAAGAGAATTCTGTTCAATTGGGTTGGGCGAGAAGCTGAGGCAACCGTTGAATTTCGAATGGTGTTTGGAGATGAGAACTTAAATGGAAGTGTTAGCTGAATGGCATGGCTTAAGAATTCCTATTGAGTGATCTGTTTGTAAATTTATGTAATAATGCCTTATTGCTATAAGCCTATAACTATTATCAATTATGGAATGTTCTAAGTTTTTTTGGTTTGTGAGATAAGTTAACTATGTATTAGTGATAGGTTCTTCATGACTATATTAGTAATACTATCTCTAATTTTGTTTTCATTCATTTTAGACCTCTAAGATTTAAGTTTATATTCAATTAAATTAATTTTTTTTTGAAAAATTTTGGAAAATATTTTTCAATTATTAATTAGTTTTTTTTAATTTAATAAAAATTGAAGGAAAAAAAAAAAAAAACAATTTATACAATTTACGCAACATTAACAAAAGTTGATGGAGAAGCCTTAATTGAACAAACTTAAAATTTAGAATACTAAAATGGACGAAAGCAAAATTAGAGAACTAAAATATATTTTGGTGAAACTTAAAGAATAGGTTTTGCATTTTAACTTTTATTCTTTTGCTTATGTTGGTGTTTAATTAATTAATTAATTATATATATATATATATATATATATCTAATGATTCTTTTATTTCATCATTGTTGTTTGGAAAAGATCAAGAAAGAAAAAAATTTCTTCTGTGTTTGTGGCTAATTCACGTCGAGATATTAATCAAAGTAATTGTACTATTTACTTTCAGTTTTAATTTTCCAAAACCATCTCATTGATAAGGCAGGGTTTAAAAGAAGTATCTCTCTTTTCCTCTTCATCATCCATTCCCTCTTCTTTATTTATGAAGAGGCCGCTTAACTCATTACTTTATACACCAATATGTGTGGCAGGACATATTAAGTAGAGTATTACCCAGATTAATTACAAGGTGAAGGAGTGGAGTATCATCCCTCAATACCCCTCTTCTTGTCAAATGCATGTTCATATATATATATATATATATATGTGTGTGTGTATTTGTAATATTGCAATAAATTTTGTAAGTAAAATGTTATTTAGGAATAAATTTTTTTCCCCTTGTTACCTTTTGAGTTCTTGAGAGAGCGAATATTTTAACTGCAACAATTGATAAATTGTCAGAGGAACACTTTCTTGCAGAGTCTGCAGGATAATAAGCAGATAGTAGCTTCTATAGTAGAAGAAATTATTAGTTGTCCAACTCATATGATGCTCTCAAGTCTCTCCCCTCATTGGTTTGGGTTTAGCTATAAGTAATGCACTAGACACGTTAGGATGGAAATTGACGTAATTAGCATATAGTAGCTTCTACTGTAGAAGAAATTATTATTTGTCGAACTCATTTGATGCACTCATGTCTCCCTTCATTGGTTTAGATTTAGTTATAAGTCCAATAATGCACTAGACACGATAGGATGGAGATTGTCGGTTTGCAATCTAACGTGCAAGAGAAGTAAAACCGACACATACTATTAAATTTTAGCCTTAAAACAAGAAAAATTATGGTACCACACCAATGGCCACAACATTGGCCACAACTCGCCCATATGGCAGATGCGTTTTTTTTGACGAATTTCCAACTCAGCTCTAACTCCTAAAACGTTTAGGGTTTTATGTTTTTACCCTAGGTATATAAGGCAAACCCTAACCATGTTTTAGAGGTTGCTCATATTGCTATTTGTGTGAATCTCTTGTGAGATTTGTGAGGAGCTTTCCTTCACACAAGCTTAGGATTATCAAGAGGAGATTTCTTCAAGAACTTGATAATCATTCAGTTGCTGCCATAAGAGCTTAAAGATACACAAGCGGTGGTGCTTGTACTTGTTGGAGAATCCAAGAAAGAAAGAGTTTGTGGTTTCAGAGCTTGCACGTGGTTTTGTCAGTAAGTTTCTACTGGTAGGTAGCAATAAGATGTTAGTAGTCTAAGTCTTATAGTAAAACTTCAATTCTTTCTATAGTGGATTTAAGTTTACCTTGAGGATAGTTAGGTTAAATCCTCCTCAGGTTTTTTATTGGTTTGGTTTTCCTGGATCATCATATCTTTGTGTTTTTTATATTTCCGCTGCTATATAGTTGATGTGATTGTTTGATTGTGATAACCTAGATTTGCATAATTTGACTAAGTTAGTCATTTGGCTAATTAACTAAGTTAATCCGGTTGTATTAAGGTGTCTAAAAACTGTTCAGTATATGTAGAGAAATTTTAACATCAAAGCACAAAACAACACCATTATTTGGTATTGTACTTGTAAAAAGTTCTACAATAGTGCTACAGTGGACTTCTACATATTTAAGTTATTGTTCACCCATTGTAAACTTAAGTTTCATTTTTTTTTATTGGGTAGTATGTATTATTTTATTGAGAGAGAGATTGGATTATATTATTGGGTAGTATATATTATTTTAATAAATTGAATAGGAAAATTAAAGTGGGGATGTTGGGTATGTTATAAAATGGTATAGTATAATGATAAAGTAACTTTTGAGATAGTAAAATAGAATAGTACGAAGATTGCGGATGTGAATACTCTAAATAAATATTTTTTTTCCTGAGCACCTAATTACAAGTGAAGTCAAATCCTTTGTTTTGACAAAACTTCACCCACTTGCACCTCTTATTCAGTGTTCACATGTCTCTCCCTTCGTTGGTTTATAGCTTTTGTTGTTGAACAATGAACATATAAACTATTAATTTTTACCCCTAAAACAATGGTGTTGTATGTAGCATTATCTCTTTATGTTAGAAGTATATGTTTATGTGATTAAATTTACTATATTCTAATAGTTTAGTATAATATTAGAGCAAGAGGTTTTAAGTTTGATCCTTATCTCTTCCATTTTACCTCCTATTTAAAATCACACATGTTGGGCCTTGCCTATTAAAAAAGAGTCCACATGTGAGAGAGAGTGTTAAAAATATGTGATTAAATGATTAAATTTACTATAGTTTAAATTTTTGAGATAATCATTAATTTAATTGTGAGAAAGAGTGTTAGAAATATATGATTAAATAATTAAATTTACTATAACTTAAGCTTTTAAGATAATCGATAATTTAAATTAATTTAACAATAAACATGCTTGGAAAAAGAGAGTTATCTCTCTATAAGACTTCAAAACGTATTTCATAACGGACTAGACACAATTTTTTCCTAGACAATGAGTCCCAAATTACTTCTTTTCACTTTCACCGAGAATTGACATTTTTTCTACACCAAAAACAAAAATTTCAATCATGTACCATACTACTTTTTTTCACTTCCACCAAGATTTGACGTTTCTTCTACACCAAAAACAAAAATCCCAGCAATCACTAAAATTTGAAATTTGGGACCATTTCTAACGCAAACCGTCTATAGTGGAAGACTTCGAAACTTTAGTTTTGACGTTTTACTAGTGGAATATTTCATGTGGTGAACCAGATTGACACTATGGTCCATTCCCTCGCTGAGTGGAAACTTATGTACACATTGCTCTTGAAAGTTTTCAGAAAGCTGTTCTTCTCTACCTTCTTATAAATGTGCTCTTTCATGAGCAACTAATTACAAGGGAAATCGTTTAGCAAAAAAAATTACATGAGAAATCAAACATTGTACCATCCTAGGGGTGCGTTTGGTATACTGAATGAAAATTATGGTAGAAATTGTAATCTTTATTATTTGGAATAAAATGTGTTGTAATATAATAACAAAACATATTCATTAGTTTGGTTGTAAGTTATAACATTAGAATGAAACTTAATATTTATTTTAGAAAATTTCTTACTCATACAATTATATCTATTTAAAAATGGACAAAGTTTAGCTACAATATTGGTTATAGTTTTAGGCTACAAACTCACTTAATAAAATAAATATTACTCCATATTTTGAAAATCTAACCGTTGAATTACATGTTCTTTACGCTCTTAATGCACATGTCAATTTTTGTGTCAATCGGATATCATTTACTACATAATCTATAATCTTATATTTTATGCATAATTTTAAATTACAAAAACTTGCAATTTAAAAATTTATTGATGACATAGCTATTGATCTTTAATTTTCTTGAAATTTTGCAAACATGGAGGATATAAGAAGAAGATGCAATCTAATGGTGGATTTGCTCTAGCCTCATTTTGTAGTTATTTTTAAATTTAAGAGAGATATGTGTTGTTTTTTATGATTATTTATTTTTATAATTGTTAAAGGTATATGAAAAGTTTGTTTATTTGGGAATATATTAAATTTTGAAATTATTGCACTTACTAAGGAATAACTAATACAACATTTTAAAGAAGAATAGTTATTCCTCGTTTTGAAGAATAACTATTCATAAGGAATGATTATTTCTTGTAATAAAAACATAACCAAACTAAAGAATAACTAAAACATAGGAATAATTATTATAGTATAGCGCCTATTACAGTCTACCAAACATGCCCTAGGTGACTGTGCATAGCGCTTTACCTTATGAGTTTAGTTCCATCATTCTCATCTTTTTGCAGCCATGCTTTTGTTCTTCTCTTGTGGTGTGGTTTGTTAGTCACCTCAAAGGGTGGCGGGAATAATGAGACAGACCACTTGGCATTGCTTGAGTTCAAAGCGAAGATCACTCATAACCCTCTTGGGGTCATGAGCTCATGGAATGATAGCTTCCACTTTTGTCATTGGCGAGGGGTTACTTGTGGTCGCCAACATCAGAGGGTCACCGTGTTAGACCTACAATCTCAAAAAATGGTGGGCTCTATATCACCACACATTGGTAATTTAAGCTTTTTGAGAAATTTAACACTCCAAAACAATAGCTTTTACAATGAAAACCCTCCAGAAATTGGTTGTTTGCGTAGATTGCAAGTCTTGCGATTAGAAAATAACACATTCAATGGAAAAATTTCTTGCAATTTATCATATTGCTCTAGCCTCATTCTTCTGCATGTTGGTTATAATAATCTGGATGGAGAAATCCCAGCAAAGTTTGGCACATTGTCAAAGCTCCAATCCTTTGATATTCATAGAAATAATCTGATAGGAAGTATCTCACCTTCTTTTGGGAACTTATCCTCTTTAGAAGTGTTCGATACACATTCTAATAACTTGGGTAGGATTATCCCTACTTCTTTTGGCCAACTGTCCAAGCTTACATTTTTTAATGTGGGTGCAAATAGGTTGTTTGGTACAATTCCTCCCTCATTTTTCAATTTCTCTTCATTAATATCATTTAGCGTATTAGAAAACCAAATCCAAGGTCATCTTCCACCAAACATGGGTATCACCCTACAGAATATCAAAGTATTCGATGTTGGCACAAACCAATTTACTAGATCTATTCCGATTTCAATATCTAAAGCCTCAAATCTAGATCCACTTATTTTGGGCCAAAATGAACTATTTGGGAAGGTTCCTTCGTTGGAGAAATTGAATAAAATGAGGATTTTACTCCTTACCTACAATTATCTTGGAAGTGGAGGAGCAAATGACTTGAGTTTTCTTTCTTCTTTAACAAATGCAACCAATCTAATCAAGTTGGGTATAAATGCCAACAGCTTTGAGGGGAAGTTGCCCGAATGCATTAGCGACTTCTCCACTAATATTCTTGTCAAATTGTATCTAGATAATAATAAAATATTTGGAAACATTCCTATTGGGATCGGAAACCTGATTAGCTTGGAGTCACTCACCATGTGGAAAAACAGATTATCAAGTACTATTCCCTTTGAAATCGGAAAGCTTTGAAAGTTACGAGAGTTGTCTTTAAATAACAATAATTTCTCTGGGAACATTCCATCATCTCTAGGAAATTTAACGGCATTGTTTGAGTTGTATTTACTCAAGAATAATCTTCAAGGAACCATTCCTTTAAGTCTAAGTCAGTGTCGAAATGTGATTTTTATGAGTCTTGCTAATAACAATCTCAATGGTACCATATTTCCACAAGTCCTTGGTCTCTCATTCTCACTAATTAGCTTGGATTTGTCTGCCAACCAATTTAATGGTGCACTTCCAATTGAAGTAGGAAATTTCATAAATCTAGGATACTTAGATGTTTTTGAAAACATGTTGTTTGGTAAAATTCCTACAAGTCTTGGGAGCTGTGCAAAACTAGAAGGTCTAATCATGAGAGGAAACTTATTCCAAGGTGTCATTCCTTCATCTTTGGAGTCATTAAGAGAACTTCAAACTTCAGATCTTTCTAATAACAATTTGTCTAGCAACATTCCAAGATTTTTGGAGCGCTTTGACATCTTGCAGTTATTGAATTTGTACTATAATCATTTTGACGGTGAAGTACCGACAAAGGGAGTTTTCAAGAACTCAAGTGCAACTTTGATTATGGGAAATAGTAAGCTTTGTGGAGGAATGCCTAAGCTTAAGCTTCCTGTATGCAAATACAATAAATCCAAAAAGAGGAAGTTGACTCTTTCATTGAAGTTAATAATCACGATACTTTCTGGGCTTCTTGGAGTTACTTTGGTGGTGTCATTTCTACTTCTTTTCTTTTTAAAGAGAAAAGGAAGAGAAAATACTTCAAATAATTCAAGAAATGTACTTTTGAATGTATCTTACCAGAGTCTTTTAAATGCTACAGATGCATTCTCCTCCACTAATTTAATTGGTGTAGGTAGCTTTGGCTCTGTGTATAGAGGAGTTCTTGATCAGGATAGACGTACAATTGCTATCAAGGTGCTCAACCTTTTGTGCCATGGAGCTTCCAAGAGTTTCATTGCTGAATGTGAGGCTTTACGAAACATCAGACATCGAAATCTTGTAAAGGTACTTACAGCATGTTCAGGTGTTGACTATCAAGGTCATGATTTCAAAGCTTTGGTATATGAATTCATGAGTAACGGTAACCTAGACGAGTGGTTGCATCCAATTGCAAGAACAAATGAAGCTCCTGAGGAACAAAAGAATTTGAATCTGCTTCAAGGACTGAATATTGCTATTGATGTTGCAAATGCATTGGATTATCTTATCATCACTGCCATACGCCAATTGTTCATTGTGACCTCAAGGCTAGCAATGTTCTTCTCGAAGATGAAATGATCGGACATGTTGGTGACTTTGGCTTGGCAAGGTTCCTCCATGGGGCACCCAAAGATAGTTCCACTAATCAATCAAGCTCTATCAGATTAAGAGGAATGATTGATTATGCTCCTCCAGGTGAATATCTTTATCACTTCTTAATTATAGATTCATTTCTATGAAAAATATTTCATAATGTTGTTGGAAGTGTAGAAATATAGAAGATGGGAAAACAAGGACATATGATATAAAAGATGGGGAAACAAGTACATGCTATATCTTCTACCAGACGTATTTACAAATAAATACGTCTGGTGGAAGATATATCTTTTCCTAAAACCTTTTATTCGTTTGTCATAATTCTTTTTCCAATTACATGCCACTAAAAGCATTCCATGTTATATTATATTTCCCAATTTTTTAGTATGAAACTATATGCAATTGCAGAGTATCGTATGAGAAATGAGGTGTCAACCTATGGTGATATTTACAGTTATGGCATACTATTGTTGGAGATGTTCATGGGAAAGAGGCCCATTGATAACATGTTCAAAGATAGCTTAAACTTTCATGAATTTGTGAAAGCAAATTTACCTGAACGAGTCATTGATATTGTAGATCCTATTCTTCTTTGGCAAAGAGAAGATGGGGAAACAAGGCCAGATGATACACAAAGTCAAAATAGTACTGGTAGACCCAAAATTCAGGAGTGCTTGATTTTGATATTTGGAATTGGAGTTTCTTGTTCAATGGAATTTCCAAGAGAGGGGATGATTATTAGTGATGTTGTAGCTCAGTTGCATTTGATTAGAGAAAAGCTCCTCAGAACTAGAAGACGCCAGGAAAGACTTCAATTTACAGGTAACTTCTTAATGACACATTGGTTGCTCTACTACTCCAAACCAATGCCATGTGCTTGTCACGTCACTTTCTTTTATTCTAGCAAAACTGAAAAAATTGATGCCACCTGAATTTTGATGACATGATTTTACTATTCAGATAATTAGGAATAAGTCCAATTTGTTTAAAAATATAAATAAATATATATATATATATATATATAGCTTTGATAGCTCTGAGATGAATATTTTTTCCAATTTCTTACTCTTTAAGGAAAACTCTCATTCACAACGTTGCACCACCCTACTCTAAAATCCAAATCATGTTCTTCCAATACTATTTAACTATTTAGAGAGATAATTGTCTTCCTATAACGCAGGTACAGAGGGCCAGTGACTCTATTGGATGGTGCCGATATCATGACTTGCCGTGTTTTGTATTTTGTATAATGTTGGAGAAAAATAATCGTACTTGTAGCACCCTGCTGTTTCTTTTAGTAATCATGTATTTGTTTCTCTTGTATTTGTCATATTTTTCTTACTTAATCTCAGTGGTTGTAATGTGTACTATTGAGTACCTAAGGACGACCTTTTTTTTTTTTTTTACTTTTTCAATATGAGAGGCTTGAGGACTATCAATGAGGGGAAAGAGACTGTTTCACTCACCCTCTTTTGTGTGCGTATGTGTGCATGTGTTAACTTTGTTGGCATCTTAAATTGTAGAGTCTATGAATTATTTAGTTGTTAATTATTTTCTAAGGTGGATGTGGGACTCGATGCCTTGTATCCCTGGTGACATTTGAGGAGTAGATTGCGGTTTAGAGAGGAAAGAACTACAAGCCTATTGTAGAAGATGGATACTTCATACTTCCTAATTTTGAATCATTTGGTTTGTGGTGCAAAGGATGTTGAAGATCAAACATATAAGGAAAGTTCACCAATCCAATCTATTGAGGAATACCAAAATCGTTAAGGAAAGTGCACCAACTCAATCGACAAAGTCATACCCATGCCATCAGCAAAAAGGAAGGCAATGGTATGATCATAAATAGAGATTGAATAAGTGTAGGGATTCTGTTCCCTAAAGTTGTAGAATAAGCTTTGTAATAGATTTCTGCATTGCAAAATAGAAAATAATAGAGACTCTGTGGATGTAGGCTTTCATGGCCGAACCACGTTAAAATTGTTGTTTCTTTCTTTTTTCTTTTGTTTGCTTCCATACATCATAGAGGAATGTGACAGCTTGGAGCCTTGGATAGCACCAGCAGCCAACAAGGCTTCTAGTAATGTTTAAGCCTCATGAGTCATGACTGGGAATTGTGATTTTTAATCTATAATCATATATATTATGTTAGAGTTGAAGCACAATCAAAATCTAAAGTGAAGCTAAATTAGTTTTTAATTGTTGTCTAATTTTGCGTCATGTGTCCAATTTAATTTTATTAATCTTTGCGTTAAGTAATCATAATATTTAACACAAAAGCCAAGATGATCACATTACTCACCTAGATATAATCACCTCATCATTACTACAGTTACTTCCATAATCATAATAGTTAAGTTTGATTTGTTCGGGTGGGGGCTGGGTAGTTCCATACCTTGTTAGGATAAAAAGTAATAGTTCATTGCTATGATTTATAAAGCTTTCTATAATTTTGGTAATATTTTTACCTCCTCTGTGTTTTCAATTACGTGAAATCTTGGTAATGATTTCTATGTAGTACAAAAATGGACAAAATGCACTGAATGGATAAAAATGGACCAAAATAGAGCAAATTGGATCAAATGGACCGAATTGGATTGAAGTGAACTAAAATAGATTGAATGGACCGAAGTGGATAGAATAGGACCGAATTGATAGGAATTGGACTGAAGTGAATTGAATGGACGAAATAGGACTGAAGTAGACCGAATAAGACCAATATAAACTAAATAGGACTGAAGTGGACTAAAGAGACCCAATAGGACTGAAATGGATGGAATAAGATCAAAGTGGACCAAATATGACTAAAGTGGACAAAATAGACCTAAGTGGACCGATGTTTACCAATTAGGACCAAAGTGGACCGAATCGAACCAAAGTGGACTAAATAGGACCAATGTGAACTGAGGTGATGAAATGGACCGAATAGGACTGACATGGGCTGAATAGGACTAACATAGACCGAAAAGGATTGAAGTGGACCGAATTGAACCAATGTGGACTGAATAGAACAAATAGGACTAAAGTGGACAAAATAGGACCAAAGTAATGGTTTTATAGTAGGGGTGTTTTTATTTATTGATTTTATATCCTCCCTTCAAATTGAAAATAAAGAAGAATTGATTTGAAAAAAACAGTGAGATATATTAGGGAGTAAGATGAAACATAAATTAAAAAAAAAAAAAAAAAAGAGTAAAAGGGAAACATGTACGTCTTGGGGAAAAAAAAGGAAAAAAAGAAAAAAGAAATCACTGGCTTAGTAAGAAGTTTAGCGGCAATTTGAATTTGTATGTTTATATATATTATTTGTACATTTCTTGTGGTTAAAGGATCAGCCTAGTAGGCTTTTTTTTTTTTTGAAAAACTAAAATTTAGGAAAGAACAGTTTTCTTTTTACTATTTATCCCCATTAATGGGAAACTTGTAAGTTGTAAGTGTGTAGGATAGGGATATTTTGGACATCCTAGTGCTATGTATAGATAATACCTTGTGTGTGTGGAGGATATAGATAATACATAGGTGGCGTTTGGATCCGGATGACTTGCGTTTTGCGTTTGCATTTTTAGCTTTTTTTTTTTTTTTTTAAGCCATGAATGTTGACTTTCTGAGTGAACAGTGCACTCGTGTACTGTTCACGGGATCCACAAATATCACTTTTCAGCAACTTTTTCATTAAAAATAGGTCACACGGTACTATTCACACATTTAAAAATTATATTGTTACAGTGTTTTCAGCTTTTAGCTGTATCTAAACGGACCCTTAATGGAGCAAAGTTACCCTAATTTGAACGTAAGAGTATATTGATAATAAATGCAAATTTAGGAATCAAATTGACTAAAAATTCATATCTTACATACCAAATTGACAACAGACCCAAAGTTGAAGGAATCAAAATGTATTTCAATCAATAAGTAGCTTTAGTTTTGCTGTTAAGTCTGTTCTTTTGTATAGGGCCTTTCTTTTAATGAAAAAAAATAGTAGGGAGCAAATTGAGTTAGTGTCTTCTATTTGAGTGTGACTATAGGACTTATTTTGCCTATATGTAAAACTATTTTTTAATTAAAATGGATCAAATGAATTTAATCAGTCTAGCCAAGTTTAATGATTTGTATTATATTGTTGTATTAAGTGTTAAGCTTATAGTCTTTTCAAAAAAAAAAAAAAAAAAAAGAGTCATAAATCTTATTCTCACCCCAAAAAAAAAAAAAAAAAAAAGTTATAAGCTTTAGCCCTACGAAAGAGGGCAAACAACAATATCCTCTATAGTTTATATTTTAAAGATAAAATTTCCATCAAATTAAGTAATGGTTGGTTCCAAAAAGTTCCAATGACTATCTAAATTATCCATGTTTATCGTGGCAGCTGCCACTTGTTTAGGACTAAACTTCTGTACTACAAATTTTTGTCATAGTACCAAAGCTATCGACTTTGAGTAGTGGAGAAAAAGTGATGATTCTATGTGAAAGTGAAAGTGGCTCCTCTCATTGTCAACCACTTCATCAAGTTGTGTTGCGGTCATCAAGTTTTCAACTATCTTTGTTATAGGAAAATTCAAATTCAATCCAAATAGCAAATACCCATTAAAATTGCAATACAATCAATTCAAGCACCGAGTATTCAGAGACGCATTAAAATTCCAGCACAATCCCAACTGATATGGTACATACTATAGAGTCTTTTGGGTTTGTAATTCTTATGATCCAAGATGCATGGCTTATCTTATTGTTGAGAAATTATATAGTCTTTATGGTGGAACACGTCACTATAATTTCTCTCTATATAATTTCTCCTTATTGTCTTTGTCCTCTCTATATAAATATCAATAACTTGGCAAACCATCTCTATCTACCACAATCCCAATTGGTGCATCCAAAAAAGGTTGCAGCTTGGGTTTTTCACAGAGCTTCTAAATGTGGCCATGGATTTTTGGCTCAGGTTTATGGTTGTGGGAATGATGTTTGTCTTTATTAAAGAGGCTTCATTTACATAATGGTAGTGTCTCATTCTTTCCTCTCTTTTTTTTCTCCATCTTGTTTTTATCTCACAACTACTTTTCATTTTCTTCAACCATTTACTCTCTTATTCTCACACTGTCTTTCGTATCTGGATGTAGCTCTTGACTCTTGAATTTCAGGGATGTTGATTTGAGTCATGGTTGGCTTTTTATCTTAATAATAATGTTTTCAAGATTTTGTTTTTGGCAAAATAGTATTGTTTGATGAGAGGATATTCACCCGTAAAAAAATTTACTTGTAACTTGCAAAAGCTAGTGAGACTTCTTGTGCTGATAGTCTCTGTGGGTTCCCTTCAGACTTTAACAAAATTCCCCACTATTTTTCCTCAAAAACTATCTGGGTGCTTTAAATAAACTCCTCCACTAGTTTAATATGGTCAAGGAAAAAGGCACAACAATAGCAATGGAAGGTAATGAGCCAAATTAGTCCAATCAGCCTCCACACCATGCCATTTGGAAACCACCTCCATCGCCGATCCTGAAGGTGAACTCTGATGTTGCTATTTTCCTGGAACAAAATTCGGTGGGTGTTGTTTTGGAGATGGGAGGTGGATTAGCGTTGTTTTGGAGATTGACTATTGATGTAATTGTGGAGGGTTCGGGCACAACTTGTATTGATACAATGTTTCAAGAAGAAGATAGGGTAGGGATTGGAGTGATCACTCGAGATTGCCAAGGTAAAGGATTGGCACACATGGTCAAAATCATCCCTCTCCCCCTAACTATTATAGAGCTTGAAACTTTGGATATCGAAGGCTTTACAGTCTGATACTGATCTGAGTTTCGAAGATGTAATCCCAGAGGGAAATTCAGAGATTGCTATGAACACTTTGAATGCTGATTCACATTCTTTGGAATCTTTTGGTTTACTTAGTCGAGTTGTTAAATGTTTTGCAAGTTTATTTCATTGTATTAGGTTTTCACATTTTCGTAGAGAATGATATAGTATAGCTCACAACTTAGCTCGACAAGCACAACATGTCACCGGTTTTCAAGTATGGATGGAAGATGTCCCATCGTACATCATTGCTACTTATCAGGCAGATTTGCCTACTAGTTAATAAAGTTCAAAGTCTTGATTCTCCAAAAAAAAAAAACTCCTCCACTAAGCTCCCCTAAGTAGACAAGCTTTATGTTTTCAGCAATTATGGATGCATGACATCTTTGTTGGAAAAAAGTAATTTTATGAGAATCTGAGATAGCTCAGAAAAGAAGTTATTAAACAAATAAATTTTAAATAGTGCTATTTTGCCAAATAATTTTTAAAAAATTGTATTATTAAGCAAAAGCATCCGGAGCAAGAGTTTGTTTTCGATTATTCAGGTGTCCTTCCTACCCTTCTCTCTCTTTCTTAGTCATGTGTTGTTCATAGTTCTTGCAAGTTTTAACATGGAGGTTAGCTAATCTTGTATAATGAAGATTGAAGTTCATTTTTTTCTCTTGATACTTGCCAATCTATTATATATCTAGTTGAATGATATTCTTAACATTCTATAGCTCTATGGCTGTGATCTAGTTAATAATATTAATTACCCTATTTACTGGAGTAATAATCTCTTTGGGGTAATTCTATATATATCTCTTGTATAGTTTTTTGGTTAATTACTTGTTGTACTTCTATGATGGTAGTTTTTTGGTTGGTAAGATATACATGCACTCATTCACAAGAGCTTTATGAAATAATCTTTCCCTCAATCTCTTTCCTTTTTCCATAAATGAATTGCATGAAAACATCTCTGCAACTTTAATCATGTTATGTATGCTCTTGTTTTGCAGATGGTATGGTATATCTCCCACCACCAGCAAATTCTAGTGTAGCTGAATCCTCCACATGTGCTCCAACCCCTCCTACTAGATAGTCTTGCAACTTGAACACAGCCAGCTTACCATGATGATGAGGTGGATCAAGTGCAACTAACATCGCACTACAAAAATTTGGGTCTCTAGCTGCGTTTAGAAAACACGGCTATAGATCCTAAAAACGCGACTATAGGATATAGTTGAGTTTCCTATAGCCGCATTTACAAACACGGCTTAAGTACCGCAGCAACAGACCTATGGCCGCGTTTTTCAAAAACGCAGCTATAGGTCACACCTATAGCTGTGTTTTTGAAAAACGCGACTACAGGTTAGACCTAAAGCCGCGTTTATAAGTTGGTAGGATAAAATTAGGGCCTATAGCTGCGTTTTTAAAAACGAGGCTATAGCCCGCTTTGAGCTACGTTTAAAACGCAACTATAGGTTTTCCTAAAAAACAAAAAAAAAAAAAAAATTCTAGGTTTTTTTTCCCCAGAAACTTCAAAATTCAAATTAAAAAAAAATCAAAATTAATCACAAAAAAAAAAAAAATCAAAATAAAACACAAAAAATTCAAAATCCAACACAACATACTCACAATACAAACACACTCAAAAAATTCAAAATCAAACACAACATATTCATAATTCAAACAAACCCAAAAAATTCAAAATCAAACACAATGTGCCCCTACATATAAGAACACAAACCCATTTTCTTACTAGCACAAATCAAAGCACGGATCAGCAACACAATATCACAATATCAGCAATCAAGCATAGATCCACAACATAATCACAATTTCAGCAACACAATAACACAAATTCAAGCATAGATCCACAATAAAATCTCCTCCATTTTCTTACTAACTAAACATTAAATAACCAAAAAAAAAAAAAAACTAGATGTATTGACAAATCAGTGTGCCTAAGATGAAGAAAAAAACAGAAAGAAAAAAAAAAGCAGCAACTCAAAAGAAACAAAGGGAAAAAAAAAAAAAAAAAAAAAAAAAAAAAAGAGAGAGAGAGAGAGAGTTATCCTGATGTGAAGTAAGAAGAAAAAAAAAAAAAAAAAGAGTTGCCCAGATGTAAGGGAGGAAGAAAAAAAAAGGGGGAAAGAAAGAACCTACGGAGGAATGAAGAGAGAAGAAAATAAGTGAAGAATGAAAAGAGAAGTAAAGAAAGAAGGAGAAATAAGAAAAGAAAGGAGTGGGGTAGGTGGGGATGCAGGTGGAAAAAGGGGGGGCACGTGGGAAGCTTTTTTTTATTTTTTATTTTTTATTTTTTATTTTTTTTTATTGTTACCCTATAGCCGCATTTTCCAAAAACACGACTATAGGTAACGTCACAACAGGTTTCCTAACTACGTATGAAATATTTATTTCTCTAGAACTATAGCTGCGTTTTCTGAAAACGCGGCTATAGGTAACGTCACTAAACGGTCAGTAAGCTGCGTTTTTTTATAAAACGCAGCTTCAAGTAATTCGACTAGACTTGTAGCCGCGTTTTTCAAAAAGCTATAGCCGCGTTTTTTATAAACGCGGCTCAAAGTCTAGCCTAGAGCCACGTTTTTCATAAACGGGGGGGCTTAAAGCCCAACCTGTAGCCGCGTTTTACAGAAACGCGGCTAAAAAACGCGGCTTAAAACCGCGTTTTTTGTAGTGTCGGCTCCATTGACGGAGAGAATAGTAAAGTTTCTTAATGAGCTAGGTGGGCAGAGAAAGCCTAACCTCATTTGTTAGGGAGAATAAATGATAGAAAAATGAAAGGATAGAAATAGTAGGAATGGTAGAAAACTAAGAGGATAGAGAGAAAAAATGTTGAAAATAAAAAATAATGTAATTCTCCTTATATTTGGTTGAGAAGAATGAAATTTCAATTTATATCAATTTTTTTTTTCTATGGTCTGGTCATATGTGCATTGTGCAATGTAAGAATATATATATATATATATATATACTATATATATAAGAGGATTCCTCTCTTTCAACTGGATTTTTATATGGTTCAAAAATATCCTCATTAATGAAGGATAATTTCATTTAAAAATAGAGTCATAAATGTCTAGTAACAAATTTTATTTTGAATTTAAAAAGAGAATTTCTAAAATTTAGGATTTTTTTTCTCTTCACATTCAAAAAAGAGATTACAGTTACTGCTTATCTCTAAAATTTATTCTTTTTATTCTTTCACAAAATTTTTTTTATCCTTTTTATTTGTTTGAAATATATATATATATATATATATATATATATTTCTAAATTATTATAAATGCAAATTATTAACCTTTACCCAAAAAATAGAACAGTCTCTGAGCACACACTCACGCATGTGCTCAGAGGCTAGTGTGTGTGTGTGTGTGTGTGTGTGTGTATATATATATATTCCTTCTTTTGATAATTAATTAGAATGTAAGTTCAAGTTTTTTTCCACAAAATTTTGATACTTTAGCTCACCAAGTGATTTGTTTGTCACTGCATGACTTTTTATTATTACTAGACCCACACGATGTGTGGAGATATATAATTATTTTAATTTATTCTTTAAAATTTATTGTAGATAATTTTTCCCTTAAAAATTAAACAACTTCTAAAGTAATTTCTATCTTTCTATTTTTACAAGTATATAATTTTATCATTTTTGTTGTTTTTGATTGATATTATTCTCTTTTGAAGTGGCTCATTTCTTCTATTTATTGTTATTATGCATTATATTTTTCCTAATTTCTTTTGATCCAACTAAAATTTTGAAGTGTCAAATGTATTATTCAAATGTTCATTCTCTTAAGGTGATTATCATGATAATCAAAATTTTCGTATAATTACAATTGATATTACTCAAATAATTGATAGTACTTTTAACACAACTTGTCTTTCCCCATTCTTAAGTAAGTATGTTGAAATTGGTTGAATGGACAAAATTGGACTGAAGACCGAACTTGAATGAATTGGATTGAATTGGATCAAAATGAACCAAAGTGAACCGAGTTAGACTAAAATGGACCAAGGTGGACCGAATGCAGAATTGTAATTAGTAAAGATAACTCAAAAAATTAATATTAATTATAAATAATAAAGTGAACTAAAGCCATAATCTATGATAAGAATGTATTCCAATGTGATAGAAGTAGTTTGTTGTTAAAGTAATATCAATAAGATTTGTTATCACATTAATATTTTAACTAAAATATTATGCATGCTTTTATGATTTTATGTACGTGTTGAAGGTTTAATTCAAGTTGAATAAGATACTAGGTGGAGAAAGTTGGTACATCACAAAAAAGCATATTAGGAAATCAACTCAAATTTAATATATATTATACAAAAAGAAAAAAAGAAAAACCCCTTTTTAAAAGCTTTATTATCTCTATATCATGAAGTATATCATGAAGTTGATGAAAATGACATATGATTGTTTAAGTTGGAGCAAAACTAGACCCTTCAACTTGACCTTGAATACTACATTAGTATATGGATATGAAAATAGTGGTGGAATGAGATTTTCTTTAGGCAAGTATAAACTAAAAATAAATAAATTGCGTCTCAACCCAATGTGTTTGTATTATATGTATTTACTATAAAAATTACATTGAGGTTTAAGAATGTGTAAAGTCAGGGTAGTGAAAAGTGATGGTCATATTATGATTGATAAGTTATAATTAGTTTTGAGTATGAGTAAAAGCATAATACATTATTTCATGCATTAATATTTTATATACATATTTTTAAAATAATAACATGGCTGCTAATGTGACTCAATAAAGCATAGCAATAATAAATGCTACACTTTAGCTTTACACACACACACACACATATATATTACAATATGTCAAAGATTTTTTTTTTTTTTTTTTTTTTTTTTGAGAATGAAAACTACTACCCTAACTTTACACATTAATGCAAAAGTCAAGGTAGTGAAAAATCCTATAACATTTGATATGTTTGTTAAGAACATAATAAATATGCAATCCAACGTAGGTTACACATTCTTAAACCTAGACGTAATTTACATAGTCATGGTTGGGATTGTGTAGAAATCTAGATGAAGATTCCTACATATTTCATTAAGAAATTGGGCTACACTTTTGCATCATGAGGCTTGTTAGTCGTAATTTATTGGAATTGAAATTCTCGTGCGGTTCTATTTCCATCGGAATGCATAGCACCCAAAACCCCCACCCCCCCCCCCCCCCCGCGGCGCGCGCGACCTTTCTTTTAAATTTTATTATCAGCAAGAAAAGAAATTCATTCATGAAAAGGGGGAAAAAAAACAGAACACATTGCAAATGTCCATTGACTACAAGTCATTTTATTTTCAATTGTAACTATAAGTTGTAGATAGGTTGAACAAAATATATGAAAGCCAATCATTCAATTCTTTATTGCCATCCTTGTCTAAACATGACAATCAAGTTTATTTATTTTATTGACTTCAAATTATATGTCACACTACAATTTGGAACAACACATTTTTTTCGGGACAAAGTTTGACTACAACTTTTACTAAAAAAAAAATTCAAAAAATTATATATTTTGAAAATCTAACTGATAGAAAAATATATTTTTATAATTTTAGTATAGAAAAATATATTTTCAAAAAATTCAAAAATATATGTTTTTATATTTTTAACATGTGTGCCAATTTTTGTGCCAATGTGATGTTATTTATTATTCAATTCATAAACTTATTTTTATGTATAATTTTAGGCTTCAAAAACTTAAAATTTAAAAATTTGACGTAGTTATTGATTTTTAATCTTTTAGAAATTTTACAAGTATAAAGGATACATGAATAAAATGTTATCCAATGATGAATTTGTTAAAATTTACATTCAATAAAAAGATATTTAGTGAAGTTGTAATCATAATCTACAACAAAATTAGCCAAACTTTGTCCTTTTCCTATAAGTTTTCTTTTCTTGAAACATATCCTTTTCCTATAAGTTTTCTTTTATCGGAACACAACTTTTTGAATAGTAATTTCAACAAATGACTCCAGGCATATATATATATATATATATATATTTTTAATTATAGCTAATATGACTTGTTTATCATGTTCTTAGAACCAATATATTGTTTTAAAACATTTAAAATGGTTGATTTGAGAAATTTTTTATTAAAAAAAACACCTTGGCCTTTTCCAAATGTCATATGTTAATACAAAAACTATTATGGAATCTTGTGACCCTAACTAAAACAACTGCCTATACTAAAAGACAATTAACTTCTTAAACAATGCTTATTTGAACAAAAATATTTTAAAAATAGATAATTTATAAATTAGATTCTTTAATTTTAGTGTTTCTAATGATTCAACAATGCATAAATGAAAGGGGTTTAAGTTTGAATTATTGTTTAGAATTTAACTTCAAAACAAAGTAAATTCTAAAGTGGTAGAGAATCCATGGCCAGGGAAATTTATGGGAAATTGATGATGGTAATTATGGATTTAGTTATCCTTATTCTCGTTAGGGAAAGTTTTACTGATTTGCCCTCCACCCCATTTGATCCTTCACTTCCAATTACCTTACTCCCTCATCTTTATAAACTTGATCATGAGTGTAGTTCACTTTCTACTTGTCTAAGAGAACTTCTAAGAAGTTGTGGGGAAAAGCTAGAGGTAGAACATAAATTTGATTTTGATTGTGTGATTGAGAAATTTCGAATTTGCAGAAACTTGATACATCCAAATGATCCCATGTATCAAAAATTTATTAAAGATGTGGAAAAATGCTGGGCAAAAAACGGAATGAATCTGCTTGCTGTAGGAGATTGTTTATATAAATGGTACAAGCAACATATCAAATATATCTGAGATGTTGTTCATAAACAAAATGTAAGAGCTTTTCCGATTCTTTATATAGTAATAAGGGCAAATTATAACTTACTCACCTGTGATTTGAACGAGATTTAAGTTGTGTACTTGTAGTTTGAAATTTGACATTTTGTCTATCTAAGGTTAGTTCAGTTAGAGATACGTAACCCATTTCTATTAAAAAACAAGGCTAAATATGTAATTTTCCTCCACTTTTATGTCTCTCTCCTCCAAAAACACAAAAAAACATAATAATATAAGATCAAATAAGATAAAAAATAACCTAGCAGAACACTTGCATCATGGGATTTCGAACCATATGTAGGCAACTTAAATTTCAGTTAAATCAGAGCTATCATCAAGAGTGGACGCCATAAGTTGAAACTCTAAAAAAAAATTTAGTTAAACCTTAGGTGGGTAAAGTGTCAAATTTTAAACTACAGGTAAGCAACTTAAATTTCGTTCAAACTATAAGTGGGTAAGTTGTAATATGCCCATAGTAATAATTTCTAACCCCCCCCCCCCTCTCTCTCTCTCTCTCACACATACACACACAACAAGAATACCCTCATGCATGAAAAATACATGTAAGTAGTGAATATCTTTTCATGAATCCAAGTAACATACATTAAACTCATCCCAAATATGGTCCTGCGATCAAGAATTAGCCTCATGGACTATGGTTTGTGAATGGATCCCCTTGGCTTTATAGACTAGGAACCAAATTTAACCTAGAAGGGAAAAGTCTTATCTATAATTGTTTAAGTTTGGCTTAGAGTTTAACTATCACTTAGAGTCCGTTTGGTAGGGGGATGAAAAATTGAGGGGATAAAAAAAAATGCGGAGGGAATGGAAAAGTGGGAAGATGGATTCCCCCTTGGCTTTATAGACTAGGAACCAAGTTTAACCTAGAAGAGAAAAGTCTTATCTATAATTGTTTAAGTTGGGCTTAGAGTTTTAACTATCACTTAGAGTCCGTTTAGTAGAAGGATGAAAAATTGAGAGGATAAAAAAAAATGCGGAGGGAATGGAAAAGTTGGAAGATAGAAAAGATTTTAATTTCCATCATTTGTGTTTGGTTAGAGGGTGGAAAAGTGGAGGATAGAGAATAGAGTTTGTTTAAATTTATTCTTATACCCTTGTTACATAACTTTTTTTATATAAATATTTTATAAAGGAAAAAAGTATATTTTTTTTAATAAAAAATTCAACTCGGAGCAAAGAACCCAGAAAAAGAAAAGGCAAAAAAAAAAAAGATTTAATGTGAGGAGAAAAGAATCTAGAAAAAAAAAAAAAAAGAGTTTAAAGTTGCAATAAACCTAGGAAAAAAAAAAATACTTTAACGTGAATTTACTTTGTGCAAGCTAGGGAAATGGTTAGATAAGTAATTTTCATTCAACCACTTCTCCTTCCCATTTTCTTTCCATTTTTTTGAGGGGAGGGGGAGGGGCCCACCATTTTCTCTCCCCACCCCCCCTCCTAAAAAAAAATCACTTCAACCAAACACCCTTCACACCCAAAATCTCTCATATTTTCTTTCCTTTATTTTCCATCTTCCTTATTTTCACTCCAAACAAATGTAGGCTTAAGTAGTATTTGTAATCTAGATGTGCTTGCATAAAGCCCCTAGTTTCAATTTTTTTTTTTTTTTTTTGTGTGGAAATAAATTAATGAATTATATATTGTTGAGAATATTACACAAACTAATAAAGGAAGAACAAAGTGAATACAAAAGACAAACATAAAAAAGATAATTTGGAGGCACAAAATTGTCATCCTTAGACAATATTTACCTCCACTCATTTGTTGCTAAAGGGTTATCACAAATTTGTCTCCATGATATAACCAAGTTGTTGGGTTCTACAAATAACAATTTTGGAGAATACGCACAGGATTTATTATGTTTCTTGGAAACTAACTTTTGGAGAGAAAAAAAATTAATTTCAAGTGAACACAAACCACTATTTATACCCATAGGGTTATATTCCTTCAAAAGGCACATATGGAGATTTAAAATGTTTTATAAAACCATTCACAATGATTGAAACATTTTCAAACGTTCAGAAAAGTTATTAGAAAATTCTACAAAAATTTAGTTTTTACGAGTCTTGATCGATGAAGAAGAATCGAGCATCAATTAAAGGCTCTTTTTGATCAATCGAACAAGAATTGAACACTGATCAAGTTAGGCAGAAGCTCCATATCAAATTTCTTGATCACCTTGATCAATTAAAACTGTTGTATTTCGAATTTCACTTAGAAAAATTCCAAAACTTGAATTTTCTTTTTGTCATCTTTATAAAACAATAATCTCCAAACTCAAATATTATTATTACAACCTATCCATCTATATGCTTATATATACAACATCTATGTAATTCTTAAAATTGTATTTAAAAAAAATATATATGTTTCTTGTTTCCATATTATCAGATAAGATATTGAAGATAAAATGGAAATAATAATTCTTACAAACTAGAAGAGAAAGCTTGATTCAATTATGGATTAAATGAAAACTTTTGTTTTATAACTTATTAATTTATACAATGTGACTTGTTGAATGGATTATGAGTATTTCGGGATGCTTTATACATGTCAAATTTTTTCTCTTGAATATTTGGATTATCCTAAGATGTTTTGCATAATTTTGTAAAAATGAAATTACGATGCAATATTAAACAATGTGATTGTATTTTTTTTTTTTTATATATATATAAAACCTACAAAACATGATCCTTAACTATTTTCTCCTTATAGTGATTGTATGCTGTGTCTCATGGAGAATAATCCCTTATAGGAGCTTTTGATACACAGCAATTACATGCTATAGCATTCCTAATTCTTCATTTGTTGAGTAGTGAGGAATAATATAAGAGCCCCATATTGCAAATACAATAGGGATATTTATTCAACCTAACTGGAACACATGGCATCATTTTGACCTTTATATGTTTTCAATTAAATATATGATAGTTTTATCAATTACATGATATAGTGAAAATTTTCTTAAAACACATGATTACTTGATTACTATGGCATTTAAAATGCATATAAAGTGGCACCACAAACATAATGAAATTTATATTATATTGCTTAATTTGGTTTTGCACTTTTGTGTATTAGCCATCGTTGTGTTTCACATTTTGACATTTTCAATGTGCTATGGTTCAAATAAAAATGGAGTCCATGACATTTTGAGTAGTGGAAATAAAATGGTGGATCCATGTGAGTCCATGATTTCACCACTCATGAGTTGCCATGTAGCAAAGTTGTGGAAAAGTTTCTGACACTAGACTTACTCAATACTCCTATATCTTAGGGTTAAGCAATTTACCATGATATGTCCACAACATTTTTACAACAAATCTTAAGTAGCAGGTTGTTATTGGTTGTTATTATTGGGGCAAAATAGTAATCTTAGTATTAAATTCAAATTTGAACCAATAATAACTAACAACCTATGATTTGTTGTGAAAATATTGTAAAAATGTTGTGGATGTAGCATCTCTCATTTACCAACTATTTGTTCCTAATTTTTTTTTTTTGAGAAAATCCTAAATTTTAGTTTCAAATATCTAATATATACTCTTCTAAAAAAAAATCTAATATATATCATGTAAGTTTTTCTTTTTAGCAACATTAGTGTTTTTTTTTTCTTTTTCTTTTTTACCATCTGAATAACGCATCATTAGTAGACTGCTTTTAAAATATTTTTTCAAAAACACATCATTTTTTTCCTAAAAATTAGCACATATTATCTCATCTCACACAAAAAGATATATTTCACACACTTTTGACACTTTTTTTTTCTTAAAATTAGCACACACTATCTCTATTTAAAAATATCTCACACATCTCTTTTTGGGTTTCATCCGAATTAAGATAATTAAATAAAAAGTATTAGCCTTTAAAAAAAATAAATAAAAACTAGCCTCTAAGCATGCGCTCATATGTGTGCTTAGAGGCTCTTCTATATATATATATATATATATATATATATATATATATATTTTTTTTTTTTTTTTAAGATTAATAATTTTCATTCATCATAATTCGTGACTGTTTCATTTTTCAATCACAAAAACATCTAAAAGTGTGATGAAATTATGCATTTGTAGGTGAAATAATTTTTTCATCTAAATTTCATATCACCTCTAAGTATTTTTGTGATTGAAGAATGAAACAATTGTGAATAATGATAAATAAAAATTATTAACAGTAATATATATATATATATATATATATATATATATATACACATAGAAGAGCCTCTAAGCATGCGCGTGAGCGCATGCTTAGAGGCTAGTGTATGTTAATCATAGTATTTCAAACGCAAAACCAATGTTTTGTGGGAATTGATTATATTATTTATTATGTTGGTTGTGATGTTAGATTCAGTCAGGGAAAATATTATTTTTTAAGTTTTAAACCATTGTTGTATGGTTGAATGTCATATTATTTGCGATTTCCCATTTTATCCCAGTAAATTACCAATTCTTACATAACAGAGACAGCTTCAACGTTATTGTTGAACCTGTTTGAATGTAAAGTACCAAATTTTCATGAAAATTTTGAAAATATTTTTATGACTAAGTTTAACTGAGATTTGATAAACAATTAGACTTTTTGATTGAGTGAATGTGATTCTATCTTGAAAAATGTGAAATTCTCTTCATTTTGAATGCTCATGCTTCAAAACCAAATTCAATTGTTTTAAAAAAAATTAAAATCAAGCAAATTTACGTAACTTTCTTAGCAAAGTGGATCGTATTGGTTTTAGTTCAAAGAAAAACTAAACCTCCTAAAAGATTAATGCTAACCGGACCTAATAATAAAAATAAGGGGAAAAAGATTCATATTCTTTGTTCATGTTCATTATCATTTTTGATGGAGAAGAACGTCAAACTATGACTCATTCAGATTCAATAGGTAGGGTACTATTATGGTTACGCTTATGTAAAAGACGCTAATAAAAATCACCCTGACCCATTTTTTTTCCCATAAAAAGAATAATAAAAATAAGCAAAGATAGATTTTAGTAGGAGGAATCCAACAAGGTGTTCCACAAAAGCAATCTCTATTCACTTTTTTTTTTTTTTTTGGAGAAAGAATCTCTATTCACTTCAGGAGTATTAAAAAAAGGAAAAATAAAATTTAAAATGTCTGTTTGGGATTCGCTTCTTTTGTTGAAACTAAATTTTTTTTACTAAAAGTACTATAGATAAATATAAAAGTTAGCTGAAATAATACAGTGAGACTCATAAATAGTAGGGGTGTTAATGTTCGACCCAACCTGCGAACACGACATGAACTCAACACGGGTTTTTGAGGGTTAAGGTTAGGTCTTAATGAGTTTGGGTCATAAACGGGTCAACCTGAAAGCGACACGATAAGAAACGTGTCATAAGTAGGTCAACCTGCATAGCCTGCAATAGACACATTTGATATGACAATTTATTTGTGTCAACCCAAAATGACCCACTTAACACAACTTGTTTAACTCATATAACAAATAAATATTCATTTTATTTTAGATTTGTCAAATACCTTTTATATCCAACATATATTTTAAATTTAAAAGGAAAAGTGAGTAATTACAAAAAACTTACAAGGGATATAATTGGAAATTAAAACTTTACAAACGCTAGATCTCTCTCTCTCTCTCTCTCTCTCTCTCTCTCTCTCTCTCTCTCTCTCTCATGTGTTTAGTGAGTTTTAGAATTAAAGACGACTATTTTCTTAGTTGTGCGCGCCTAAAATGAGGCTATTGGGCTGGGCCTCACTTGGGCTCACAACTTATTTATATGGTGGGTATGGATTTCCTACTTCAGGTTGTTCTCGGCACAGAGACTCGATGAGATCACTTTTCTCTCTCTCTCTATTCCTGAATCACTTTTCTCTTTACTCTTTAATGCTTTTGGAACTTTTTCCAACCCGCCCCCCCTTCTTCCTCCATCTCTTATATTTATAGCTCTAAACTAGTGGGAGGACTATGATTGCTTTCATTGGTAGTGCAATGTGAGGTCCAATATCATTAACCGTAAGTGGGTGGTTAGATGGTAGTGGAATGCAATGAGAATGGCTTTGGAACTTGGTTTCCACTCCCATAGATATGCTCGGCATGGACATTCCCTGAGATACAGCTGAGTACGTAAAGGGCGGTACGACCGAGCTAGCGTAGCCTTGCTCGAGGACGACTTGCCGAGCAGAGACCATGTCGACAAGGCAAGATGTGAGCTAGCATCGACTGGCTACTCCTTTGGCCTCCGAATGACACTCAACCTTAGGTTTGTAGCTTTTGTGGGCTTAGGCTGAGATCTTGGGTAGGGCGAAGGTTGGGCCCTTGGGCCATGTTGTTGATCCCCAGTTCACGGCCCAAGGGGGCATGGACTTCACAGGGCCATACATTAGTGTTTCAAAATTCTACAGTAATTTTTTCAGCATAATGTTTTTATTCTATATACTTTGAACCCCTGTGCTGTTATTAATACATGAGATATATTTAATTGTTGTTTAAAGCCACGGTTGCAGCTTTTGTCTTGTGCTGTGTGTTTTTTTCAGTGTTTGTATTAGTGTTGGACACCGTCTACATATCTTGCAAGTGAGTTTATTGAGATAGTTTATGAACTAGAATCTATGGATGATTATTGTAGTCATAGTGGGGATTAACCTACTATTTGCTTCAATTCTTTCAATATTGATACTTAGTATTTGGCAAGTTCCAAGGATATTAAATTTTGGTTGAACTATGTTATTTTATTTTTGTTAAACTATGTTATTTTGAATTTGGATTGAAGTGTATGCACTTTTTTTGGAGTGTAAAGAATTTATATCTAGATGAATGTTATATTTTTGTTGAACTATATTATTTTGAATGTGGATTGAAGACTTGAAGTGTATGCACTGCTTTTGGGATGTAAAAAAAATTATTTATAAATGGATATTATATTTAATATTATGCAGATTAAAATGGATTGTATTACATTCGTGTCAATTTAACACGACTTGTTTATTAAGCAAGTTAAATGGGTTAGGTCAGGTCAACCCGCCTTATTAACAAGTCGGGTTAGGGTTGAAGGATCATGACATGATTATTAAATGAGTCGGGTTAGGGTTGAGCCATTTAATCGAATACCCCTATTAATCTAACACGACTCGTTTATTAAGCGGGTTAAATGAGTTGGGTCTGGTCAATCCGCTTTATTAACAAGTCGGGTTAGAGTTGAAAGATCATGACACGATTATTAAATGAGTCAGGTTAGGGTTAAGCCATTTAGTTGAATACTCCTACTTTGACACGAGACAAACCCAATACACTAACCCGAATTGACACCCCTATTAAATAGTACCAAAAAATGTAATGAAACTCATGGATAATAATAGAAATAAACTGAATAGAAAAATAAACTTATTTTTTAATTTGAGCCAAACACAAACTTAAATCACCTTAAAATTAGCAAAAACCAATGTCACCCATTGAAGTGAAAACCCACAAAACAAAAAACAAAAAGAAACTAACCCATTGTGTAATGACCAAAAAAAAAAAAAAAACACACTCACGCACACAGAGATAAGGAAAGTAAAACACAACACCACCGAAAGGGTCCAAAACCCTCACTAACCCCAACAACTCTCTCACCCAGACCAAACCAAACCATAACACACATTTCAGAAGAAAAAAAAATGGCGAAACTAAGGACAGCAATGGACTCCACTTTCTGGGACCTGAACGTGTCATCACCAAGGAACCTGGAGGGCTCAGCCCGAGCCATCCCTGGTGAGCCATTTCCACTGGATGGGGCTCGAGCCAGCCGAGCTCTGAGGATTCAGCAAGTCTCACTTCTGGGAAATGGGTTCCCTCTGGGAATTATTCCCTCTTTTGGACCCACTGCTCACAAGGAGTTGGGCTCTTTTGCTCTTCAGACTCTTTTGCTCAGACCAGAAACTGCTAACTGGTATGTATATGGGTGGTGATTGTTGAAACGTCTTGTTTTATTTTCTTGCCTTGTGCTTTGTTTGGTAGCTGGGAATATCTGGGGGAATGGAAACTGTAATTCAAGTCTGGAGTTTTAAAATTTTAGTGGGGATTTTTTTTTTTTTTTGGGGGTTAAATTTAAGAAAGAATGTAGCCAATATACATGGAAGTAGAAAGCTTGTACTGTTGTTTGCTGCTGTGATTTGACTTTTTCAGTAACCAAACGGATTTAAAATATATATAGCCAAACTCTCTTTCTTACTCTGCCTTACTTGGAGTTTGTGTTTAGTGGCTGAGAAAATGCAGGCAAAGAAGATGGATTAAGGTTCTCTAATTTTGGGTTAACTTGGCTTAGTTGAATTCATAAATTGAAATGAGGGTAGTTGAAATGAAAATATTAAGATGAATAAGTGGAAACAAGATGAGATTTGAAAAAAATGAGGAAATTTTTTTGAAGGTAGATGTGGCCCATATTGATGAGATGATGAGAGAAAGAGAGACACTTGAGATAGTTTAGTAATGTGCAGAGGAAAATGGTTAATGCATAAATGAGGAAGAGTGGGTTGATTCAAGTTGAGGGAATGAAAAAAGGTAAAGAAAAACCAAAAAAATTCAGTGAAAGCAGTAAAAAAAAAAAAGGACATGTCAATTAAGTAGGCGATAGAGAATATGGCTTTGGATTTGATAGAATGGCAAAAAAGAATACATGTGGCCAATCCCAATTAGTCTATGGAGGACTAATAGTAGACTAATAGCTGACCACAGTTTTAGGATTAAGGCTTGGTTGTTGTCGTTGTTGGCTTAATTGAATTAATCTTTTAAGGAAAATTAAAGAACAGCATAGAACATAATATCCATAATTTTTTTGAACAAAGCTTATGGTTGATTGAGTTGGTAATATAAAGATGTCACTTTGTGCAACTTTTGATAATCCTCACCCCCACCCCATAATAACATGTTGTAACTTTTAGTTCTTTAGGTACTGCAGTCTGTGATCAATCTTAAAAGTTAAGGTTTGGCAATCTTTGTCTTTTGGATATTGGTTCAGAAAATGCTGCTTAGCTTAAGGTTGAAAAAACCGCTGCTTAGCTTAACTTGAAATATCTATCCCTATCAATATTACTTGTGTTCTTACTAAAGCTTGAAAAAATTTCACTGATTTGAGTTAATTTCAACATAATAAATTTTGTTAGCCACACAAATGTTGATGTTTGAATTGTATTTAAAAATTAAAACAATTGAGTTATTTCACAATCTCTTCTCAACCTATTCCACTTCCATAAATTCATTTTAATTCCCTCATAATTACTTATGCTTGCTTGGGCATGTTTATTTGCACCAGATTAGAAACTTTTCAACAAGTGACCTCCACTTCATGAGGCTTGGGCATGTTTGTTAGCCACACAAATGTTGATGTTTGAAAATTTGAATTTTGACGTCCTTGTTCCTTGAGTATTTCTCCTTATAGAAGTAGGGATACTTCATGGGTTAGAAATTGAGAATTGGAACTTGTCTAATTTGTTGAGGATTTATAGTTGATTCTAAAAAATTTGGGACTAATGCTTTGTTATTGTTGGAACTTGACGGGGAAAAAAAAAAAAATCTTATAACATTTTTGTTAATGATATCTCATTGTACCTAAAATTTCTAAATCTCTGACGTACTAATCGGTATCTTAAATAATATTTGTGAGTACAGGTGGCTTGGATTAATTGGGCAGTTCCGTCCAAAGAAATTAATTTCTTCTATTAAAGCTGAATTTTCTAATGGTGGTGAGTGGGAACTTCCTGGATTCAAGGATGTGGCAAAACATTTCATGGACAAATCCCTCTATTCATTGGGGTTAAGCTCACAGCTTGCTCTGGGTCCCTCCTCATCCATAATGTTAAGCACAGAAGGACACGGTGAGAGAAAAGGACGCCGGCACAAAATGATGCTCTTCCAGAAGGCACGCATAGCAGCCATATTTCTATATATATATATATATATATATATATTCCTTATATTCTATAAACAATCATACAGAACAACAAGTTTTCTCCTTCAAAATAATTTTTCTATGTAGCTGTATTTTCTGTTTTGCAGATTGTTGGGTTGGCTGCATTTTTTTCCTTGCTCTTGGCTAGATTCTACGTACCTCTACCTTGTAACTGAAGCATCTTCCTTCTAAAATGGGTTTCCCTAATAAGGGATAGATATATAGACTATAGGAGTGGTTGAGTATCTGGACATGCTTTGGTCTTTGTACATACAAATGCTTTATATATGCTTAAAAACTGATAATCTGTACAGTAACATACATTAAATATCTCAACATACAAGTTTTCTTCAATTACCCAAGCAAATATGTCAATGTTTTGCTAAACAAACTATTGAACTGCATCACAAGTACATGAAATGTTCTGCTGATGAAGCTAAATTATAGAACTTTACCAATATTTTGTTATTTTATAAGAAAGAGGAACAATGACCAATATGTCAATCTTTTATCTTTCTTTCTTTCTTTCTTTCTTCTTCTTCTTTATTTATTTATTTTTTAATTTTAATTCTTCTGTAGTTCTAGATATGGTGGATGAGTAAATGACCAATATTTCTCAATCTTTAATGTACATTTGCAGCTTCCTAATCATGATATTACTTTGGAGGCTGCATGGCCTGAGTTGTTCATTGACCATAAAGGGCAATATTGGGATGTGCCGGAGTCCATATCATTAGATCTTTCATCACTTGTTTCTAAATCTGGATTGCGATACCGCTTTGGTTTACACAAAAATAGTGGACATCCTCAGGCGCTTAATGCCAACAATGGTGAGGCACCGCTTGCTCTATTGCCTGGCTTATGTGCAAAGGCTGCATTTTCTTATGAGAAGGGCCAGGACTTTTGGAGACAAAAGGAGAAAGAAGAAGATGTCATGGTGAAGACAGACAGGGGCTTGTTTTGGAGACCTTCATATGATGTGCGTCTCAATGAACCACATTCAGCTATATCTGGAATTATTGGTAATTTTCTGCTCAAATATGTTTCTTTTTTTTTGTCTATTTACTTAGTAATTCTTTTATAAATTCTCTTTTTTCCTCCATAAATAATTTTTCTCAGATTGTTGATAAATATTACAAATGCGAAAGAAAAACCATGCGTGTGTGTGGGTTTTGCTTAATTTTCTTTTGCTTTTTTCTTTTTATCTCAGTTTTTTACAAATAATCTAACTTTTAGCCTTTTGGAAATGAACTAGCTTTTAGCTTTTTGTCACACATTTAACATAAAATTTACCAAAAACTATATCTTTGATATAAAAACAGGGCAAATAAGCTACTAGAAATAAGCAAAATCCAAATGCACTCCAAGTGTGATTGCTAATAGAATTGTCATAAACAGGGGATAGACTGCCCCATTCTATGACACGGTGAAAACTGTAGGAACTTTTATACCCATTTTAACCATGTAGATAAGTGTGTGTATGTTTTGCTTAACATACAATGTATTTACTTCATGTGAATGAAAATACATACTTGTCATTCTTAGCAATTAAGGAAGGTTTACCTTAGTAGCTTATATCTATATTATTTCCTACCAAAATAGAATCTCCGGACTATAAGTGACCTCTTTTCTGACCCCCCTCCCAACCAAAAAATAAGAAACCAAAGAAAACTTTCTGAACGTATTTTCAATATATGTATGTTTGTGTTGTGTGTGTGTGTGTGTGTAATTCAATTGGCTGCTTTAGTTTTCCCATTAGAATTATATCATAACCATTATCAAGTGGCCTCAATCCCCACATGCAGAGAACACCTTTCAATGGTTTTGAAGTGTTTCTTGACATGATAAGCTACTGTCCATTCATGGATCAGGAACACTCTCTTAGAAAACAAGCACAAGTAACAACTTCTTTACCAATTAATCAATTTCTAAATACTGCCATACTGGAGAGCAATCCATATAATTCATCTTAATTAATATCTTTTGGCTTAACCATTTCCCAGCATAGCCAAGTACACCCTCTTTTTCACCCTGATTTGGTACAAAAAATGTGGAGTTTCATGCTTTTGTTGGAGGATTAGATCCTGTAATTGTACTATCTTGGATTTTATGCACTGGTTTAGCTTAATCCCCGATAGCTCAAATCACAGAAACCATTGCACCATTGCTGAATATGTATAGCATTAAGCAATTGATTAAAAAAAAATTGCAACTTTGGAAACTTCCTCAAATTGCGTCATTATCCATTAATTCTTGCCCCTAACTGTAGTCAATATCCTCAAACAGGGACTTAGTAAATACTTAGTGATTGGAACAATCATGGCCCCACAATATAGCTAAAGATTGTAAGGAAACATATGATACTAAGCATGGTGCAGGAGATAACAGTATAAATTACTTGATAAAGTGCAACACAATTGCTTGTGATATTTACTCGTGGTGCATAGGTCACTGTTTTCTTTTCTCTTATCCTGTTATTGGAGAACATTTAGATGTAATCTTTTACTTGTTTTCTATCTTACTATTAACTATACAAATTAGGTGGCACATGTGCGGCCTGGTTTGGGGGCAGTGAGAGCTTGGTGGCTGCTGCATCAAGGGAAGATGAGGAAATTTCTTTGAATGCTAAGAAGAGAAGTCCATTGAGTGCTGACTTATTTGGTTCAGTATGCTATACTTTCCAGCATGGCAATTTCAGAAAGCCGTACGGAGACCTGACCAGGGTAGATGCTCGCTTGGATATTTGTTCAGCATCAGCTTTTGCCAGAAGGGTGCTCAATGGTTTGAAGAGGTCTTCTGTTAATAGTGCAGAAAATCCAGTGTCTTCTCCAAGGCTTAATTTGATCTTTCAACAGCAGGTATACCATACATTGTAGCCCTCTCTCAATCCAAAAAAAATTCCCAAAACCCACATTTTCCCACCCTAATGGGTCAGACACAAGACCTCATCTACCTTTTGAAAGGGTAGAAGCATCATTATGCTGAAACGGACCTCAATCTTTTGTGTTTTAATAGGACCAATTTGAGATGCAAAATGCAGCTAATTAGGCTTGTACCCCTGTTGGATGACGTGGACTGCCAGGAAATATGTTATATGAACTTCTAAAAATTCTTCTTCTTTTATTTATTAATTGTTATGTTTTTCTCACATAGTTTTTAAAAATGAAAGGAGGTAAAAGTGGTGGTGCTACTTTAGCAGATTACTACCAATGCATAATTCATAAAAAAAATGTTGAAGTTGAATCTACTAATTCTCTATAAGTAGCTCAATTTATTAAATTTTGGCTGAATATATTGAAGTCAATAAGAAAACTCTAATGATCTACCTTGTGAACTTGTTCTTGCAGATTGCAGGGCCCATTGTCTTTCGAGTCGATTCTAGGGTTTTGCTGGATTCTTCATCTAGGAGACGTGGCCCGCATGTAGAGGATTTCATATATAGCTTAAGTTACTCCTTAAGGCTTCTGCAATCTGGGAAAGTTGTTGCTTGGTATTCCCCCAAGAGAAAAGAGGGGATGATTGAGTTGCGCCTATTTGAGTTTTAACATTTTTTTTTCCTTCTTTGGCTCACACTGTTTTGCCTGAGGCACTAACATTCTCATCTAGAAAACATTGGCTGCAAAATTTACAAGAAGCTTTTCTTCCATCCGTTTCATATTGAAATCAAGTATTCCGTGTGTGATTGCGTGTTTGAGAGAGAGAGAGAGAGAGAGAGAGAGAGAGAGCCTCTCACGGAGTATCACTTGAATGTCAGCCTGGCCAATGGTCTGGAAGTCGAGGACTAATGGACAAATTTTAGTTTGTTATTTGATTCTCCTAGGTGTTTTATATGAACCTGAAATTGGTGTCATTGTTTATGAATATGGCCTCCATGAAGTATTGAAGTTCAAGTTCACTCGTAACTTGCAAGGTTTTGATGAAATGGGCTGTGGATGCAAAGTTGCTCATTTACGGTGAACTAAACGGAGTGTACGAGCTATAGAACATACTGGAAAATTACATTATATCCTAGTATCCAAAATAACTGCGTCTTAGTACGGAAATTTAGGGAGAATGGAGGAGATCAAACAATTCAAAATATTATATTTCATCTTGGCCTTTTGAAGGAAATGAGGTATTGTTTTAAGTTCTTGGTAAATTAAATGAGGCGCACTTCAACTTTTTGATGAAATGAGCCGTTCATGCAAGAAGATGCTCCCTAAATAATAATTTGATGTGAAATGACTTCAGATTTTCAATGCACACCAAATTTATGTTATGTCAAGTATCATTCCAATTATATTCTAATAATATAAGCTAGCATCATTTTTTTTACTTGGACAACACGCAAGGTCCCATACTTCCATGTTCTATGTGTCGTAACTCATACTTTATTGAATCAATTGGGGAAGAATGATGACGTGTATTTAGAAGCTCAACTTTACAAGCATTTGAGTCTATTTGGATATCGCTTATTGCTGGAAATTAAAAGCTAAAAATTGAAAATACGGTAGCAAAATAATTTTTAAAGGTATAAATAGTGCTGTGGGATCCAAAAATGCATGGGTATGCGCATTTGGCTGAGTTTGGTGGTCATATGAACAGTGCCATGGGACCCAAAAAATAGCCAAACGTAGCTAAAACTCGTATTAGAAGTGTGCACTATAGCCGTGGTGTAAACGCAGACGCAAACGTGGGGCAAATAAACACTATCCAAATGCTCTCTCTCTCTCTCTCTCTCATAAATAGACAAAAATCCGTTAATAAGTAGGGCAACAATTGTTGACTATGGTAACCTATTATATTGGTGTACAATATAAGTAGTATTAATGATGGATTTATCTTAAAGTTGTGTTATTCCGTAGATATAACTTGTCATCTTAATAAATTGTAAATTTATATTCCTAATATATTTGTTTAAAAGGGTAAACTTTAAGCATAGTTGTTTATGTATTGTAAAATTTCTCAATTAAATTCATCCATGTGGTTTCAAGAGTCTTGTAGCTTAATTGATTGAAATCTATTATGTGTTTATGACATGATATTCAAGGTTCAAATTCTCCCTTCCCATTGTATTTATCAAAAATTTTCCAAAATAAATAAAAACCAATCTTGTGATTGGGTAATGTACAACACCTAAGGAATTTTATCAATCACAATCTACCGTGTCCCCCCTTTTTATTTCTTATACGGTAAAGTTAGGATCATTATAAATATTCGGAATAATTCTTTTGATGCCACCTAATTTTCCCATACCACCTTACACATGGGCTATTAAAAAACATTTTAAATTGCAGGTTGAGGTTTGAACTAGGTATGAGGTAGTAGGCAAATTGGGGATGTTGTGAGATTGTTTTCAGTTGTCACCCTTACTTCATTGTTTCTCTTTCTTATAAAATAAACAAAATGGTTTAAAGGAAAAAACAATCAATTAGCACATGTACATTAATTATATATATATAGACTAGAATTTCAAATAAATATTAAATAGTTGAATGAATATATTCTCGAACATAACAATTAATATTTGAAATGAAATCTAATTAGATTAGAATCTTATTCTACACATTCTAATCTTACTTATTTATTCTAATTCTAGATAGATTCTAATTTGAAATAATTCTAATTCTAAATAGTTAGATCAATTAGAAATTAATAGAATAATATAATAAGAAATTTATATTAATAAGTTTATTTATTTTTTTAGTCATTTTTAGTTATGTTATAGAGGGTCCACCTTAAGGAAATTAAAAAAGTAAAGGCTACGAATATATATATTGAAAAACAAGGATATTAATAGCTTTTCGAGAACCTAATTATTTTATCGGATATATGTAGTTGTTCCATTTCACACACGCATAGTTAATATTTATCATATGGAGGAATTTCTTAGATATTATGAGGTTTTAAAAATCATTAAATCAATCCCTTGGAATTAACACATGTACATTATAAGTGATTGAGTTTAAAGTTAAATATTCTTAGTCTGTCATTAATTATTCTGCTACCTTGCTTTTAACTCAAAGCTTACCCCTATTTTTTCTTCTTTTCATATCTTTAGACATTAAGGATCGATTATCTTAACTGCCTACAACTACCCATCTATCTCACCATTATAAATCATTCTCCTGAGAACAGCTAGAAGATATCCTATAACTACAAAATGAGTCCTCTCTTCTCTTCCTATTCCCTCCCTCTTTTACTCTTGTTTATCTCCACCTTCCATGCCATAAACGCCAACAACCTCATCCATGAAACTTGCAAGAAATGCTCGCAGAAAGATCCAAACCTAAGCTACAACTTCTGTGTAAACTCTCTCCAAGCAGCCCCAGAAAGCCAGAGTGTTGATGATCTTCGTGAACTTGGTAAGATATCCATCAAGTTAATCAAACAGAACGTTACAAACACAAGGAACCACATCAAGACGCTCCTAAGGAACAAAAACTCAGACTCTTTCATTAAGTCCTGCTTGAGTGACTGCTTTGATCTTTATTCCGATGCTGTACCTACTCTTAGTCAAGCCCTGAAAGACTACAAGGCCAAGCGCTATGACGATGCTAACATTGAAGTGAGTTCAGTCTTAGATGCCTCCACAACATGTGAAGATGGATTCGAGGAAGAGAAAGGTGTGGTTTCTCCATTGACAAAGAGAAACAACAACACGTTTCAGTTGTCTGCTATAGCGCTTTCCATTGTTAATATGTTAAATTGATTCACGCACGTTGGTGCTTGTCTTTATTCAATGTTTTGTACCAGTTTGGTTTCTTTTTAGTATTTTAATTTATTGCATATTCTTATTTTAAGTGTTTACTGATTGTTGGGGCTCAAAATTATTGTTCTTAGACGGCAGATATTGTCTTCATATTGATTGTAACTTTATTCCATTAGAGACAAACAGATGGAGTCAAACATAAATGATTAATCAGTTTAGAATATATACATATAATGTTGTGTTTTGAAGCTAACTTCAAGAAAGAGTAGCTTCTAATTAATCTTAACCGTAAATTATTATTTTATATATATATATATATATATATTTCAATACTAAACCTTAGATTAAGATTATTATATAAGCTTCTAGATTTCGTATTTTTTATTTTATTTTTCCGTAACGGGATGTCGGGACTCGGGACCTAATAATATTATTTTTGATTAATTCGATATAATATTCATTTAATGATTTAAAATAAAATTAAAATATAATTTTTAATTTAAAACATAAAATGAATTCATTTAAAATGAAGAAAATGCTTTAACTCAAGATATAATGTTTTTTTCTTCTCTTAATAGAAGTTGCTATCTTATCAAAAAAAAAAAAAAAAAAAAAAAAAAAAAAAAAAAGAAAAGAAAAGAAAAGAAAAGAAAAGAAAAGAAGAAGATGCTACTCATAGCTAACAATTGCTCATTATCATAGTCGATCTTCTAGTTCTTTAACTGTAAGTCTTGTATTGTCTTTAATAGTAATCGCGATTTGGTTTACTTTATTGCATCTTTTTGTTACAACTAATCAAGCTTTACATTATTGCATCTTCCAATTACAACTAAGCATGGCTGATATTATTGTAGATGCGATGTTATTTAAGAGTACGAAGCTTTATAAAGGTAGCAGAGAATATTTTACTTTTCCGTTATGGGTATAGTTTATTGCATACTTGTTAGTGTAAATCATGTGTAAATATCATCCATTTCATGTATTAAACATGGACATGATTAAAAAAATGTGGGCGAACACTTGTAAAACTGTGGACATTATATGTGTGGAGTATACACTCGTTGAGTGTGCAAAAAGATTTTTTCTTTACAGTCTGTTTGGTTATGTTGTTTAAACAATAGCTTTCGTTATTTAAACAATACAATATATATTTTCACAACACTTTTTTACTCATATGTATTTTCACAGCACTTAAACAATGGTACTAGAACAACATTATCAAACAAATTTTACTTTTTTATGTTTCATTTTCATGACAGATGACCGAAGCACATGTGAAAGTCTTTAGCTAAGCTAAGCCAACGCTAAATACATTTCTTTACCAAACACGATAAAGACGACTAGATGAGAACACATTCAATCTCATTAGAAAGACAAATTAAATCTTTGCACACCTATTGATTATGATGCTTTTTGAAACATCTCCACACTCTACTGAAGCATATGTCATAATAACTGTAAGAATTTTCTGTACTGGAGTCTGGAAGCAGGGTTTGGAAAAGACTTTCATTTTGAACATGGCATATCTATATATCTCCATCACTCCCGACATGATTGATGGTTGCACTGTGCCTTTGTTTAAACTTCAAATCCAATTAGTAGGATTGACAGTTTTGATTCAGACTAAGAGATTGACAGTTGCACTGTGATTTTGTTATTATCCAATTAGTAGGACCAGACTTATCAGTGTTTTACAATAATTTAGGACAAAATTATGGGACTTGACGTAAAGATTTAAATATTCTTGGCTTGTTTGGTTAAATGAATTATATATATAAGTTCTGTTAATGTTTACTTTTAAGATGCATATTAACCATTCATTTTAGAAAAAATTTTATAAAAAATTAAAAAAGTTGTCACAACAGTTAATTATTTTTTCATTTTTTCATAAAATATTTCTTAAAATAGTTTACTAATGTATGCCCTAAAAGTATACGTTAGTAAATCCCTATATATATATATATATATTGAGTAGTACCATGGTATTACAAGTTTACTATTCATTTATGAGATAGTTAAAGTACACTAACTATATTCATTGCTATATTAAAATTTGTAACACTTTTTTAATAGCATTTTTCATAATTGTTTGTGATTATTATTGAAGTAAATTATTTGAACCTATAACAATAAAGTATGGCCTATGATTATTATTCTTTCCTTGTGATCAAGATATTAATAGTTTCCTTTTTATTGAATACTGAATTTGATCACATGTCACTTATTTAATCACAAATAATTTTTCAATTACACAAAAAAAAAAAAAAAAAAAAACCCACGAAAATGGTTTATTTTTTTTGGAGAAAATCATAACTACAATATTTCCCAAGACTTCTATGGTGAACCATAAGCTAAGTACTCACAAAACAAATTAAAATAGCACTATATATATCTATATTACTATTTAAGGGGTTTTTTCTATTTAGATTCGACATTTTTTTTTATATTTCAAAATACCCCTACAGCCTACATTTAAGTAGAGGAAAAACTTGAGGATAATATTATAAAAATATATCTCTAATTCTCATATAAAACATTTCTTACAAAATAGGATCATTCTCCTACGACTCACTTCTTCACAGCAACTATACATTTATTGTTTAAAAAACAAGTTAAACAAAAAACATTGCTGTTTTTTTTTTTTTTTTCCTTAAAAAAAAATCATTATCAGTGAAATAACTTTTATTTTATTTTTCTTTTAAAAAAGACCCAATAATAAACAAAAAAAATTATTGAATATTCCTAGAATACCATAAATACATACTTTCCCCTCTCACATGAATTGTGGAACCCAACATAAATTTAATTTATAAGACCTACAATTATGTGATAGATGAAAATAGACATTTATGGTATTATGAGAATAATCAATAATTTCTCATAATAAACCAGCAATATTTGGAAGAGACAATTCCACCAACATAATGATTTTTATGTTCCTAAGGGCGTGTACGCTAACACATGCCATGAAATTGGGTGGAAAGTCTAATCGTTAATGGATTGCCTAAGAAGTAAGAACAGAACCATGTAATTAATTATTAGATTCAAGATGTGACAGTGAACGAATGCTCTAGAATTTATTACAATAAGTTAGAACCATATCTATAATATCTCATGAAAAGTGAGATCATTAACATTAATTAGTTTCTTTGCAGCTAACTTCGCAGTTTAAATCTTTTCCTCTTTATATCCCAAATACTTTGTACATGTGGAGGTGCCAATTCAAGTACAAGGCTTTTGGCTAGGTTATAAACCTTGATACATTAACCTTTGCAGTTTGCACAAGTGCTTAACTATTATTCACACAAAAAAAAAAAAAAAAAAAAAAAAAGAAGGCTTAATATTCCATAGTTTCCAAGAATTTTTTTTTTTTTTTTTTTTTAATGGTATTCCATTCTTCTTGGAAATTGTAAGAACCATATTTGGCTCCCTAATCCAAAAGGTGGATGGACTTAGGCCCAAAAAGTCCAAAATAATAAATTTGTGGAGAGTGAGTTAGAAAACTGGGTTTTAATGAATTAGACAAACACTAAAGTTGATTTAGGTGACAAGAAAATGGAAGCAGACAAGTTTATGCTGAAGAAAATCGTTCTCGGCAAAGTCCGAGGAGATCTATTCTTATATATTTCTTTCAGGTTTGATTACAAAATCAATTCTTAATGATACAATGTTTTTCTCTTAGTTTCTCGATCCCCTTCACCGTGGAGTGTTTCTTCCATTATATAGTTTTCTTTAGACAATCTTGGCCCCCCACTTATTGATCATCCAGGCTACCACTTGAGTGTTTATTCTATAGGACACCCTTTTAGGCTCTTTGCATATTGGGATAGCTAACGCTGCACTGTTCAGAGGTCTTGTCCACAATAATGCAGTTAGGAAGTTAGCTATAGAGCATTTAATGTGATGGTAGCGGTTTTCTCCTGAGATATTTTAGGACTTCTCTTTGTCTGATATCTCTGCAATGCTTATTTGCACCGATAAAACTTCCTGGAACGTTATCCTGGACGACAGACTACCTCTTCAGACCTCGGTTTTGGCTAGCCAAGGATGCATTTATCCTTGGCATACCTTTTTTAGCCATTATGGACCAAAACTAATCTTTTTATTTACTAACACAATCTCTTCTGGCAAAGATTTCTCCTATTCGGACAACCCCTAGTCCTTGGCTTGGGCCACAGGCCCAATATACAAATAGATAATGAACTCCTGAGCCCAATACCCCTACAGAAATGATATTCAAAAAGTGAGTAAATAATAATAGGGTTCCTAATATAATAATAAAAAGATATTAAAGTCATTTTTAGAAACACAAGTTTTTCTTGTCTTCATATCAACATATAATAGGATAAGGGTGCTTGTTGTCAGTAGATCGTATACATGCAATATTAGTTGATCCATTTTGCTATATTCAGGCTTTTTCCAAGCGCCAGCATAAGTCTACAGAAATTGAATCACAGAGTAACATAAGGTTTTTATTTTTTTATCTTTTTATTTTATAGAAACGAGTAACATAAGGTGAGTGTATTAAAAAGGAAAAATTTAATGGACGTACTAAGAATATTAGTTTAGTAAATATTTCTATAATTTTTTTATGGAAAAATAAAAAAGCAATTGATCTTTTTGACAGTTTTTTTTCCATTAAAAGTGCATGGTGTCAAATTTTATTTAAAAAATAATAATTTTTTAACAATTAACAAAAGTATTAAGGACATTTCAAGACTCTATTAAAAAAAATCATGCATGCAAAGGAATTGTCAACATTGGCTTTAAAAAGGGGGGAAAAAAGTCAATCACCTTCTTTTTTGTTTAAGGGAAAAAAAAAGTACAAATCCCACATATATTTTGTAGAAAGTGCCCTATTAACAACCAAGAACCAATGAGTCGATGAAAAAAAATGTGTGGCTAGCTTAGTTGATCTTGAAGTAAATAACCTAACATTCTACTTCACTATTTCTATAAGGTACGATTCCTTTTTTAGTCAATTGTAAATGGACACTTTACTTTTAATCAAGTTGTATTAAATAGAAATCTTGAAAGGGAGTAATTTAAGTCTTAGACGCATTATGAAAGCCTTCAACTAGTCACCATGATTTCACTTCAAGTTCAAGATCAATTTTGACTATATACAAGTGTCGATGGTAGCAATTTAAGTCCTAGACGCAATATGAAAGCATTCAATTGGTCACCGTATATGTCTTCCCACAATCCCACATCAACAGAGTTTGAACTAATCACCAAAAGGCTAGTCACCATGTCTTCACGCAACACACAATATATTGAACACACTAAAAAGAAAAAAATGGGTGAAAAAGAGAGAGAGAGAGAGAGAGAGTCTTATTATTATTATTATTATTATTTATTTATAGAGTTTTAAACATATGGCGTCCGTTTCTTGATTGTGTTCTTTATTATTAAACTCAGACACTAATTAGTTTTTTAGTATAGACAGAAATTGAATTCTAAGTCTTTTATTTAACTGTTAAAAATTTTATCAATTAAACTAACTGGAACTCACAAATAGAATCTTAATTTAAATGTAGAGGAAGAAAGGGAACCGTTTATAAGGGTTGTCCTTGAATCACTGAATGATTGATTTGGATGTTATGTCTACTCTCTAACTGTCCGTCAAGTATTTGTCAAGCTCTACAACAAGAAAAAAGAAAAAAAAGAAAGGTATAATTTCCTTTATCTTTTCATGTTACCTATGTTTTTTCAGAGTCTACCAATATGGTTTATCAAATATATAGTATAGTTGTTATCTTTATATATAAGTAGTATAGTTGTTACTTGTTATCTTTATTTATTTATATATAAAGATAACAACTATACTATATATCGATAAACCATATTGGTAAACATGATTCTCTAACAAAACTCCTTGGCTCAAATAATTTTCGAAGCCAAAAATAAAATTGTACGTGCTAGGACAAAATCATTACGGAAGTTGGTGTAGTTTGAAGTTACTTTAAGGACTAGCGACTCGGGAATTTTTATTATGATTTATTACAAATGAGAGAGAGAGAGAGAGAGAGAGAGAGAGATCAAATTATATTCAAATCTTCCACCCTAATAATAATAGACAGGTGTCAGGGGTCTACGATTCAGTGACACCTATCACTTTCTGTGGGGTTCAGGTTGAGTTTCAAGAAAATAGGGTTGTTTGCTAAAAAAATGAAATAATTTAAAGTAGCATTTAATAATGTTATTCTGGTAACATTGTTTATATTTTTTAAAAATATATGTTAATAAAAAAGTGTATAAAAATATGTTTAATATTATTTAAATACTGTAAAATGATGTTTAAAATCCCTTACCAAACACCCTTAAAGGCAGAAAGCAGATATTCATAGTATTATGATTGAAAGAAGACCAAAACTCAAATTGTTTTACATATCTACTGTGATCAGAAGAAAACATAACAATATAGATGGAGGTAAGTTTGGAGCCCCGCTATGAAGACTACATGATTGAAATCATTTTTGCTATATTTGGTTGAGGCATGAGGGAGAGGGATTGAGGAAAAATGTGATTTTCTACTATTTAATCGAAGTGAAATGTGAGATGAAAAAAAATGGAGGTGGATGGAGTCTTCCACCTCGGCAACTAAATTTTTTTTCCCTTGAAAATTTGTATTATATATATATATATATATATAAGGAAAAAAAATGAAAAGGGCATTGAGGGTATAAGGACAAAATTATTCACATTTTTTACCTTCTTTTCTTTTAATAACAAGATCATGATAGTAATTTATTCTATACTCTCAAGAGTTTTGTATCTCAACTTACACTTTTAGTGTTTTCACCAAAAAAAATATGTCTAGAGAACAATTTTTTTTTTTTTTTTTCGAGAAAAGTCTAGAGAACAAAATTAATACTCCCTTTGTCTTACTTTTTTTGTCCTGTTTGAAAAGTCAAACTTTTTAAGGTTTTAAGAGAACATCATTTATTGTCTTGTCTACTTTTTAAAAATGTATAAGTTTCCAAAACTACCCTTAAAAAAATTTATCAAAAAATTTAATTAGTAAATTAATAAGGGTATAATAGGAATATTAGTAAATTAATGATTTTTATTTTCAGAAACAAGACTGTAGGGTCAGTTTTCGTAGCCCAAGCCCAAAAGATATGGGTTAAAGGCCTAACGAACCTAGGACAATGAATTTGTAGAGAGTGGACGAAAGAGCTGGGCAGGTTATGAATTAAACAATGGTTAGCTAAGATACTTAAGATGGTGATAACATGAAATAATGCTTAAACAACTCCATGAGTGAATGTCCGAAGAGATGTTTTATTGAGTAAACAGTAATTACAACGTTCAGAGTTACAGTAAAGCATTTCTTTCTTCTCTCTTGTCTTCCTTTCTTCTTTTTTTATCATGGACCTTTCTTTTTTATATAGCACCCTTTCTCATCATCTCCATCGTCCACCTGTTCTTCATTTGTGTATCTACTCAAGTACATGTCACGTCATGTGTCTACTTTTTTTCTTTGTGAGTGGTGATAGCTGAGGTTATATTGTTCAAGGGTTTTCTCCACATAAATGCGGTCAGAAAAGCTGTTGCAGTGCATTAAATATGGTGGTAACAGCTTTTCCTTTAGATATTTCTTCGTTTTGATCATCTCCAGACCTACCCAGAACTTATCATTATCATTGGGATTGCTAGAAAGATCATTCGGACCTTCCATACGTCTAACTGATCAAGGCTATTTGTAACCGAGGAGTAAGACATCTTCGGGACAGTAGTGACCTCTTCGGACGGTACTCCCCCTCTACTTCTGGACTTCCTGCCTTCAGATGGACTATCCCAACCAATTATCGCTGTTCGGAAATATAATACTCCTCAACATGGTGCCCTAGGCCCATTAAGTAGCTCTGGGTTTTTACCCCCCACAGGGAAAATATTTTGGGACATCTCAAAATAGAATAGAGGACAAAAAAATTGAGATAGAGGGAGTAACAAAGTGCTTTTTTTTAGAATGTGTTATTAAGTGCTTAAATGTATAATGAATTGTATTTATAATATTATTTTAGACTATTGTATATAGTATGAATATTATAATATAATATATAGTAATACATTAATATTATTCCTCTTCGTTGAATACTCTTTTTTGGTATTTTCAATGAAAATGTCTAAAGAACAAAATTAATAACATTTTGGTATTAAGTACATTTTTTTTTTTTTGAGAAAACGATAAGAAATTTCATTAATGTAAATCATTTTGGAATACATCATCTAAATCATTAGATAGATCTTCTACCCATACATCAGTATCTACAGATAAAACTGTTCTTTTAGCTAATACATGAGCTAGATGCTGGAACTAACAAAACTTTTGTGCAACCCCTAGTCGCCAAGTATCTTCAATCACATGCCCATATAGAGTATTACACTGTGCTTGAGCCTTCAAAGCTTGGATAACCACAAGACAATCCCCTTCTACTTGTACCCCAAAGAAACTCATCTCTTGAGCTAATTTGACTGCCCTATAGAGTATTACATTGTGCTTGAGCCTTCAAAGCCTGGGTCCCATACTTTTGTACCAAGATAGAAAATTTCATGAACTCTACTAACTTCAACATCTCGTCTCGGAGAAATAATCTTGCTATATCCTAACTTAGGCAGCCATCTATGATTCCATACATCAATAGAGAACCCATTCGCCACTCTCTATATATCCCTTCTATTCATGACATCACAGGATTGTAAAATGCTTCTCCAAGAAAAAGAGCATTTTAGATGGATTGGAGCACCATAAAATATTTCCTGTAGGAAAATATTTGGCACTAAAGACCCTATAAAGTCTCCTTACATGAAAAAGCCGCCATACCTGTTTTGCAAGCAAAGCATTATTAAATTTCTGAATATCCCTAAAGCCAATACCTCCAACAAATTTTGAAGAACACAACAAGTTCCAGTTAACCCAATGAATCTTCTTAGAATCCCCTTGCCCCCACCAAAACCTACGAATCATTGCCTCGATATCTTTACACAAGCTAACTCGCAATTTGAAAACACTCATGGAGTAAGTGGGTATGGGTTGGACCACTTCTTTGATCATAACCTCCTTACCTTCCTATGAGTGAAGCTTTTCTTTCCATCCTTGCATTCTAGCCCAAATTCTTTCTTTAATCTGTGTAAAGAAAGCTTTCTTTTCTCTACCAACAAAGGAAAGGAGCCTCAAATATTTCTCATAATTTTGAATAGCCAGAACATTTAGAAAAACTTTGATTGCTTCCTGCACATACACATCAATATTCCTGTTAAAGAATAAGGTTGTTTTATCTTTATTAATAACTTGACTTGAAACTGCTTTATAACAAGCCAAAAGCTCCTAAATTTTCACACATTCCTCCAGGATAGATCTACAAAATAACAGGCAATCATTTGCAAAAAAGAGATGAGTGAGTTTTGGACCATTCCTGCAGATAGAAAAACCCTAAATTCCTCTATGTGATGCTGCACTCTTAATAATAGCTATAATCCCTTCTACACAAAACAGGAACAAATATGGCAAAAGGGGTCCCTTTATCTCAATCCTCTAGTTGGTTGAATCAAAACTTTCAATTCGCAATTAACCCAAATAGAGTATAAGACTATGCTAATACACTCCATAATTAGAGCCACCCAAGACTCTTGAAAGCCCATCTTCAAAAGAATTTTTTTAAGGAAAATCCCCTTTATCCTATCATATGCTTTGCTCAAAACCAACTTAAGTGCCATAAAGCCTTTCTTTCCCGTACAACTGTTCTTCATGTACTGCAAAGATTCAAAGGCAATAAGTATATTATCCATTATCAATCTATCTATAGTTAAAGCACTCTGAGTTTTTGAGACAATAGAATTTAACAAAGGCTTAAGACGGTTAGCAATAACCGTTCTAACTATCTTATAAATCACATTACAAAGACTAATAGGCCTAAACTCAGTTACTCTTCCAGGATTTTTAACTTTGGAAATCAATGTAATAAACGTATGATTGACAGATTTCAAGAGTGAGCTAGAATTTAAGCTTGACAAAACAGCTTGAGAGACATCCATACCTACATCAATCCAATAAGTTTGATAAAACAAAGGAGGCATACCATCTGGCCCCAGTGCTTTTAGAGGTTCCATCTCCTTGATTGCATAATCCACTTCTTCCACCGTGTATGGTCTAACTAAGTCTATCTTCATCTCTTTGGTGACAACTTCTTAAATCCCCTCCAAGATTCGGTCAAAATCATGTGGATGAGAAGAAGTGAACAACTCAGCATAGAATCTATTCAGGATCTCCGAAAACACCTCCTCATCCTCCTACCACACCCCATTCTCATCCCTTAAACCCTTATTCCTACATTTTCTTTGGGTAGTAGTACCATGGAAGAATTTTGTATTTTGATCCTCTTTTTTTAACCACTGAATGTGTGACCTTTGCTACCACATTTTTTTCTTCTTTATCACACAAACTGCTAAGCTTTGATTTTAATCGCTCCACCTCATCCTAACACCTAGTTCTAGCTGAAAACTCTAATGTTTTCCACAACAATTCTTTTGTTCTCTTAATCCTTTGCACAACATTCCCAAAGTGATATTTACTCCAAGCTTTTAGCATTTTCTTACACTTCTTCAATGTTTTGGTTGTCACATACATTAGTGTACCCTTCGGACTACACTCCCAAGCTTTTGAAACAACACCATTATAGGTCGGCTCTATCAACCACATTGCCTCGAATCGAAACAGTTTTCTTCTCCACCTTTGCCTCTCAACATTCGATGTAAGTGACACCAATATGGGGAGGTGATCAGAAGTGAAGCAATTCAAGTGCCTCACCCGCCTTGTTGGAAACTTTGCTAGCCATTCATAGTTTGCTACTCCTTGATCCAATCTCTCCCAAATCAATTCACCACCTTTACACCCATGCCAAGTGAAATCCGGCCCTCAGCAAACTCGCAAGTGTCTAAAGTGTCTTAGAAAGCTTGCATGTAGTTACGAGCTCGCGGTGGTCCTTCCTATTTATCTTGTACCTACAACAATTCGTTAAAATCACATAAGCAACACCAAAGTAATTTCAATTTTGAGCTCAACAACTGAAGCATATTCCAACCTTCACTTCTACAACCTATTTCGAGCCCCCCATAAAACCACGTCAATCTCTAAGCATTTTTCAAACCTCCATGAACAATCACATTTATATGGTATTTCGAAAAACAATCCACCCAAACATTCTCACTAGCTTTCCACAAAAGTGCCAATCCACCACCTTTTCCATCACTTGAGACAGTAAAGCACCCATCAAAATCTAAATTATCACATATGCACTCCATCTAAACCTTTGTCAACCAAGTTTCTGATAAGAACACAATCCCGGGATCTTGTGCTTGGATAATATCACCAAGCTCATCAACTACATGGCGGTTCCCAATCCCCTGGTAGTTCCATGTTGAAAGACTCATTGATATTGGCAAGGCTAGACTCCAACCTTCACTGTTAGAACCTTCTTATCAACTCCTATTCTCTTCTTTCCCTTTACTATGTTATCAAACTCCTCATCAACTTCTCATCGAATCCTTTTTGCCAGCACTATCACCTTTGCTTCTTTAGACAATCCACCATTGTCCACCTCGCTTGTACTACCCAGTTGTTTGGACCGATTCTTTGCTGCTCTAGCTCTTTATTTTTTATTCAAAACCAACCCCACTAGTTCAAATAGAGGTACTGAATCTGAGCCAGGTACTTCCTTGCGAGCCTACTTCATCTAGTTGGTAATGAGAGAGTTCAGGCCCAAGCCTTGCATTCGTACCTTTCGTAACCTCAAATCTAGTAATCCTAAAATCAATGTCCGCAAATTGCTCCTTAATGGTGGGAATGTGATTTTCTGTAGGAAGTAGTGTATCCCCCATCATAGGCAATTCAAATCCCTGAATATCCGATAAAGCATCCTCAGAGCGTGATTTAATATATCTTCCCATAACTTGATTCACCGGGTCTACTACCCTATCTCCATCGCCAGTTTCTTCTCGTTGTCTTTCCCTGGCAATAATAGTTTGGGCATTTATGGCCACCTCCAAACCTATTTCAATCTCCTAAGTGGCTTTCCCATTGGTCCGAACATCATCGTCACCTATTTTGCACCTTATCCCCATTATCGTCCTCATCAAAGCCAAGGACCGGTATCACCGTTTTTCGAGATGGATTCGGCGTGAAAGCCCGTAGCCATAGGCCAAAGTGCTTATCACCCTCTTTAGGAGTCCTTCTACTTCTCAACCAAGTTGGACATTCCCTATCAAAGTGTGTAAGCTTCCCACACCAATAACATATATTGGGTAGCCTTTCATATTTGAAACTAATCCACCATTCCTGTCCATTGCACAGCGTTAGTTTCCTTCCTCTACACATCGGCTTAGAGATATCAATCTCCACCCTAAATCGCTAAAAATTACATCCTTCCATCTCTGACCCACTCTCATCTACGGCACCTACCACTGAGACAATATTCTTTGCCACACTCAGGCTTAGGCCAATGGGTAAATCATGCACTTGTACTCAAAGGTTGCCACATACAATTTGAAAAATAGTGTAAATAATTTTTTACATTTTCAATTGGTATGATTTTTCTGCCAACGTTGATAGGAAAACTAACAACAGCTCTTTAATTTAATTTCCATATGTGTGTGTGTGTGTGTGTGTGTGTTTACACTTTCTAGGTTAGCTAGTTGTCCTATTGACACTCCTCTATTAATATCTACCAAAGCTAATTGATGAACAAAGAGTATTACTAATGTTAAATTATTGATTCTCCAAAAAGTTTAAACTATTAGAATATGGTAAATTTAATCATATAATTCTAACATCTCTTATAAGTGTGAGCTCAAATTCTCTTTTAATATGTGAGTCCCAACACGTGGAATTTTAAATGGGAGGTAGTGTGGAGGAGACAGAGATTACACTTAAAACTCCCTGCTCTAATACTATATTAAATTACTAATTGCCCCAAAGGCTTAAACAACTAAGTCTATACAATCTGAAAGATATAGAAATAAGAACAATCATATTGCACACAATAAATACTTAAAATTTGCTAGCAACTGAAATCACAATGAAAGGGAATAAAACCACAAAGACATAAGGCAGATTCAAGAGTAAAAGCATGAAAAATTACAAAGATAATTAAAATTAGATTTTCATAATCCATGTGCTTCTCATAAAATCCTTTTTAGCATCAATTTTATTGTTGTCAAAAGCATTACCAGTCTTCTTAATGTGGCATCTCAGTTCTCTTTGAAATTCTGTTCAAACCATTCCAACAAAACACCTTCCCAGATTAGTCATTCGATGTCGCTTCACAAATTTTTTTAGGCATAATTCTTTCGCCTTTATAGCTTCCAGAAACATTGGATAATCTTGATGCCCAACTTTCTTGCAAAATTTTAAAGTCTTATAAACATAATGTCCAAGGTCAAGTTCGGGCATGTTGATAGTTGACCTACTTCTAAAACTTAAAACTCTCTTACATTTTTTAACCCTTTTTTCAAGACAAGTAGAACAGCTTCCATCCACATTGTCAAGTTTGAAAGGCCCATGAAGTGTGATTGGAATGGAAGAGTGACTCAAAGATATAGAGATTGGATCATTACCTTGCACTTCAATGAGAAAAAGATTAAGAATAGCTAAATCTAACATCACCAGCACAAGTTTAGTCATGAAATTCTTACCATTGGGTTTTTATAATTTGGACAGAAACCTTTCTGCCTTGTACACAATTCAATGACTAATAATATTTGAAATAATGAACTTAATCTATAAATTAACTTAATCTTAAAATATTTTTGTTCAAATAAGTATTATTTACGAACTAGGAATTTTAGACTTTAGGGGATTTTTACATTGGTTGGATTCTGGTTTAAATATTGTGTTTTAGTTAGGTCATTAGGATTCATAATATTTTTAATATGTTTTTTATTTTACCTTTTATAAAAATTAAGCACATTCTATATATATATATATATATATATATATATTAAGACTATAATTACTCACCAATGAACACGTAAGGAGCTATGATCCAATAGTTACTATGTATCTAATCAAAGCACTCATTTGAAAGGTTTTAAAGAATATATTGGTTCAGCTTCAAAAAAAAAGAAAAGAATATATTGGTTCAAAAAAATTATAAACAAGTTATATTATTCTATATAAAATTCAAATAATCTTACTACTTGTAAATAAAAAGACAACATATATAATTATAATTATATGAAGGATGATTAGAAAAACCAACCAAATTTGATTGGCGTTGTTTTAAAAATAATTGCCAAAATAGCATTGTTTAAGAATTTTTATTTTCACCATACTGAAGTTTCTTTTTTTTGTTCATTTGAAAATTTTGGTTAGCTTATTGTCTAAGTATTGCCTTTTGGTTAGGTCAAAAGGTTCCATAATAGATTTTATGTTAAAGTAAAAATAATTTCACAAAACTTAAGTATACTCATACGACTACTTTCATATGAACATGTGGGAAGGCATGCTTCAATAGTCACGATATATGTGAGCAAAACACTCATTAAAAGGTTTTAAAAGAGCTTGTTAGTTGAAAGATCATAATAAACAATTCATATTTGTGCATATGGATATCAAAATTTTGAACTATTCATTAGTTAGAAGACAACATATATGATTATTTAAATTTGCTAAAATTATTATTCAAAGACATTTGCTTTGGAAAAGTAATCATATTGGAAAAGGAATGGCTTTTTACAAATTATGATGTGACATTTAATTTGAAACTAGTAGAGCATACAAAAATGATTTTGTTGAGATATATCATATATGACTTTAAATGGTAACAATTAATTATTTTTTTTTTAGAGAGCTTCAACCAATAATGTTTGCTCCTGATAATAAAGAGCCAAAATACTAATCAATTTTTAGTGTAGGCGAAGAGTTGAACCTTAGATTTCTTATTCAATCATCAAAAACTTTACCCGTTGAACTAAAAATTAATTGAATGAATGCTTAAGGCAAAAAACTATATGGTATTAACATTATCCTAAACAAAGTTTTTATTTTAGCGGTGACTTATTTAAAATTTATGAATTTTGATGGATAAAGATTATCAATTATCAATTTTATTTTCTTAAAATAATGTCCTTTGATTAAGGATATGAGATTTGTAAACAACTTATAATGTAGTTTTTTAATAAAAGTTTATTAGACAATTACTTGGTGGCCTTTAGCAATAATCTTCAAACTATAAATCATTTGCAATATCTATGATAAACAGTAAAGCTTTGCAATTAACATTTCAAGTTAAGATTTATTCAAAAGTTCTACCAATCATTCAAAATTTCTCCTAAAATTAACAAATAATCCAACTAATTGATGTGAGTTTAAATTAGTGGGAGCCTACAAGAAGTGCAACAAAATTCAAGCAACAGAAAAGTATACTCTCCACAAATTCAATGATACATGCTCGTACCCAAACGCACAAAGAATGAACAAATGTACATCCATTCATACATATATACACACACGCTTAACCAAATGATCCCTATTTCATTTTCTTTCCTTCTTGATCTCCACAGTTTCAGTTGCCAGTGCCACCATTTGAAATTTACCGGTAAATACATCTATATTTACACAACTTCATATGCACATTGATGCTCCATTGGATGATCCCTATTTATTTACTTTGGCCCCAAGCCATAAAAAATTTAAAAAATTAAAAAAATCACAAAATAGTAAAATACACACACCAAAATGTCATAGTCCCTACACCACGGTCATAACATCTCAAATGCCACAAGGAGAACAGTGGGGCCACCACCAGTTCACCTCGGATCCTTCATTCACCAAAGTGTCTGTTCTGTGACACAAACATTTTAAACACATTAATTGCACTGGACATAGCCATCCAGATATTCGTCGACAATAAAAAATAAACTGTTAATGTTTTAAAGTAGAAGCATCACAAAGCCATGTTCTGAAAAGGCCACTCTTTTTTCAAACAGATTCAATTTATTTTCCACCACAATTTGGGGATCACTCCTACAAATACCCAACTGAGTAGACAAAACAAAGGCTGATCAGATTACTGTTCAACATGTAATTCAATGAGAAAAAATAGAAAGGACTGCAAATGTTAAGTTAACCAGCCATGGGATGGTTATAGATGTATTCAATCGCAAGATTACAGGAATCAATCTTATCAGCTTCTTTGTCTGGAATCTCCAGCTTGAACTCCTCTTCAAGAGCCATTACAATCTCCACATTGTCCAAGCTATCCAAGCCCAAATCCTTCTGGAAATGTACATCAGGAGTCACCTGCAGATGCAGCATAAACTGTAACCCCCCAGTAATACGTTTGCTAAGATACGGTGACTGTAATTAGGAGACATGACAATGCTGTTCTCAGAAAGAACAGAACTGTTGCAGATCAAGCAAACTCTAGAATTACTTTATATACTTAAAAATAAAACTAAAAGAAGAAGACTTATTATGGAAACAAGATGCTAAACAGGGGATGAGAAATATTGCACAGAGAGAATTAAGGAAGGAAAGGTAGCCAATAGCATTGTGGTTCAGTAGACATTGTTTGGTCTCCTTTATAAGGATAACCAAGGTTTGAATCCCCCTCCCCCATTTTTTCTAGCTATTGTGCAATTATAAAAATTTAAAAAAAAAAAGAAAAAAAAAAAAAAAGGGAAGGAAAGGAATCAAAATCAAGAAACAAAACAGTAACAATTTTAGATAAATAGATGGGCAAATCATTTTATGTGATACAATCTAATTAAAAAAAAAAATGCTTGACGAAATCAGCTAGGCATCTTCTGACAGCCCTGGATGGAACCAATCAGTCCCTTAGATTTTTCTTTTTTTTTTTTTTTAGATAAGTAGAAGCTTTTGTTTTAAGCCATGCAAAATTAAGTGAAACAAAATGAGGTAGAAAAAAAACTAAAACTTGAAATAAAGAAAAAAAAAAAGGGGGAAAGGGGGGGGGGGGGGGGGGAGGAGAGATTTGGAGGTAGCTAAGGTGTGGGACAGCACAATGCTGACTAAAATATCCTCTAAATTTAATCCCACTTAGCTGTAGCTTCAACAGTAATGCATCATGCTTTCTGGGACAGAATACAATGAAGTCTATGCTTAGAGCAACACAACCTTCAAGTTCAAAACCATGTTAGTGTGAAAATCTGGCTTCACAAGATTTAATAAATAATTTTTCACAATTGATGATGTAGGCAAGCCAAAATATTGTGGCTTACTTTACAAATTATATGGGCATAGAAGGCAGTAAGGCAGTACAAAGGATCAGGTGGTGAAGAATTGACAATTATTCTACCAAGCAGTTTTATATAGTAATTTTGCTCCCTCTCTTATTGTTTTAAACTTTGTAATGGAAATAATTTCTAAGAGAATAAGATTAAAAAAATAAAAACAGAACAACCCATAACCAATATACAACAAATATTTGGGAAATACATGTATTTTTCTAGGAAATAACGATAGCTCTAACAAGTGTGTCAACAATGATTAGATGAAAAACATCTTGCATAGTGAGATGAAATAAGGCTTTAATTATGAAATAATCAACCCAAAGAAGAGGGGGAAGAATGGCCATCTTGAAAGAGTTCTTGTCAAATTAATTGAGAGGGCAAAGTAGCCGTAGGCTTAAGGAGAGCCATGAAGCCAGGAAGAATGAAGTGCTGCTTGGGATTCTTTCAATTAACAATGGAATGCCCTTCTATAAGCAATGGTAAAGATACTTAAAAATAAATAAATAAATAAGCAATGGTAAATATATTTCAATAAGATGAGCAAAACGGAAGACAAAACTTGGCATAGCATGCCAGACGAAAGAAACAGAGGAGAAAAAAGGGCAACCCCTGCATCCAACATTCATGCAATACAATGCAAGGGGCAATGAGACCAAACCACCCAAATGCGAGCATGTGATGCACCCAACTATGATTTCAACCTGGCCACTCGTGGCTTCATGCCATTCAAGATTTATGCTCGTTTGTCTTTCCATATGCCTTGAAAGGCTAGAATGATTTAGATCACGCATATTCATAGCCTCCAAAATTTAAAGAATGCAAAGAGTAAGGGTGAGATGATTTTCATCGTTTTGTTACTCTTAAGGTGGGGGATGGCTCCTTCATTAAATTTGGGCATGATTGTTGGTGTGAGGGACTTCCTCTGAAAAATAGTCTCCCAGAATTGCACAGTATTGCTTGTAACAAGGATGCTTCAGTGGTTGACCTTTTATCTTTTTCAGAGTATAGTTACATTTGGAACATCAGTTTCTTGACTGGTTCAAGATTAATATTTAGAGCCAGTTTCCTCTTTTATGGACCTGATATATTCCAGCTCTTTTGAAATGGAATAGGGTGGCTAAATTATAATAGGGCATTACAACCCACTAATCCACTATCTTTTCCATGGAAGCAATTGTGGACACCAAAAGTTCCTACGAAGGTTAGTTTCTTCATTTGAAATGCGTCATTGGGGAAAAATTTTACTGTTGATAATTTGAGGAGGCGGCAAGTGGTTGTGGTAGATTGATGCTGTATGCATAAGTGGAATGGGGAGGCTATTGATCACTTCCTCCTACACTGCCCTATAGCTCAGGAGCTATGGAATATGGTGTGTTCACTATTTGAGGTACATTGGGTCATGCTGCATGGTGTTATGGAGGTGGAGCTCATAGCTAGCTGGTCCGATAATTTCAACAGACACAGAAGTACGGTGATTTGGAGTACAATCCATCATTGCCTCGTATGGGGTATTTGGAGGGAAAGGAATGCTACCTTCGAAGGGAATGGAAGACCAATTAACGATTTGAAGCTTTCTTTCAGACTCAGTTAGAGTGGGCAAATGCTTCAGGGGTTTCTACTTTTGATTCTTAACATGATTTTTGTAGTTTCATTGCTAGTTAGTTCAGATTTTCTACTGATTCTTTAGCACACTCCCTGTGTGCCTTCTTTTTTTTTTTTTTCATTGTATCTCTTCTTATATAACTCAATGATGTTTTTTACTTATCAAAAAAAAAAAGATGCAATGAGAACAGTGGCATATACCAATGAATTTTATATCTTCCCATAAAATCTCAATCAATTGGACCCCAAAAATAACAAGAAATCAGAAAATCGTACAGTAGTATATTTTTTGCTTGCGCATTTGACAGTGCCTTACAGGATACAAACCTGATGCAGACTCCAAAAAGAAAAATTGTAAACTCTCTCCAAAATTGGGCATTTTAGAATGCAAAACCCTATGAAGCAACTCCTCCAAAATGAAACCCACAACTTCACTAAAATGTTGGTCTGGTCAAATACTGACCTAGCATTTCTACATTGTATGGGATGTTAAACAGTTATGACACATCATTCCAAACAATAAAACACAAACCATTATAAAATATCATCAGTTAAGCAAAATTTACTTCTATATTTGTTTAGAAAAATACATTGACATTAAAACCTGAACCAAACACTTTTCCTTTTTTTTCTCTCTCTTTTTTCTTCGTTCCGATTATAATTAGCCACACAACACGAATTGGTTAGTTCAAACGAAAGTACAAAGGACACTCCCACTGGCTCTAAAAAACTCGCTCTCATATCAAACACATCTAGAAACTGATTTTGGCAAAGAAAACACAAGCTGAACAATCACCCAAAAAAAAGGATCCTTTTTTTTAACATTTGTAAGCAGATCCTAGATAGATCAATATCCTCAAAGCAATTACAAACATATAAAAGCCATTAAACAATGCTAATTATGTTTGGTTACTAAGAAAATAAATAAATATTTAAAAAATTATGTCTAAACCATAACAGTACTATTAGACTCAGTCAAGCAGCCATTTTCACTTCCTCACATTTTCTCAGCAACCAAACAGACACTTTTAGCAAAGGAATTAAGCTAATCGATACATGTTTTTCAGCTTGTTATACAAAAAAAAAGTTTATTGATTTGAGGAGCAAAACCAGACATAAAAAATTGCTTGGTCACGAACCAAACAGGAATTTTCTCGCGAAAATGGAAGAGGGAAAATGAGGGGCTGACCTGAGAGGGATCGACTTTGGGGAAGCTCTTGATGACGGAGAGGACTCTTTCGATGACCTCGTCTTTGGAGAGATGATCGTCACCGTGCGATGAGAGGAACCGGAGGGAAGCACCGTTCGGACCCCATGGCTGCGATTTCCGTCCGGTTAGGGTTAGGGTTTTGACTGGGACTCGTACGTGGCGAAGTATGGCCGCTCTCAATGCCATCTCTCTCTCTCTCTCTCTCTCTCTCTCGGTAGTAGTGAACTCACTCACTTGGACGAGAACTCTGAACCAGAGTGGTTAAAAAGAGTAACTTAGGAGCACGTGACACCTTTGTTTGAAAATTACAAATTGCACTATGAAGTTTAGGAGTTTTTGGCTTTTAGCCATATAATTTCACAATTTGAATTTTATCTCTTGAAGTTTAGGAATGTTTAAATTTTACAATTTAATATTTCAAAACTTAGATTTTATCCTTTAAAGTTTCCTTCAAGTTTTGAAACTTTAGAGGATAAAATTCAAATATCCTCAAACTCTATAGAGTAAAATCCAAAAATCTCCAAAATTTAAAGGGTAAAATCTAAATTCTGGGACATTAAGGTGTAAATTTTAAACAATCTTAAACTTTAGGAGGTAAAATCCAAAATTTAAAATTTCAAAGTGTAAAATCCAAACACCTCCAGACTTTATAGGTGTGATTTGCAATTTATCCAATAAATAAATAACTTTTTTTCTAAATTACTATTTTTTATATTAAAAGAATACATCTATTAGAAAACTTAGGTAAATTAGCCATTGAAATTCAACATTGATGTTTGAGAAATACTACGCACACAATATTTTCACAACAAATTTTAAATGGCTAGTGATTATAGATTATTATTGGTGGGGTAAAAAAGTAATTTCAGTAGTAAATTTAAATTAAAACTAATAACAACTAACCACTTATGATTTGTTATAAAAATATTGTGGACGTAAGTACTAATTTTAATAATTTTCAGAAAATGAATTATTTTTTAAAAAATGAATTATTTTCAGAAAAGTATTTTCTATGTTTCAAAATTTGCATCAATTTTATGTAATTACCATACATCACTACATCTATTTGTAAGTATCATTTAAAGATGCCAAAAAAGTCAAAACGTGACTATTTATTAGAATGTTATGTTTCATTTAAATTAACACTCTATCTCTATCTTAGAATAGCAAAACTGGGTCTATTATGATGATATTTTTCATTTGGGTCTAATTGAGCCTTCTGTCAAGTTAAAAAAAATTACAAAAAATTAGGATCGGTTAGGATTGTTAGAATTGTACAATCCTGAATGATTGTAGCTGATGATGCTACAAAATTGTACCACCTTAAATTGTCCATATGGCTCGTCTACAGAAAGAGAAGAAAAATGAGCATAGCCAAGTTTCCTCGTCCCTCCTTTAGGACGGACGAGGAAGGTCTCGTCCATCACAAATGACGGACGAGGAAAGCATGGCCATGCCATGGCTCATCCACCCTTAATTAGGGATAGACAAGCCAAGCATCCTTGACTTAACCAAAAAGAATCGAAACCTCCATTGCTCATAAAGAGGCATCGGTTCAGATGAAACAACTTCTAAGGAAGTTATGGAAGTTACCTCCGATTTTGGTGAACTCCTCGACAATAGGAACAGTTATCAGAGCCAATAACCGTTCCATACACTATATAAACGTGATCCTGCATAAAGGTAAGGGGATTCTGACATTTTTTCTTTCACTTGGAGAAGGAAAAAAACACTTAGATATTTTTCCTCTCTATTCCAGCCTTCTAATTTCATCATCGGAGGGTTATAGGCCGGCCTCCACCGGTCTTCACTCTGATTGGTTTTGGTTTTACAGGACCTAGTTCTCAAAATTGTCGAAGTCTGAAGATTTCCAACCCACTGATCTTCCAGAATTATCAGTTGGCGCCGTCTGTGGGAGACGTAGTTGTCGCTCTTGAACTTGTTTAGTTCTGCGATTTCTTTCTCACAAGAAAGGGTTTGAAATGGTTCGGACTAGATCAAGGGCAACTAGCCCGGGCCCTCAACAGAGTAGGGACGCATCGAGTAATCCCCATTGCGATCGACAATCTGCTCCCAATATGCAGGCCTCGTCTATTCAGCATATGCATTCGATGGCGACTGTGATGGCGGAGTTAACTCGCCAAAATCAGGACTTACAGAGAGAAGTTAACTTAAGAAGGCAAACACATCAAGAGCAGGAAGAAGAAGGGCAAACTCAGGATCAAGAGGGCAGAGAGAACTTTCAGCGTGGGAGCCCATCAAGGGATACCACTTCACGAAGGGCATCTGACTTAAAGAGAGAGATGGATCAGATGAAGAAGGCTATGGACGAAATGAAGGAGAATATGAGGAGGGCAAACCCAGTAGAAGATTTGGTTCATAGAACTGACTCTCCCTTTACGGCCTCCATCAATGGCCATCCCCTACCACCGAAGTTTAAAATGCCTTCTTTGGATTCATACGATGGGAATCGGGATCCTTTTGATCACATTGCCACCTTCAAGACCACTATGCATCTGCAAGGTGTTCCAGATGAAATAATGTGCAGAACCTTTCCTACCACTCTCAAGGGTCCGGCCAGAGTATGGTTCAGCAAATTACCCCCGAATTCAGTAAGTTCTTTTGGAGAATTAAGCAAGTTGTTTGTTAATAACTTTATAAGGGGTCAGCGTCACAGACGATCCACTTCCAATTTGTTAACGACAGAACAGGGGGAGAATGAAAGCTTGCGTTCCTTCATCACACGCTTCAATAGGGAAGCCCTGACCGTGGACGAGGTAGATGATAAGCTACTGTTGGCAGCCTTTCATAACAGAGTCAATTCAAATTTGTTTATACATAAACTTTATGAGAAGGAACCTCAGTCTATGGCTAAACTCGTCTATTCAGCCCAAAACTTCATGAATGCAGAAGATGCTATTATAGCTAAGAAGAGGAAGAGGGCTGAGAGGGTAGAATCAAATCCTTCTCGTCAGTCCGACTAGGGTCCTCGTCCAAAGAAGGGACGAACGGAGGATAAGAAAGATCGAGAAAAGAGGGCAGGTCTGTCAGCAAGGAATCAACACTACACTCCTTTAAGCGTGCCACTTGAGCAAGTCCTCATGTAAATCAAAGACGAGCCTTCCTTAAAGTGGCCAGAGAAGATGAAGGGAGATCCCAATAAGCGCAATAGAAATAAGTATTGTCGCTTCCACAGAGATTATGGGCATGACACGGACGAGTGTTTTGATCTGAAGCAGCAGATTGAGAATCTCATCAGACAAGGGAAGTTGAAAAATTTCCTAGGACGAGATCACAGAGACGAGAAATTGAAGGCCAAGGAAGAAGAACCGTCACGGCCACCGCTTGGAGAAATAAGAATCATTCTGGGGGGAAGTTCTGCAGGACAGTTGTCTAAGTCAAAGAAAGCCTACCTGAAAGCAGTGCAGAGCGTTCAACTCTCTGGACGATCGCCAAGTGTAGGGACCATGGACGAGCAAGCAATTACCTTCACGGACGAGGATGCAAAGAAAGTCCATCACCCTCATGATGATGCTATTGTCATCATTCTCCTTATTGCAGACTACAAGACTAGAAGGGTGTTGATTGATAATGGAAGTTATGCTGATATCTTGTACTTTCTAGCCTTTCAGCAGATGAGACTGGGACGAGACTTGCTTCGTCCAACAAGCTCCCCCCTAATTGGTTTTGGTGGAATGAAGGTGCAACCTGTGGGTAGTATTTCATTACCAGTGACGGTGGGGGCGTATCCGCAGCAAGTAACCATGGAAGTGAGTTTCCTCGTAGTTGATTGTTCGTCTTCTTACAATGCAATAATTGGGAGGCCAACCTTGAACAGATGGAAGGCAGTTACATCTACTTATCATTTGTCAGTCAAGTTCCCAACGGAACACGGGGTAGGCCAAGTACAGGGAGACCAATTAGCTGCAAGAGAGTGTTATCTGGCCATGCTGGCTGCGGACGAACAGGTTCAAGCAATGAATATCGAAGAAAGGAGAGTGATGGCAGAACCCATTGAAGCATTGGAAAATATTCCTTTAGATAATGATGACCCTGAGAGGTGTACCAGGGTTGGAGCAGATTTGGAAGCAACGATCAAGAAATATCTCATTTGTTTTTTGAAAAGAAATAAGGACGTATTTGCTTAGAGTCACGAAGATATGCCGGGCATAGATCCCAGTGTTATTACCCACCATCTGAGTGTATGTCCTACCTCCAAGCCAGTGCGGCAGAAGAAAAGGGTGTTTGCCCTAGAGAAAGATAATGCCATCAAGGAAGAAGTTCAAAAGCTGATTATGGCAAAGTTCATTCGAGAGGTATACTATCCTGAGTGGTTGGCCAATGTGGTAATGGTCAAAAAGGCGAATGGCAAGTGGAAGATGTGCGTTGATTTCACTGACCTGAATAAGGCTTGCCCAAAGGATAGTTATCCGCTACCACGCATTGATCAGTTGGTAGATTCCACCGCCGGCCATAAGTTGCTTAGTTTCCTTAATGCTTTCTCTGGTTACAATCAAATTAGGATGGATGAGGTGGACCAAGAAAAGACGTCCTTTATCACCAGTCAGGGACTGTTCTGTTATGAAGTAATGCCATTCGGCCTAAAGAATGCTGGGGTGACATACCAACGCTTGGTCAACCACATGTTCCGTCCGCAGATCGGGAGGAATATGGAAGTATACATAGATGATATGTTGATAAAAACTCAAGACGAGGAGAGGCATTTGGTCGATTTGTAGGAAACATTTGACACGCTGAGGCAGTATCATATGAAGTTGAACCCTAGCAAGTGTGCTTTTGGGGTATCATCGAGGAAGTTCCTAGGGTTTATAGTTTCGTACAGAGGAATTGAAGCAAATCCTGACAAAATTCAAGCAATATTGGATATGAAGCCCCCTAGCAATGTTAAAGAAGTTCAGTCTCTCACCGAACGAGTTGCCGCCCTTAACAGGTTTGTCTCTAAAGCTACAGACAAATGTTTGCCATTTTTTAAGGTTCTCAAAAAAGCATTTGAATGGACCGACGAGTGTCAGAAAGCTTTTGAAGATTTGAAGAGGTATCTCAGCAAAGCCCCATTATTGAGCCCGTTTGTGTCCGGAGAAGAGTTGTACTTATATTTGGCAGTCACCCCACATGCCGTAAGTTCAGCACTGGTGAGAGAAGAAAGCAAGGTGCAAAGACCTGTGTATTACACTAGCAAAGCATTGAGGGGAGCAGAAGGACGGTACCCGCTAATGGAGAAATTAGCTTTTGCGTTGGTAACGGCTTCTAGAAAGCTAAGGCATTATTTTCAAGCTCATGTTATTAACGTCATGACAGACCACCCACTAAAGAAGGCCATGAACAAGTTAAAGGCTGCAGGACGTTTGATCCAATGGGCTGTCGAACTCAGTGAATTTGACATCAAGTATCAACCGAGGCATGCCATAAAAGCTCAAGCCCTGGCAGATTTCATTGCAGCGTTTACTTCGAATTGTGATGAGGTGGGTGAAAAAGAAAGTGTTAAGTGGGTAGTTTATGTGGACGGTTCGTCTACACAATACGCGGGAGGAGTAGGTGTGGTCTTGCAATCTTCGGAAGGGGACAAGTTAAAACACAGAGTTCGTTTGCAGTACCAGACAACAAACAACGAAGTTGAGTATGAAGCACTTCTCAGAGGGATGGAATTGGCCAAGTCCGTTGAAGCAGAGGCACTCCTCGTCCTGGGAGATTCTCAGCTAATCATGGGCCAAGTAAATGGCGAGTTTGAAGCCAAGGAAGAGCGCATGAGGAAGTATCTAAACAAAGTGATGCGACTTGTTAAAAAGTTTGAAGAAGTTAACTTTATTCAAATCCCAAGGGAAGAGAACATGGAAGCTGATGCTTTGGCGAAAGAAGCCTTGTCCAGCGAAGCTGCAGACAAGTTTGATGAAATCCAGTATATGCCGAGTGTAGATATCCCAGAAGTGCAACAAGTAGAAAATAGAATGAATTGGATGGTTCCAATTGTGTCATACTTAAAAGACGGGCGACTCCCGGATGAAAAAGACGAAGCTAGAAAGCTGAGAGCGAGGGCAGCAAGATATGTTCTTATGGACGAGATTCTCTATCGAAGAGGTTTTTCCCAGCCTTATCTCAGATGTTTGGCCCCAGACGAGGCAAACTACATAGAGAAATTCATGAGGGAGCATGTGGCAACCATTCAGGCGCCAGATTGCTCGTCCATAAAGTCATTCGTGCAGGATATTATTGGCTAAATATGCAAGCTGACGCTAAGGCGTACGTCAAGGTCTGCGACCAATGCCAAAGATTCAGCAATGTCCCCAGGCAACCATCAGAGTATTTGACTCCAATGATGGCCCCGTGGCCTTTTGCACAATGGGGACTAGATATCCTAGGTCCATTTCCACTGGGTATAAGGCAGATGAAATTCCTTGTGGTTGGTATTGATTATTTTACCAAGTGGGTAGAAGCAGAACCTTTGGCCAACATCACACAGCAGAATGTCAAGAACTTTGTGTGGAAAAATATTGTATGCAGATTTGGGGTGCCTAGGGTGCTAGTATCGGATAATGGAAGGCAATTTGACAATGCAATTTTTAGAGACTTTTGTGTACACTTTGGAATTCAAAATCATTACTTTTCACCAGCCCACCCGCAAGCTAATGGCCAGGCAGAAGTTGCAAACCGATCCTTGTTGAAGATAATCAAGACTCGGCTTGAGGGGGCTAAGGGAGTATGGCCAAATGAGCTTCCAGGCGTTCTGTGGGCATATAGAACGACAGTGAGAACTCCTACAGGAGAGACTCCTTTTAGGCTAGCATATGGAACTGAAGCAGTTATACCCGCAGAAGTGCACGTGGCCAATCATAGGGTGACGACCTACCAGGACGAAGCTAATAAGGAACAACTACGTCTGAACCTCGACTTGATAGACGAGGTAAGGGCGGACGCTGAGCAAAGGATGGCAAGGTATAAAAATCTCATGGCTAGGCGATATGATGCAATGGTGAAGCCAAGGCGATTCAACATAAGGGACCTCGTCCTAAAAAGGGTTTCCTTAGCAACAAAGAACCCAGCTCATGGGAAGTTGGGACCAAATTGGGAAGGCCCCTATAGAGTTGTCAATTGCAAAAGACAAAGGTTCCTATTACTTAGAAGCTCTTGATGGGAGGAAGTTGGAGCATCCATGGAATGTGGAACACTTGAGGAAGTATTACTAGTAGAATGTCAGCCTGGACGAGCTCAGGCGTTCTGTGGGCATATAGAACGACAGTGAGAACTCCTACAGGAGAGACTCCTTTTAGGCTAGCATATGGAACTGAAGCAGTTATACCCGCAGAAGTGCACGTGGCCAATCATAGGGTGACGACCTACCAGGATGAAGCTGATAAGGAACAACTACGTCTGAACCTCGACTTGATAGACGAGGTAAGGGCGGACGCTGAGCAAAGGATGACAAGGTATAAAAATCTCATGGCTAGGCGATATAATGCAATGGTGAAGCCAAGGCGATTCAACATAGGGGACCTCGTCCTAAAAAGGGTTTCCTTAGCAACAAAGAACCCAGCTCATGGGAAGTTGGGACCAAATTGGGAAGGCCCCTATAGAGTTGTCAATTGCAAAAGACAAAGGTTCCTATTACTTAGAAGCTCTTGATGGGAGGAAGTTGGAGCATCCATGGAATGTGGAACACTTGAGGAAGTATTACCAATAGAATGTCAGTCTGGACGAGCTCAGCAACTAAACTTTATTATTATATTATTTGGTGTGGCTTTGTTATGTTAAATTTATGGACGGCGTTATAGTTTATGTTTAAATAAAGGCATTGGCCTAAGGTGCCTGCCTCGTCTTTGAACAATGCTTGTGATATGAATGGTATTTGTGGAATGTACATAATGTTGTGTAATTCACTGATTCCCATACTACATTCGTTTGAAGTTTACTTAAGGGATATAATGAAAAGCTTTCCTAAGGGAAAAGCATTAAGACATCCTCGTCCATATCAGAGGACGAAGCAAAGCCTTAAATCCCAAAGGGAAAAGCATTAAGGCATCCTCGTCCATATCAGAGGACGAAGCAAAGCCTTAAATCCCAAGCATACTCGTCCATAACACGGACGAGTTAAAACACTACGTTTAAATACATGGGCAAAAATGCATAGACGAGTGTATGTTAAGCCATGGACGAGAGAAGCGTCTGGCTATATTTTAATTAAGGCTTTTGTTAAAACAATCCAAGAAATGGACGAGTACAATGAAAGCCTTAAGACTTCAAAGTATAAAAATTAGGCTTTTTGTTAAAACAATCCAAGATATGGACGAGTACAATGAAAGCCTTCAGTTTTTAAGAATAAAAATTAGCCAAGTCCATGAATAAGGCAGACTGGTTTTTATCATTTTTAACGGGTCCCTAGACCAGTAATGTTGAATTGCTACCATGTCACATGAAGGAACTACATTTGAAATTCTAATGAAAATGGTAGACAAATATACACGCAAAATGGACAAAATTGAGCAAGCAAAATAAATAAAACTCGTCCATACATATGCCACGAGAATAACATTTAGTTGAGTGTATATCTAACGTTAAAAAAAAAAAAAAAAATCTTTGCACAATAAACTTCTAACTGTTTAAAACCTCGTCCTAAAACCACGGACGAGGCAAATGTATTGAAATTACATAGGTGGTCACAAAGTGGACCAAATGAAAGTGCATAAAAAAAAAAAAAAAAAAAAGGAAATCTTTCTAAGTAGAAGGAGAAGCATTGGGGGCGTCCTGAGGGGCCAAAGTTGTAGCGTCGTCTTCAACATTGACGTCATTGGAGCCAGTCTGGACGAGAGAACTAGTGGCAGCAGCGTTCAGGTTAAGGAGAATGGAACTGAAGTCAATATCAGGGAACCTTTCCACAGCTTCACTTCTAAAATCCTCAAACCCTGCTGCGTAATTAGTGTCCAAGACTTCAGTGTACTGCTTGGACGACTTGAACTCAGCCACTGCATCCTCCTTCACGTTGGAAAGAAGGGCATCATACTCATCATTTTTCTTCTGCAAGGCCTCAAGACGAGCATCCTTCTCTGCAGCACTGGTTCTCAGCCCCTCAACCAATGTCTTCAACTCCTTCACCTCGTCTGTGGTCTTGGCAGCCACTTCAGCCCATTGCCTTGCCTCAGCCTTCAACTCCTGGATCCTCGTCTCTAGCAGGATCCTCGTCTTGTCCAACCCCGTTGCTTGCTTGGACGCTGCTATAAACTTTGACATGCCCTGTGAAAAAAAAAAAAAAAAAAGGGAGAGAGAGACGAGGAAGGAAGGTGAATCATTGCTCAAGACGAGGTATTACCTTGAAGAGATCATGAACACCAGAATGTTCAAAATCTTTAAGGGACATATCATAGCAAACGTTTATGTCTTCGTCCGTCACAGCCTGCTTAAAGCGTTCCTAGGCTAAGTCCTCATTCTCAATGATATTGGAGGGGGCCATTCTGGGAGGCTGAGACGGGGTTGACACAGTCCTGGACGGAGTGGCCTGGGACGGAGTGGTCTCAACTGGAGTGGACGAGTCCACATCAACTACCTGCGTTGGCTGTTGAGACGAGGGAGGTTTGACCACTTGAGTCGAGCTGGGCTTGGCCTTTTTACCTCGACGACTGGGGAGATTTCCCAAGTCTAAGTTCCTTGACAAGATTTTCCTTTTCTCCCCAGTCGTAGGACGAGTCTGGACATCGCCCTCAGGACGATCACCCTCAGTAGCTACATCTTTTCCCTTGTTTCCCTTCATTGTCGCCATTCCTTTTTATAAAAACAAAAAGAGGGAAAAGAAGATAAAAATACCTTTAGAAATAAAACAAAACAGAATGCAAGGACGATAAAGACTTGAAACTTACTTTTCCTAACTGTGACCTCATGTGCAATAACTTCGTCGGATGGATTAGGACCTAAACCCCACTTGGCAAGGCGTCTAAGTGAGACCAAAGAGTGAAAGTCCCTATCCACGTGAAGACGAGCTCTGTGGACGCGGTCACGAAAAAACTTGCTTAAGGACGGACGTTCAACAGCTGAAATAAAATACACTCCTGTTAATTGGCCGTCGATATTTAAAATAAATAAAGTATAAAGACAAAAATGAAAAGAAAAAGGGGAACAACTTACCTTCAGGACGAAGGTTTCCTAGGTCCCCAGTATAACGGCCAAACGAGTCCTGGCCAACGTCTACAGGGTTTCCAGCCCAGAAGCCAGAGACAAAGAAAAATTCCTTCTTCCATTTTTTGTCAAACGAGGCCAAGGACTTGATCAACCTACAATCTTTACCCCTGGCTGTAAATTGATGGAAGCCAGGGGATTGGTGTATCTCTGAAGGTTTGTAGCAGAAAAGGAACTCGTCCACAGTAAAAGGATGGTCCCTTCCAAATACTTCACTCCACAAAACTTGCATTGAGACGATTAGTCTCTATGCATTTGGGTTAAATTGACATATACCTAAACCTAACCTAATTAACAACTCTCTAGTAAAGGCGTTTAAAGGGAATCTTAAACCCCTCAAGAGGTAAGCTTCATAGACGCCAATCCCAAAGTGAGGGTTGCAACACCATTCTCCTCGGACGGGTACCCTAGGGTTAAACTCGTCTGGGATTTGGTACCACTCCCTAAGGTTTTTCAGTCTCTGCTTGTCCGTCTTGGAGGGGATATCTATTGCACAACTATATACAGTAACTTCCTCTTCATCTAAGGGATTAGGACGAGGGTCAGTGGACGAAGTGCCAGCCTGAGACCCAGAGGCCTTCCTAAGTTGTTCTTGTAAAACTTCTATAGGAAGCCCAGGGATGCCAGAGACGTACTCCTCGTCCGTGGTGTTCCCCCTACTACTGTCACTATCGCTACTAGAACTATAACTACTCTCATCATTATATTCGTCTATAGCCTTATCTATACTATCACTAGACGAGGAAAGTACAATGTCTACCATCTTAACAGGAAAACTAAGGACGAGAAAAAGAGAAATACCTGGATCTAGGACGAAGGAAGGCTATAGACGCGTGAAGCTTCTAAACGAATATCTAAGACGAGGAAGGACAGGGAAAGAAATTTCAGAAATGAAGAGGGTACCGGAGGTATTCCACTATTTATAGGGAGCAAGCTCAGGCATCTGAAGCGACGTCACCCAGTCATTAAGGGACACGTGGCACGCTTCTCGGGCAGATCAATCGACGAGGTTTTTCCACCAACAAATTTTTGACACGTAGCACATCTAACTGCTGCTAACACACCTTATTTATCTTAGGACGACCCAATGAACAAGGGGGCAACTGATGATGTTACAAAATTGTACCACCTTAAATTGTCCATATGGCTCGTCTACAGAAAGAGAAGAAAAATGAGCATAGCCAAGTTTCCTCGTCCCTCCTTTAGGACGAACGAGGAAGGTCTCGTCCGTCACAAATGACGGACGAGGAAAGCATGGCCATGCCATGGCTTGTCCACCCTTAATTAGGGATGGACGAGCCAAGCATCCTTGACTTAACCAAAAAGAATCGAAACCTCCATTGCTCATAAAGAGGCATCGGTTCAGATGAAACAACTCCTAAGGAAGTTATGGAAGTTACCTCCGATTTTGGTGAACTCCTCGACAATAGGAACGGTTATCAGAGCCAATAACCGTTCCATACATTATATAAACGTGATCCTGCGTAAAGGTAAGGGGATTCTGACATTTTTTCTTTCACTTGGAGAAGGAAAAAAACACTTAGATATTTTTCCTCTCTATTCCAGCCTTCTAATTTTATCATCGGAGGGTTATAGGCTGGCCTCCACCGGTCTTCACTCTGATTGGTTTTGGTTTTACAGGACCCAGTTCTCAAAATTGTCGAAGTCTGAAGATTTCCAACCTACTGATCTTCTAGAATTATCAGTAGCGATCCTACTAAAGATATTTGAAAGATCCGGATTGTTTTGAGCATGTAAGATCATAAAATTGTAAGAGCATATGATCCAAATCAGGATTTCAACAACCATGGCACTACCTAAGCATGGTCAACAACTACAACTTGATTTGGTCTCTTGTTTAGAACCCACAATTTATTTTTTGTTTCTCATTTTCTTCCCGTTTCTAGGTTATTTCTCACCTTGTTTTTTGGTTTTTTAATCAAAATGCATGAAGTAGTCAATGCTTGCTATTCTAACACATTCATCCATTACTATTAAACTGGTTTTTTTTTTTTTTTTTTGGGACGGTGAGAAAGTTAAAATAAAAAAAAAATTAGGGAATATGAACGCATTTGATTTTTTTTTTTTTTACTTAAGTTTTGAAATAGAGATGTAGAAGATTACTCCAACTTGTGGAACTAAAATTTAAATTAGTAAATTCTATACAAATTTCCTATAAAATCTCTTATATATACAAGTATACAATATTCACTACAACTTTATTGTGGGATCCCTTAACGAGTAGTAATAACAATAGAGCCGGTTCTAAGTTTCTAACATATAGGCAACCAAGACAATGGCCAAAGGCCCACAAATATTAAAAAAATCCCATATCTTTAAAAATAATAATAATAATATAATATAAAAAATTATAATAATCTCTTAAATGCTGTGCACTCTGTTAATTTACTCCATCTGCGGATTCTCAAAAAAATTTAACCCATTTGCGACGCTGGTTGTAAAATTTTTTGATCTCCTAAGAAGATGAAAATACTCTTCCATTATCTCTAAAACAAAAGGCAAAAAGAAAAAAAAAAAAAAACAAAAACACACTTTCCATCTTGATTCTTGAAAAAATCATACCCTAATTTTTCCCCTACTCTCCATTATTTCTAAGCTTTCTCTGACAGCAATAGTGTTGAATTTAAGGAAATCTCATCTAAACAGAAGAAGGTCACTGCAGAAGCTACTGCTACTACTGCAGAAACTACTGCTGCTATTGTAGAAACAGAGGATAAGAAGAAGAAAGATGTTACAAAGCTACAGACTGTTTAGTATTTTGTTGTAAACTACTTGTAGTTTAGGAGCAAATTTATAGATAGTGGATTACAGCCGTCAGTTTATTGTTCTGAGGCAGAGTTAATTAGTTAGTACAGGTATATATATCTTTGTACACAAACAATAATGAATTGAATCATTCATCAGTTTTTCCCAATTCAGATTTCATACTTTCTTTGTAGTTGCTCAGCAATTGGTACGGTGTGGATTGCTCTCCTTTCATCTTAATCTCCGGTTAACTTTTATTGCCACTCAGTTTCTCTTTGTTCTTGTTGCTCACGAAAAACTTTCTCCGTTTATTTTTTATTCTCTGCTAAAGTAATGAATGAAAGTCAAAAGAATTTTATTCTATCTGGTCCTTTAATATCATCCATTTATTTAGTTTTTTTTTTTTTTTTTTCCTTTTAATCTCCAAACCGAGCAGTTTTTACTAGTTATTTTACTCTTTTTTAGTCCTATACTCCTATCCTATGATCCTATCAGGTCCTTTACACATTACACACTATGTACGCAAGACAATTTACTATAATCCATCTTCTACCACATCATCTCTTATCAACTATGAGTTATCAAATCTATTAAATTGGTAGTTATCAAAAAAAAAAAAAAAAAAAAAATCTATTAAATTGGTCAACCAAAACGTGCTTCCGATGACTATGTGTACCATTTTATCACATCTAATAATTAGATTTTTACTTTCATTTTGCCTTTTTTTTTTTTACATGTTTTTGTTTTAATTCAACTTTTAATAATACAGAATGTGTAGGGTAGATAGACATTACAAGACCACCTGGTTGAAGAGATAGCTTAGTGGTAGAAAGTTTTTATGTCTTATCACTTTGCAAGTTTGAAGTTGTGAGTTTGAGTAATGACCAACTCTATTATTGAGTTCAAGTAATGGCAAACTCTACTATTACTTATATGGTCCCACGTCATGTCAAATTCAAGTTTAAGTGAGTTGGGACAATGACCACACCCGGAGATTCCTTTTTCTATTTAAAAAAAAAAAGGAAAAAGAAAAAGAAAGAGGATAGGTACTGCAACTTCTGCAAGGGTAACGCCCATCAACTTATAGGAAGCTTTTGGGCCTTCGGCTGTTTTATAGGAATAATTATTGAGGCTGTATTTGTAAATTTCAGCCCGAATTTCAAATTAGCCCAAGTGAAAACCTAACTGGGCCATCGACTCGTTCAAATCAATGTTGGAAACCCATCAAGGCTGCTGGTTTAGCTGGGTTTGTGACTTACCGTTCTTTCAAAAGACAACATATTTCGAATTTCCAAGTAATGGCTTTTCATATGATAACTATAAATGTGAATTTGGTTTTTGCTTTTTTCTAAAACTTATTTAGGTTTTTTGTTGAGTTTAACCTTTTAAACATTACCCTTTTTTTGTACAAATATATTTGGGTAAATTAGGTATTTGGTCTTTATCTATTACACTATATTTTAATTTGGTCCATAATCTTTCAATTGTGTCGATTTGGTCCCTAAGCTTTTAGTATTATATCAATTTAGTTTATGTCGTTATTTGTTGAATGGAAATTACTAACATGGCTAATGGCCAAAAAAAAAAAAAGTTTCTGTTGATATGGCAATAAATTAAAATTTTTTTTTATTTTGATTGTTTGTCACATCAGCAATTTCTATTTAAAAGATAATAATAAGGACTAAATTGACACAGTACTAAAATATTAGAGATCAAATTGACACAATTGAAGGGTTAAGAACCAAATTGATATAGAGTGTAAAGGACATGGACCAAATACCTAGTTTACCTAGTAATTTTAACCATTTTTAGCAAAATAAGAAAATTAGCAACTAATTCAATCTAAATGCACACTTTATATGCCTTTTGGCTTCTTGGAAATACCAGCAATAGGAAAGTACCATATGTTCTTAACCAAGAGTCTAGGACTTTAGGAACATATTGGATCAAGGCAGCCTGAAGCTATTGCCTCCTTGATTCCACACTATACTTATGGAATGCCATGAAAACTTGGTCTGGGGTAAGAAATTTTTTTGGTAATAACTTAGCCTTGTAATACATGTTGTAATGTTTTATTAGTAAACTATCCACCATTCCACCTAGCTTGAACATTTGCATATAAATAGGTCAGGGAGCCAAGTGGCACAAAGGGGAATATGTAAGAACCAATGATCAATCTTCTCCTGTCACCTTGGATTTGGGTTCAAAACTACTGGAATCCTTATTCTGCCTCCACCAATATCTTTTGTGTACTTGATTTACCATCTTCTCTGAGCCATTCCTCATGGATTCATCTCATGATGGCAAATTGGCAATGCAACTAATCCTTGAATTTAGGTAAAGGAATACAGGACAACACTTTAAGAATTAAGCCATGACTTGTATGACAAATAATGTTATATTTGTTAACCTTTGCATGAAAAAGACTCCATACTTCGTAGCAAATATAGAGGATTATTTTCCAAGTAAAAAACCTTCCATACGAGTAAAACATGACTTGTATGCCCTTAGATTCGTTGTGTGTTCTTATGCACAAACTAATTTTCACCTTTTTCATTCTTACATGATGAGAATAGCAATTGAATCATGAGTTTTTCCCTACCTTTGGTGTGTTAGAGATAGTGGCTTATATTCTAAATGAGAAGTATCACTGGTTTCAAGTTTAGAGGCCTTATGGACAAAGTGTACGGAGAGTAGTATAGCCACAAAAAGTCATTGTAATTTCCCATTTGAGAAATTTCAATGTATGGGATTAAGATTTCTTTATAGGTACTATAAAGTTATTGTAAAACTCTTTATCTTCTAATAGTGAATTTTTTATTGCTTGCTCCCTTGGATATGGGTACTTTGCTGAACTATATAAATTTGTGTTATTTTTTTATTTACTAATATTGCTAAGGTATAAGATCTTCAAAAAATTGCTGATAGGCTGGCCTAGAGTGTTATCACAATTCCTTCCCTACAATTAATATATATATATATATATATTTTTTTTTTTGGGTATAAAATACAATTAGATTATTTGTGCCGCTGTAAAATCAAATGTGAAGAAACAGCAGTATACATCAAAAGCATACAGAAGATACTGCCACCTAAAAGGGGTGGAAAAAACATTGAAGAATTTGAAGTCAAGAAGTTTCTTACACACGAAAGTCAAGAAACTAAACGACCGGATTTTTTTTCTTTCTTAAATTTGTAAATAGAAAATGGGGTTGCCAACTAAAACCACTCTAGACATCCACCATGTCACATACACTTTATCCTTCCTATCAGCATATTGGAGAACCAAAATGAAATAATTTTTTTTTTTTTTAACGAAAAGACAATTTTTTTTTTTTTACTTTAAAATTTATTTTATTCTAGTTAAATTTATGTTACCAAAACTTGAATACAAAATTAATTAGTAGTTTTACATCATAAAAAGTATGAAATATATATTTAAAATGAAATTAATTATAAAATCAAGAGTTAAAGAGATATTATTTAATTAATATTTAAATATAAAGAAAGTTTAAAAGTATCACTTTAGGCTCCAAAATACATTGAGCCAACACTGGTACCAGTCAATTATAAACCAATAATGCATATTTTTTATTAATATAAAAAAGTAGTAATATTTTTTGCAATCATCTATAAATTCCTTGTTGTTGTGCATGTCTTTTTTTTTTTTTTTGTTAAAATATATATATATATATATATATATATATAGGATTGACTCAATACAATTTGAAACTTAAAAAAATAATTTTAAAAAGGGATTAATTAATTAAAAAAATATTTAATTAATAATATTACATCTCAATACAGTATTTAGATACTTTTTTTCTGGATATACAAAATTACTAATTTAGTTTTTCTATTTAAATATTACTAACTCGTTATTTTCTATGAGTAATATTGTTAAATCAAATAATTTAAAATAGTATTTTATCCATTATATTTTTTTGAAAAGTTATTTATACCAAAACAATTATTGGGATAAAGCCTTTTTCTATTGACAAGGGACTATTTTGGGACTTTTTCTTTTTATTGGGATATTGGTCTTTTCAGTGGAAGCCTTTGGCCTAGGCTTAGAGGCCGCCCTAATGAGAAAGTATCTCTTTTATAAGTATTACAAGTTTAGGGTCCGTTTGTTATCGTTGTTTAAACAATAGTTTTTAGTGTTTAAACAATATTATACGCATTTTCACACAGTTTTTCACCCATACATATTTTCAAAAAATACAAATAACGTTACTAGAATAATATTACCAAACGGGCTCTAGTGTTCAAAAAGATCAGCATTACTTCTGAAATTGGTCCAATCAACTAGGTGCTGTTTTTAGAGATACTATTGAAGCCAGGTTGGGAGTGGTGGTTCACAACTATCAAGGATAGATCTTAGCTTCCTTATCCAAGAAAGTCAGGTTACCACCCTTCACAGATGTTGTCGAAGCTTTGACGGCAGCTAAACTATCCTCTTTGCTCATGACTATAGTTTTTCTTCTATTATCCTTAAGGGGGATCCTGAAGTTGTTATCAAGGCTCTGAGAAGTGAAGATGAGTCTTTTGCCACCTTTGGTCATTTACTTTCTTCCATTAATCTGTGTTATCTCTTTTTTCTCATAGTTGTAAAACATGCAATGCTATGGCTTATAATCTAGCTAAAACATTTGAGACATGTTAGTGATTTTTTAGTATGGATGGAGGATATTCCTTTACACCCCGTAATGTACTTCTTAGTTATTATGGCTAATTTTTTAATGAAAGTTCGAGGTATTTCTTCTATTTAAAAAAAAAAAAAAAAAAAAAAAAAAAAAAAAAAAAAAAAAAAAAAAACCTAGGTTCAAAAAGTAGAAGGAAGTCAAGCCCAAAATTCACTCTTCTTGTTAAATAGAAGCTAATGGTGTACTTTGAAAAGAAACCTCTCTCTCTCTCTCTCTCTCTCTCTCTCTCTCTCTCTCTCTCTCTCTATATATATATATATACCAACAAAATATGTTCTTTACATCCCAAAAGAAAGGCATACTCTTCAATCCAAATTCAAAACAACATAGTTCAATAAAAATATAACATCTATAAAACTCACCAAATAATAAATATAAAAAATATAACATAGTTTATGTATTTCTTATTTTCTTTTTAAGTAAAAAAAAATATAGGTTTGATATAAAAGGTATTTGACAAATTTAAAATAAAAATGAATATTTATTGTTATACGAGTTTAACGAGTTGTGGTAAAGGGTCATTTCGAGTTGACACGAATAAATTGGCATGTCCAATGTATCAATTTGTGAGAGATCATGCCCTTGATCAAGGAAGTTCAATTGATTACATTTTCCCTTTACATTAAGGTTTTTATAATGGAGTCACCATTTATTTAATTATTATTGGAAAAAAAATCACAATTGAAAAATTCATTATTTTATTGATTTGAGAGTGAATATCCATTGTTCATAGGAAATTGCATGGTTTTAGTCCCAAATACATTCTAAGATAAAGTACATGACTTTATTTCCTAGTTACAATTTAGAAATTGAAAATTACATGGATAATCAATTAATTTACTAATTCTTGATCTAAGCTAGGAGGTTATGTTATAAGATGGGAAGGTGTTAGGCACTACCTTGCTCGGTGAAACAGGTCTTCTAGACTATGGTGGTCAATGCTCATGTCATATCATTCAATTAATCAATATATTATCAATCAATTGCATATTTATTACTTTAATTTAAATTAACATGTTACTTGCTTGAATTTAAATGTGTGTGCATGTGATAAACCCTAATTTCATTTTTTAATCATCACATTTGGATTGAAATTGATATCCCAGATTTGAGGGAATTATGAAATTAAGATTTTTTTTTTTTTTTTTTTTTCATATTTTGGATATAAACTTAAGATCAAAGCTAGTATTACACTTGAACATGTGACAAATAACCAAGAACATGTGAAGAACACATATGACAACATTCAAGAATATCAAGAACATTTAAGCATATTCAAGGAATTTAAATGATCAACTAGCATGATTTAATCTTAAATCAACATTATAGGAAAATGAAAAACAAACTAGGGAAAAGGATTACACATGCATGCAAGATCTACACAGTGGAGGAGGAGGCTTTTGGTGGAGGCACTAAAGGTGGAGTAGAGAAGAACTAGAAAAGGGAAAGTGAGGCTCACTCAATATCTTGAGTCTTAAGAAGATCAAGATATGACAAGACTAGCTCTACTTCACTATAACTCAAGAGAGTAAGAAGAGAAAATATTTTTGTGTGCTTTGGAAGGTGGGAGAGGGTGGGGGGGGGGGGGGGGGTTTATGTAGTAGTGGTGAAGAAAATATGAATGAGCGGTCATTCAATTAGGGTTGACAAAGGATGAGAGAAAATCATGAACCTAGACCCAATTTATAGTTTAGGGAATACAGGTGTATTAATTTCAAAGGTTGATGGGAGTGGTAAGCAAGCAAAATGACTAAAATTTTAAAAAACCTATAACAGCCCTTAAAGCCAACTTCAAAAAATCATATCTTACTCATTTTTAATTGAAATTGTCTTGTTCTTATGCTCAAATTGAACCCCCCCAGATGTCTCGTTTCTAGCAAAATTAATTTCACTCACAAATTCAGAATGTTTTGAAAGATCAACAAAATAGTGAGTAGAGGTCATTTGTTGTAAAATAGTTTCAACACAATTAACATTAATGGACCCCAAATTAACTCATAATTAGCGTTAATAGGCCCCAATTACTTCCATTTTAGAATTAATACGCCCCAAATCATGATCTAATTATTTGAATTAAAAAGATAATTACACAAATTACTCATTGAATAATTAATATATAACCATCTAATTAATTAAATGTGCGCAACCTTATTATAATTTGTAGTCTTAGCCAATCGAATTATAACACGTCATTATTTTCAAATTGATGATAATTATAACCAAATTAGAATTAATTGTTCATAATTACATATAATGTCCATTTGGCATGATTAATTTTGCCAACGTATTTTACTATTTAGCTTATTTTTGCTACTATTTAGGGGCCCCACTACATTTTTTGATACTATGAGTTCCACTATACTATTTCAACTAACTTTTACCTTTATCTCCATGACTTTCAACAAAAAGTTTTTAATTTCAATAAAATAAGCGAATCTCAAATAGACCCATAGTCTCATTTAATTTGTGAGGGCATCTTGGCTATTAAAACTTGATATGAAAATAACTTTTAATTCGATGGTTCAGGTTGATTTGTTTATAATCCAAACTTGCTACGGCTCAACCCTAATTCATAAAAACCTATATCGTATTTGTTTCATGTTGCCAAATATTGATACTCACACAAACGTGTATATATTTTGTAACTTTTATCTATTGAATTACTAGAAAAACTTTTATTAATGGATGTATTAAGAACATTTTGTAATTAATTATTTTTAAAAAAATTTAATATCACTTTTATACAAAATATAAAAATGTGTAAAAAAAACAAAAAGTCAATTATTTTTTTATTTTCCAACGAAAAGTTTATAAAATAACAAATCCCACCAATTTTTTTAACAAATCTCCAAAACTAAATTAGTAAAATCAAATCAAATAATCACTAGAGTCACGCATTGATCAAACCGCGCATTCAACTGAGCCCAAACAAAATCACTATTGCCAAAAGTGGGGTCCCTCTGATAAAATTATAAAAACCAAAAAGGAAAGTCCTGAACAGAGAGAGCATCGTTGCGATCGCAAATTCGCAACCAAGAGAAGAGACCATACAGAACCACTTCACGCGCAAAACAACACACTTGAAATTTCCGATACAAAAACTCAGCTCAGCTCAGGGTGGCGATATGATACGATACGAGACCCCCGATTTTGAAGCCCGAAATTCGAAAAATCTCAGAAGTGGTAGTAGAATAACAGTAATATAGATCGGAAATCGGAACGAATAAGATGGCTCCGGTATCGGCTTTAGCGAAATACAAGCTGGTGTTTTTGGTAGACCAGTCCGTTGGCAAAACCAGTATCATCACTCGCTTCATCTACGACAAGTTCGATAACACCTATCAGGTCCATTTCGCAAAAAAAAAAAAAAAAAAAAAATTTATTTTTATCATATATATTATTATATTTCTTTTTGGATCTGATTGGCTATTTGCGTTTGAATGAATGTGATGTAGTAGTGGTTGAATTGAATTTTTAGATTTTTCGTGATGTTACAATTTTGTGTTATGTATTGTTGTGAGGGGCAATGCTACAAATTAAATTCATTGAGCAAAATTGCATTGGCATTGAGATTTTTACTTGACTTGTTCAAGATTCAAATTAGAATTTAAATGATGCTAAATACTCAATAGTATTTTGATGCTCCCTAGTCTCGCATAATAGAGGGTTCGACTAATTTACTTCATGGTAAGACCTGCCATTTATGTGAGAGGAGGGAGCATTTCTCGATTAATTTTCTGCCAAAAATGCGGGATCTATAATTGGGCCCATTCTTATGTGAGAAGACGATGTAGTGCAGTGAATCCACTGAATAATTCACTAAGTGAGCCATTTCAATTGCTCGAACCATATAATGATGTTGAAATTAACGTAACATTGTGATCCTTGGACATTTTGGAGTGAATTTAACAGACATTAGCTTTTCAGAACTTGCTTTAAGAATTGCGAGATGACATGCTATGGATGTAGTTTTGCTATTAATTTTTTATTTAAGTAAAAAATAATATCATTTAGGAATGGATAATAAGTTTCATCATTTAGACTTGTTTATTCTTTGTTATCTTATATGTGTTATTAATTGATAACCAGGCTACCATTGGTATCGATTTCCTGTCAAAGACTATGTACCTTGAAGATTGAACTGTCCGATTGCAGCTTTGGTAAAATTCTTAAATTTAAAGGGGTTGTGAGGTATTACATTCATTTTTTCACTGTTGAACATATTTAAATTGCATTTTCAGAATGTTTTCTTTAATTTTATTCATTTCCACATATTAAACATCAAATCTTGAAATGTTTGATAGGGATACAGCTTGACAGGAAAGGTTCAGGAGTCTCATTCCTAGCTATATTAGGGATTCCTCTGTGGCAGTCATTGTGTACGACGTTGCAAGTATGTTCTTTGACTCGTTTCTTTTTATGTTGTGGAAACTTTTTTTGTATTTTGGGGTCTCAATTATCCATTTGCATATCCTTGTTCTGTTCATGCATCCTAAAAAATGATTGAAGTTAATTGTAGCATCTTGCACAAATGCAATGGTTCATATCAAACTCATTTTTTTTTCTTGACTAGTATAATAGCTCATATCAAACTTATGAGGCTTCTCATTCAGAAGCTTAATAGTTTTGCGCCTAATGTTTTTAAATTGATTAATCGAGTTTTATATGTTTAGTAAATTTCCTAATGATTTTAGGTGCATTTTTTCTTTAGACACACAGTCCTTCTTAAATACTTACAAATGGATTGAAGAGGTTCGCACAGAGCGAGGCAGTGATGTTATCATTGTACTTGTTGGCAACAAAACAGATCTAGTGGAGAAAAGGTATTGATTATTGCTTTGACTGCAGTTTGTATTGGATAAAGTTGATTCCTTGTGTAATTTTTGTTTTCAGTTGGTCAAACTCTTACATGATCAAATGCTGACTATAGAAATGACACTTCAATTCCTCTGCTAGATTTATGGTTACCTCTTACATTATTCATTGTGAATGGTAGCAGAATCAGTTGAGTTAGAAGTGAAGCCAGCTAGAAAGACAAAAATATAAAAGTTTTCCACTGGCAAAAAGTGAGGGGAAAAAATAACGGTTTTATGCTAACTTTGAGCTCTACATTTACTGCAATTATGCTCTAGAATGTCTTGATATGTATGCCTGTTTAATTTTTGCTCTTACATTTTTTATATCCTTGCTTGACCAAATTGAGGTCTACCTTAATTCCTACATTGTTAACTCTTAACTACTATTGGCAAACGACATACATACACAATTTACAAAGTTGGTAATGGAGAATATCTTGTTCATTTACATGGATGCTTAGGAGATCACTTACAGTTCAAAGTTTCCAATGGATATTTTTTCAATGTTAGTTATGCTTATTGTGGTTAATGTCTAGTGCATTATTTTGTGCTTATGACCTGCGTATCTTGTGAATGGTTGGACAGGCAAGTTTCTATAGAGGAAGGAGAAGCCAAAGCTCATGACCTAAATGTTATGTTTATTGAAACCAGTGCCAAGGCCGGCTTTAATAGTAAGGTAAGCAATTAATTTCCTCCACTTTGGATAGCTACTTTATATAAATGTTAATGGCTTGATGCAAGAAATCAAATACACATAATTTTGGTTTGGTGCACTTCAAACACTGTAGACTTCATTTTTGGAAAGAAACAGGTTTTAGTGAATTATGCTAATGATTTGACCGTCAAAGGTTCTGCTATTTTGCTCTTTCAAACTGTGAAATTCATTTGTTGGTCTCTTTTCAATAAGGAAAATATTCTAGATAGAGTTCATATACATACTCGATGGTTATAGCAGCTGTTTCATGCTTTAGCCGAATTTCAGATCTCCTAAAATATTTCATGTCTGACCAATCATTTATGTTATAATCTAATTAACACAATGACAGCATATGATTATTTCTTTCCCAGCAAAAATAAATAAATAAATAAAACACTCTTATGTAAGCTTCTTTCTTGTTGTCAGGCACTGTTTCGGAAGATTGCAGCAGCCTTACCAGGAATGGAAACACTTTCCTCGACCAAGCAAGAAGACATGGTTGATGTCAATCTTAAGTCTAGCAATGCAGCTGCAACGCAATCCCAACCACAGTTAAGAGGATGTGCATGTTGATACATGCGATGGACCTATGATCCAACTTCTTTGCCCCATCCATAATGTCTAATGAATCGGATCATGTGTCTGTAAAGTCCTTGTTGTCCTCTTTTTGTAGCTTTGTACCTATTTTTGGTTGCTAAAGGATTTAGGTGCCATTTGGCAATTTTTTTGAAAATACGCATTTTCAGTGAACTAAACTACAAACTCTTATCCTAAAAGTGATTATATGCAATATAATGTTTGGGCCTACCCTTTATTTTGAAAGAATCTTTATGTTATGTTAGGTATGTGTTAAAAAGGTGACTTTTTTGCTCCAATTTACAATTCTGTCACCTCTGAGATTGATCTCCCCTCCCCTTTATTTGGTCACCCCATAAATTGAATTCTTCCCTATATATGTATAAAAGATGAGGGAATTGCACACATCTGAAAATTAGTTAGGACTTGGGACAATAAAAAAAGACCATTTTTTTCCGTTTTACGTGATTCGCCTTCTAGCTCTTGAGCATAGTCCTTCCTCGCCCAAAAGTCACAACCGTTAAGTGCATGTGACTATTTCACTTGAGGAGCTTGTAACATTGTTGATTACCCATTCACCCTTCCAAGGCTTAAAGTTTTAGCTATTGTCATCCCTCTAGTTGCACTTGTCCTATGCATAGGATGTATGCATTCTCACTCTCATAATGTTTAATGTACAGATTCCAAAGCTATATGAGATACACACATGGTGAGGAAGAGAATGTATACATTAGATGCATGAAATGGTTTCTTTTAGTTAAGTTCTATCTTAAAATTTACAATTGGAGAGAATAAGAGACAAATGTTGTGACAAAAAAATTCATGATGAGCTCAAAAAATACCTTATGCCCTTCACTGGCATGGTAGGAAGTTAAATGTATATATATATATATATATATATATTGAGGTTCTTGTAAGGTTATAATAGCTTTTACAATTTTTACCAAAGGCTTTAGGATAGTGGATGCTCATCCCTCTAATGATGATAGGAAGATAAGAGTTAGACATAGATTTCAATAATAAAAGTGCTTGAAATTGTTATAAATAAATTCATTTAGAGTAGTGATGGGTTCAATTGACTTAAAAGATGTGCTACAAATTTAAGGATCTAAAATTCAATCTATCATTAGCCTTAAAAAAAAAAAAACTTGTTAAGCATGGTTTTAAAAACGAAATTGTTCAATGGAATGGAAAAATGTGAGGTTCAAGATTTTTGAAGTCAGACTGTAATAATATCATAATTAATTTGATAATTATTTGAGATACAACTAAATTAATTAAAATTATAAAATTAGAATAGTTGACTAAAAAAAAATATCTTGAGAAATTTAAACAACTTTTAAATGTATATCACATTAACTAATGAGAAAAGTGACACTAACTGGCGATTCACATCTTAGTTTTCTCCTAATTTTCTTCTAAACTCTTCACTCTTTTTCAATAAGTTTTCTCCTATTTATTCTCAATTTATTCTCCTATACTCTTCACACTCTTTTGGATATTGTAGTGAATGTGAGAGTATGTGACATTTTCGCTTTTCTCCCGTGGGAACTATTAGGGGTCGCAATTTGTGTTCCCAGGTCGGGTTCGTATCATGTTGAGCCATGGGTATTCGGCTATATGAGTTCACCCGGAATTCGACCTGTTTAGTAAATGTGTCAAGAACCTCAACTCTAACACAAACTGATTATTAAACAGGTTGACCCAACACGACACATTTAACTCGTTTAATTCACAAGTTATATAAAAGGTCAATACAAATGACTCATTTAATAACTAGTTTGATTAATAGGTCATACTTGACCTTAATAACATGTTATCAATTCTTATATATCTAAAATTAAAATAACAATTATAACTATAAATATAGTAATAAACATATAATTACAACAAAAATTTGAGCAATAGTAATAAAAAAAGCTAATACCTTTATAAGCTAAACGAGTTAAATGAGTTCACATGTTGAACTTGAATACAACCCGTTTATTAAATGAGTCAGTTATGTTGACCCGAATATGACCCGAACTCATTTAGGTTCAACCCATGACCTGTTTATAAATGGGTTAGTCGTATCGAATTTGTAGGTCATGTCAGATTTTGCCACTCGAGATTTTTTATGAGATTTTCACTAGGTACCGTGGAGTGTGAGATTTTTTCTCAATGAATTTTCTCATATTTAAATAATAATCTCCTATTCAAAGAGTTTTGTGGCATGAGTTTTCTATATGTATAGAATGAGTTTTCTCATATTTAAATATGAGAATCTCACTTTTCTCATATTTAAATAAATAGTATAGGAAACTAAACTCATCATTCTAAATAAATAGTATAGGAAACTAAATAGTATACGATTGTAGTATAGGACTTGTAGTATACGATTGTGGTATAGGAAAATACTCGCGTGAATGGATTTGTCATTTTGTAATCTACGTGGATTTTATTGCAATTTTTGGGGTTTGTAGAATGATGGTAGGGTCATTTTGTAAAAATTTTCAATAGGAATCATATGGAATTTTGTAGGCTTTGTCATTTTGTAATCTACGTGGATTTTATTGCAATTTTTGGGGTAGGGTCATTTTGTAACCTTTGTCGCCCTAGAAAATTTCAATAAGAATTATCCATAGATTGTAGTATAGGAAAATACTCACCCTAGAAAAACTTGTATTAAGCTCATCCTTCTAAATAAATAGTATAGGAAACTAAATAGTATACAATTGTAGTATAGGACTTGTAATATAAGATAAATAGTATAGGAAAATACAATAAATAGTATAGGAAACTAAATAGTCTACTACTCGCCAGGAAACTAAATAGGAAAATACAATAAATAGTATAGGAAACTAAATAGTCTACTACTCGCCAGGAAACTAAATAGTATACTACGGCTTTGTCATTTTTCCTTCTCCATATGTCTCCATAGATCTTTAATATAACTAAATAGTATACTACGGCTTTGTCATTTTTCCTTCTTCTCACTCCATATGTCTCCATAGATCTTTTTTTGGGGTTTTTTAGTGGTCGGGGTCTTTCTCCATATGTCTCCATAGATCTTTAATATAACTAAATAGTATACTACGGCTTTGTCATTTTTCCTTCTTCTCACTCCATATGTCTCCATAGATCTTTTTTTGGGGTTTTTTAGTGGTCGGGGTCTTTAAATATAATGATCTTTAAATATAATGATATAACTCCGGTCCTTACCATATGGATACGGGGATATAATGATATAACTCCATGGGGTTTTTTAGTGGTCGGGGTCTTTGTCATTTTTTCCTTAGTCTCCATCTTTTTTAGTGGTCCTTACCATATGGATCCATCTATGTTTTCAAACTTCTTGTTATAGTCATATTTCACTTTCACCTTTTTGTATATATTTCACTTTCACTGTTGAGTTTTTTTTATATATTTTGAACCCAACCCGTAGTATGTGAAGTTATTCTCAAGTTCTCTCCTCACGGTGGTGCTGCAGACTCTTCTCAGGTTTTAAAGTCTTTCAGCTCTTATTCCGTGTGTTTCTCTTTGTCTTCTCCAACATTATATTAATCTTGTTTTTATCATCATTAGCCGATGTGGGATTTCACTACTGCATCGCTTTTGTTCTCCCACTTTCTTAGTTGTTTGTGATATTTTCTTAGGTTGTCTTTTTTGCATACAAGAGTGCTTAGTGAAATATTATCGAGCAGAGGTTTCTATACACAAAATATAGATTCTCAATTTTGATTAGCAAATGGACACTTATGACTTTGTATTTGTCTTTCTGTGCTTCTGAAACAGATATTATGGCGTGTGCAGCATGCAAGATCATGAAAAAGAGATGCAAAGATAATTGTTGTTTCGCAGAATTTTTTCGACCTCAAGATTCAGAGAAGTTTCAGAAACTCAAACTCCATTACCCAGTCAAATTGATGAGAGAAAAGTTGAGTGATGCTAATACTACCAAGGAAGACAAGGAACGGCTATTACAAGATTGGTATGCCTGCGTCGATGCTAATGGCAAAGAAAAGAAAGCAGGGTCGTCCTCTTCAAAATGTCAAGCAGCTTCGTCGAATGGGCTAGGATGCAGCGACACTTGTTTATTTGCAAATTTATTCTCACCTGAGGCAAAAGAAATCATTTCTGAAATCATAAATGAACAAGGAGTGGAGATGGTGGAAACAGAGGTGAAGCTGATGTTAGAAAAGCTGAGAAGGAAAACAGATGATGAAGCCGAGGTAGCCGCGCAAATTTTGTTAGAATTGAAACAGGGACACTGAAATGACATGGGCTTGTTATTGGGCTTGCAAAAGTAAAACAATTTATGATTGGGCCTCCCGTTTAAATAGTATCTGCTTCAATGCTATTTTAGTATGTGAAGAATTTGTGATTGGGCCTCCTGATTTGGGTGGCCCAATTAAATAGTATCTGCTTTAATGCTATTTCTGTATGTGTTCTGTTATTTTGAATAAATAAATAAAAAAGGGTCTTCGTCTTCGAGACTTTCACGGAGTTCGTGTTGATTTGTTTTGATGAACAAAAAAAAGGGGTCTACAAGGAGTGCGTGTGGCTGCTCGTAAGTGAACTCTGAATTTCTTTTGTTATTTTTTGTGTTTACGATATTATTATTATTATTATTATTATTATGTTGGAACTGAAAAAAAATGAGATAAGTAAACGCCCTTTCGTGATTGGCAATTTGTTGAGCTCACGATATACAACTCAGAACTGGAAGTATCCTTCTTCAATTGCCACGTATAACGTTTTATTTTTATTTTTATTTTTAAATGTACCAAAAAAATTTTAGGGTTTTATTTGAAAAATAAAAATTCATAAAATCCAGAAAATTGATGTAATTATGCATATTGGTTAAGATTTATTATGCATTTGCAATCTGCTTCACCGTTGTAGTAGACTGTTGTGTAGTTTGGTCAAAATTCAACAAACTGTTATGTGAAAAACGTAAATAACATACCCTTACTTTTCTTGTCTGTTTTCCTGTTTATCTTATTTTACAAAATAATAGAAAGTAGTAAAAATAGGCCAAAAAAAAAAAATTCCACTTTACTCCCAATAACTTTGATCAATTGTCATTTTATTCCATTAAGTTCTAAAATTACCATTTTAGTCCATTATCTTTGATAATACGGTCATTTTAGTCCTTTTGTCCATTGTAATTAAAAAGTTTATGCTAAAGTCCGTTTGGGAACAGTTTATTTAGTTGAAACTGAAAACTTTTTGTTGAAAGTGTAAAAAAAAAAAAAATAAAAGAAGTTAAAAGGGTAGTTGAATGGTACAATAGAATCCATAAATAGTAACAAAAAGTGCAATGAGACCTATGAATAGTACCAAAAAAAAGCTACAAAATTAAATAAGCTGAAAGTTTTCATTACTTCTGGACTCTAAATCTCTTGTAGGACATTTGATAAACTTAATGGACTTAAATGACACTTTTTCAAAGTTAATGGACAAAAATGACAAATAATCAAAGTTATAAGGAGTAAAGTGTATTTTTGCTTAAATTGCACTTTAGCTGAGGAAGTAACAAAGAGTATAATTTTGGATAAAAAAGAAATACATGTGGTTTTATTGTTAGTGGTGTGCTTGAAAGCAGAGGTGAGTGATACCAAGGAGAAGCTGAAGCAGAATGAGGAGAGTGGAAATGAAGCCTTGGTAGTGGCATTGCTTCAAATGAAGGGAAGCTTCTGCCCAATCCCAATGCACAAATTGATGAACATGAATCCCACAAGGCTGCCAATGAGCTCTAGAGCTCAACTGGAACCTCCTCCCCTTCTAAGGTGGAGGGTGAGGTCGTGGGTTCAAGACCCACTTGGTGCGTGTGTAACTTACTAATTAAAAAAAAAAAAAAAAAAGAATCCCACAAGGCTGGGTCTCCTTATCATTCTGTGCCTATGGAAGGTACCCCGATTTGATGACTTGCCTCAGAAGAGTAATACAGCCAGTGATCGCAGCAATAACAAGAATATCTTCCACATGTCATCTTGGGACCGCTGAACCAGATTTTGCAGTTGCCAAAACTGAACGTTGTCTAGTAGTGCCTGATGTCTGGAATTAAAACCTCCTAAGTTTTATGGAAAGGGTATGAATTGCCTTAAGTAAGTTTTCCTCGTCATTTACATTCATATTATTTTCTTCATAATTAGTAAATATGTTGGAACACATTTTTAGTTTGGACTAATGTATATCAACTTTATACTGGGTAACATTGTTGACTGTGGAGAGCTGTCTAGATTGGGTGGCTATGACAAGGTGTGCTTTTTTTTCCCCTGAATGAAGTTACCATTTTTACATGCATTATTGATCCAGTGCCTTAATTTGAATTACCATTGTTTTTTGTTTGGTGAAGCTAATCACACTAGAGCAATTGTCAATACCAATGTATGGTAACTTGTTAAAAAAATGCCAACCTACCAGTAATTTTGGGAATGGCTTTTTCTTCAACTTTTGGTGTCAAAGAGTAGCTCAGATTATTGGATGTATTAGTACTTCTTTTGATTTCAAGAAGTAAAGTCACAGCATTGGCAATGAAAGCAATTCAAATATGTTAAGTACATTCTGGTGATGATGTTTTCTGGGTGCAATTTGTCATAGGACCTATGCTGGAAAACTTCTTTGACCCTCCCTGCTATATGCATCTTTTAACATTTAACATGCTTTACATACTTTTTTATTCTGGATTACTTGGCCAACATGTAGCAGAGATATTGTCACATTTGATTCTTTGTAACTAAAAATTGTATAATGGTTTACATATAATATCATAATGAAGAGGATATTTACAGAAATAAGTGAACTGATGCTCTAAAATAGTACAATCATGACAATATGTCTTTAATTTTAGTTGTTTTCTAAGTAATTAACCATATAACTTTTTCAATCTATAGGTACCATTTTTAGTGTGCCTCTGTATAGGGTGCTTTCAAATATTTTTTTTTGATAGGTAATCAGAGAAATATTATAAAAGAGAAAAAATAAAAGTACAAGTAGTTCATGATGATGAACAACAAGATAGAAGAACCAAACAGCAAAACAAAAGAAAAGGAAATCAGAAAGCTAAATTAAGGGAAAACATAAACTCTGAAAGAGACAAAGAATCAGTAAAGCCCCAACAACGAGCCCACTCAAAAAGACTACGCTGGCATAAAACCTTTAACTCATCCAACGTCTTCTCCATGTTCTCAAAGGAGCGACGATTTCGTTCCAACCAAACAGTCCACATTAAGCACCCTGGAATCAAATTCCAAATATTTGAATTGTGCTTCCCAAGCCATTGATGCCAACAAGATAACAAACTTGCCGTCGATCTTGGCATAACCCAATGAATACCAAAAGCCTGAAGCATGAAGGACCATAAGGTATGTGTAATAGGGCAATGAATCAGAAGATGGTCTACCGACTCCCCATCACCACAACACATACAACACCGATTTACCAAAGGACGATCCCTAAGCATGAGATTATCCAAAGTGAGAATCCGATTGTGCACAGCTGTCCACAAGAAGAAGGCTACTCGCTTAGGAATCTTTGGTTTCCACACACCCTTCCAAGGAAACAAAAGATTTGGATTGCCCTGAATTTCTTGGTAATAAGATCGGGTATCAAACTTCCCATCCCCTTTGAGCTGCCAACGAAGCATATCCCTCCTATCCCCCTGAGGAATACAAGGATGGATAAGCCGAAGAAGAGAGTAAGAAGCAGCTAACTCCCAATCTTCAAAAGCTCTAAAAAACCTTACGTCCCACACTCTGGAAGTACCTCCTTCTGGAGACCACAAAACCTCAGAGATACAAGCATCCTTTGCAACTGAACAGACATAGAGCTCAGGATAGAGGTCTTTTAGGGTATTATCCCCAATCCACCTATCATGCCAGAAGCGGATACGGGTGCCTTCACCCACTACAAAAGACAAATGCTTAGAAAAACTCTCCCACCCTTCATGAATGCTTCTCCAAAGACCACAACCATGAGTCCTCCTGCACACCTTCGTACACCACCCCCCATGACCCTCACCATATTTTGTGGAGATTACTCTCCGCCAAAGATGGGTAACTTCATGCCCAAAACGCCACAACCATGGGTAACTTCAGAATTTGATTTGTACTTTTTCTTCACATTCTTTCCATTTTAGGGGTGCCCTTTCACACACTCCATGAGTAATTGTGTTGCAATCCCATATGGCAATCTTTATATTATATTACTTGCCCAAAAAGAAAGAAACGAGCTATATGTTATCAAAATAAAAAGGTTAAAACTAAGAAAATATGCAAGAAAGGTGGATTCATTATTTCCAATTATCCATTCTTAGTCTGAAAATTCAATGCAAGTAGAGTTCACTAAAACAAGGTCCAAGGACTCAAAAATTTAAGTTAGGGCTTGTTTCTTGGTATGATCTGATGCCTATAGAATTATGTGCTATGAGTTAATTTTCCACACTGCTATTGAATTATGACTTATAAGCCATTATTGCAGTTTTCCTCATTCTTTAGGTAGTTGCTGACAATGGTACATTATTGTTTTCTCTTTACGGTTAGGTGACCTCTTGTAAGTTGTGTCGGCAAGTGGGAGTCTTTCAAACCCCCAAAGTAAGAAACATGACATTTGATCTTGTTTATCACTATTGTCCTATTTTTTCCCTGCCATTACCAATATTGTTATAATCTCATATGCATGAACTCCATTAATTACACATTGCAAACCATTTTTCCTGTTCTTAATAGTGTAGATATTTTATCTAGTCACATGTTATACTTATCAAAAAAAAAAAAAATCTATTCACATGTTATGTCAAGCAACAAAGTCCCTTTCAACATATTGTGGAAAGAAAAAAATGACAAAAAAAAAATATATATAGTCACTTTATTATGAATAAATAAACACAAGAGGCCACTTTTAGAGGTATGTTATTCAAGTGAAATATGGAGTTTCTTAGGACTAGTAGACAACAAACTTGGTCAAAGGCGTGTTATTAGGGTTGGTTAGAGAGGTTTTCTGGGTTTGTGACGTTGGTGGTAAAGATGGTGGGAGCATTTAATTTTGGCATATTATGTGATGTGACATGGCATGAAAGAATCATTTCTTGATTTGCTCATAGCTCCTAGATAAGGAGAACGGATATTCCTATTAATTCTTATGTGGAGTACTTAGATGACAGGGGCTTTTGTTCTTGAAATCTTAGGTTTGTTAGAGATTTTCAAGACTAGGAATTAGAGTCATTCAATTCTTTGATGGGCCTATTATATTCTAATATTACAGTGGGTGAGGTTGTTGATAGACTGTTTTGGAGCCTTGTAAGTTGTAGCTCAGTTGGCATCTCTTGTACATTTAGGGTTCAAATCTCCCCTTCCCCAACTATCAAATTATTTAATATTTTTTAAATTTTTTTTGGGAGCCTAACAAAATAGTATATTTGATGTCTAATCTTTTTATGAGGTTTTGAGAGTTTAGGTGATATGCAATTTCCTATGGAGTGGTGTAATAAAGTGCCTAAGAAATCCTTTTTATGGGGGTCTGGATAGTTGCATTGGACAAAATTCGAACTTTGGATAATTGTCAGTGAAATGTTAATATCCTGAACTGTTTTGTATGTGTGATTCTTGTGAGTAAATAGTTGATCACCTTCAACAATTCTACTTCATTGCTCACAAGTTGTGGTTTATTTTCTTGGCATGATTTGAAGTTCTATATATGATGCAGTAACAATAAGAAGGCAATTTCATGTATTATGATTGGAAATTATTGTTTGAGTGACATAAGAGTAGATTGGTGTGGATTGCAACTCCTTTTTGTCTCATGTCAATTATTTGAAAAGTAAGGAATAACTGGACTTTCAATTCTGTTGATCTTTCTACTCTTGAGTTTAAGAATCTATTTTTGAGAACTTTGTATGACTGGATGTCAGCTTATTGTAATGTTTGTATCTCTTTTTCTTTTTATTGTAATTTCTATTTTCAGAATTGTTATATCCCATGAATTAAGTTTATTGCTTGTATGCTTCTTTGATTTAATTCCATCATAAAGTACCTTTGAGAGAGAGAGAGTCTTTGTCTTCATCTTAAGTATTTCCATTAGTATTAAAAAAAAAAAAAAAAAAAAAAAAAAGCAAAATTAGGACTTTTTTTTCCCCTTTTTTCTTTGGGAAGGGGTTTGAATGACCTATACTCTTTTTAATTATGGTAACTAATCTTTTTTCTTCCCCCCCCCCCCCCCTCTCTCTCTTATCCTTTAATTCACATCCTCTACAGTCTCTCAATCTTTATGAATTAATGATCTAAGATATTAAAAAAAGTTGTTGCTCTTTGGTATCTCTTGACCATCAATTCTTACCGCACCTTTGTTTCTGTTTCTGTCATGCCATCTTTTATTGTTCTAGATTTCATTTGTGTGCATTTCTATGCATTCATGATTTAGTATGTATTTGTTAAAACTAATGCTAAGACTTATAAGTCCAGACAAGTAGTGGCTCCATTTCAATTAGTTAATGATAATGGAATTAATGAATCACGAGATATTCAAGTGCTATTAGTTACAGTTTGTTAATTAGCTGTTAAGATAATCCACGTGTAATTAATTCATTTGTTCCTATAAATACGGATAGTTAGTTAGCTAGTGTCTCTCTAATTATTTGGGGATTGATTTCATTTTTCTCATTTTTCATCAATAAAACTTCTGTTTTATTTAGCTTGTTGCTTCTAAGTGAGAGAGTGAAATTCTTAACATGGTATCAAAGCTCTAAGCTCATCAATGACTTCCACTGAAAATTCCACGAGTCCAATCACTACAAATTCTTCTTATTTTACTGGTCAAGCTTCTGCAGGAATGGAAGATCCATCTCTTAATCCATTCTTTCTAAGCAGTAGCGATGTTCAAGGTAGTCAATTGGTTTCTCAACCATTAACTGGTGCTGAGAATTATCAAAGTCAAGAGCTATGATTGTATCTCTATCAGCGAAGAAAAAGATTGTGTTTCTGATTGGAACTATAGCCATTCCTGATGCTTCTTCAATAGAGTACATCTCTTGGACGAAATGCAATATGACAATTCTCTCATTGATCATCAATTCCATCTCGAGAGAAATTGCTTCAAGTCTAATGTACACTAACAATGTGAGAGAAGTGTGGCTTAATTTGTGAGATAGGTTTTCTCAAGGCAATGCTCTAAGGATTTTTGTGCTTCAAAGGGAATTATCATCTTTGACAGAAGGCCAGCTCTCAATTGAGACTTACAGGTTCAAGTCTCTTTCAGAACAATTAATCAATTTTCAAGATGTTCCAGATTGTAAGTGTGCTTGTACTTGCAGCTAACAATGTTTACACTTCACCTCCTCCTTCCAATTCTTCCTCCAATGGTGGTTCTTCAAGCACACCATCTGCTCCTCTGGTTCCAGTGGTGAATGATAGGGCTTCATCTTTCTCAATGTCCTATTACACAAGCTCAATGTGAGCAGCTTCTGAGCTTTATGAAGTCTCAGTCAATCACTGATTGAACCAATTCTACATATCAAACTTCTTCTGCTTATGAATCTGCTATGGTGAATTCTGGTGCTCAATTTCAGTCGGGTGGTGCTACTTCCCTTTTCATTAACAATTTCACAGGTAATACCATTTCCCCTTCTACTCCTTGTAGCATAGATTCCAAACATTCCATTTTTTCAGCCAGTATTGTTGATAGACAAGCTTTTGCATCTAAAGATTGGATCTTGGACACAAGGGCAACTGATCATATAGTCCATTCAATCCCTCATCTTACCACCATAACTTTTGTCATCAATACTGTTGCTCATTTACCTATTTTGGAAACAGCATTATTAACTCATATAGGCACAATTAAACTCAGTGAAACTCTTATCTTGACTGGTGTATTTTGTGTACCTTGTTTTAGTTTTCAACTTGATTTCCATTAGTCGTCTTACAAAATCATTATTTTGCTGCTTTGTCTTCTTTTCTAAACTGTGCTTTATTTAGGACCTTACTCATTGGAGCATGATTGGTCTGGGTAAAGAACATTGTGGTTTCTACTTCCTGCAGTAAGACTACAAGTCAGATATGTTCAAATCAGTTGTTTCTTCTGTACTTACATGTCCATTTAATGCTTGGCACTATTGTTTAGGTCATCCCTCTAATGAGAAATTAGCTCTTCTTAATTAGGTGCTTCCTGTTGTAAATAGCAATAAAGATGATCTTCGTATGGTTGGTCCAATTGCTAAGCAAAAAAGGCTTCCTTTTCATTTTAGCACTAGTGCTTCTCATGCTTGTTTTGAACTCATACATTGATTTGTGGGGACTCTTCTCCGTTCCTACCACTGATGTTTTCAAATTCATTCATACAATTGAGGATGATTATTCCAGATATACTTGGGTATACTTGCTTAAATCTAAGTCTGAAACTCGGTCCCATGTTGTGCAATTTGCCACTTTAGTTGAAACATTTTCTTTCTCATTGTGGTTCAAGCTGCTGCTGTTCTTCTTCAGAGGTTTAATTATGACCAGGGTGGAAATAGTAAATGAATGGCTACTCTTGTCCAAACTGCTGCCTTCCCAATCCTTTTGATCCCATTCTTTCTTATTCCTTCCTTCAAGGAGCCTTCAACTTCTTCAGCCCCACACTCTTTAAAATTCTTGCCTTGATCTACTTCTCTCTTGCTCATAGCAAGTGACAAAATGATGTATTCCTTTTTTGTTTTTGTTTTTTTTTTTTTTTTATAAAACAACATGATGTATTCTGTTGGACTCTTCTACCTCCCTGCCTCTACTTGCTCCCTCATATGTGCAACACAAACAGCTTTTAATGCAGTTTTCCCATACTTAATCAGTTCTAAGAAGTTCACTGCTTTAATTCTTAACTCTGGTTGTCCTCTCATTTTCATCTTCCCTGATTGTAGTCAATGATGACTTTGATGGACCATCAGGAGTTTCTAAGTGGCAATATATAATTGGTTTCCTTTTTACTCTTAGAGCTTTTGCACTTCACTCTCTTTCCCTGTCCCTGATGCATCTTCCCTTCCAAAAGGTTCTAAAAAGGGAAACATATTTAGTAGTTCTGGAAATGCAAATTTGTACAGCAGTTGTTGCCACTTGTGTTTCTATTGTGGGAAATAGAAGACTTTTTGTATTGAAGTGGTAGGTTTTGCTGGAGGAAGAGTTTCTTATGTTATGACCTTAGTTTGGACAGCTGTGGCTTGGCAGGTTTGTTCTGTTGATGTGTTACTGTTGTGGACTTAATTTGTAATTGTATCATCTCTATCAGTATTGCTTCTTTGGCTATTACTTCTATTGCTACCATGATAGTCTTCCATGATAAGATGAATGGCATCAAGGAAATTGATATGCTTTTGGCTATTTGGGGTTTTGCATCTCATAATTAGTAGAATTATCTTGATGATTCTAAGGCAAGGTGATTGTAGAATATTGTTAGTGAGTCTCATAATGGCTCACCATGTTGATCTATGGTGCAATCTTTTGTGCTTATGACCTTGGCATCATGTGAATGGTTTGGGCAGGCAAGTTTCTGTAGAGGAAGGAGAAGCCAAAGCGATCACGACCTGAATGTTTTGTTTATTGAAATCAGTGCCAAGGCCAGCTTTAATATTAAGGTAAGCAATTAGTTTCCTCTACTTGGATAGCTAATTATACAAATGTTAAAGGCTTGTTGATAAAATGTAAATGCACATGATTTTGTTTGGGCTCACTCCAAACACTACAGACTTCATTTTTGGAAAGAAAAAGCTTTTAGTGAATCATGCTAATGATCTGACCATCAATGATTCTACTGTTTTTTTTTTCTTTCGAATGGTAAGATTCGTTTATTGGTCTCTCTTGAATAAAGGAGAATATCTAGATGACAAGAGTTCATACATGCTCGATGGCTACAACAGCTGTTTCATGCTTAGCTAAATTTTTGGTCTCCTAAAATATTTCATGTCTGATCAATGATTTATGTTGCCATAATTTGATCAACACAATGACAGCATATGATTATTTCTTATATAAAAAATAAAAAAATAAAAAAAATAAAAATAAAAAAAACCCTCTTATGTAAGCTTCTTATTGTTTTTTGTATTTCTAAAAAAACTCATAGTCATGCAACTTAGTTTTCATTATCAATCCCTTGTCAGGAACATTTTAGAAAGATTGTAGCAGCCTTACCTGGAATGGAAACACTATTTTTGACCAATCAAGAAGACATGGTTGATGTCAATCTTAAGTCTAGCAATGCATTTGCAACGCAGTCCCAACCACAGTCAGGAGCATGTGCATTTTGATACATGTTGTGAACCTAAGCTCCAACTTCATTGTCCCATCCTAAATGTCTTATGAATTCTATCGTGTTTGTAAAGTCCTCGTTGTCCTCTTTTGTAACTTTCCCCCTCTTTTGGTTGGTTGCTAAAGGATTTATGTACCATTTGGTAAATTTTTAGAAAATTCGTATCTTTAGTGAACTAAACTACAAATTCTTATTCTAAAAATGATTATATGCAATACAATTGTTTGGGTCTATCCTTTATTTTGAAAGAATCTTTCTGTTATATTAGGTATGTGTTAAAAAGGTGACTTTTCTGCTCCAATTTACAATTCTGTCTCCTGTCAGACAGATCTCCTCTCCCCTTCTAGTTCAAGAGCATAGCCCTTCCTCACTCAATAATCAGAACAGTTAAGTGCATGTGACTACTTCACTTGAGGAGCTTGTAACATTGTCGATTCACCCTTCCAAGGCTTAAAGTTTTAGATATTGTCATCCCTCAAGCTGGACTGATTTTCCTCTGCACGGGATGTATGTATTCTCATTCTTATATTGTTTAATGTACAGATCTCAAAGTTATATGGGGTATGCACATTGTGAGAAAAAGAATGTATGTATTCTCTGATTCTCATTCTTATAACGTTTAATGTACAGATCCTAAAGTTATTCTCATTGTGAGAAAGAAGATGGATATATTGAATGCATAATATGTTTTCGGAGTTAATTACAATCTTAAAATTGACTATTGGAGAGACTAAGAGAGACACCATATGCCCCCATTGACATGACAAGAAGTTAAAATGAAATTGTGAGCTTCCTGTAAAGCTATAACTGGTTTTACAATTTTACAACCAATGATTTTCAATCATTAAGTTGTCAAAGACAAAGAAAAAACAATAATATTTCTCTATTTCTCTTGGTTATGGAGTTACCCCAGCTTGAGTTATTACAGCTGACCCTCTAAGAATTCAAATGCGATTAGATGAGTATATGAAAAAAGATAAGATTAGGACCTAAAAGAAAAATTACCAAGGAATTTCTTATCCATAAATAACATTGGCAAAACAGAGAGCATGTATCATATATGGGAAGTAAAAATTAATAATAGTAAGAATCAGGCAAATCAAAATCATTGCTACTAGTATAAAGACCAGATAAAGATTTTACGAAGCTTAGAAGAAATCATACCACAAATCCTAGAATAAGGTGAAATACCCTCTTGAAATTTTCTCTATAAACATTCATCTACTTGCAATAACCATAGTTTCCATCAAATTATATGAAACTTAGTTTGTCACATTACCCAGTGGTACAGACCTCCCTATCCTAAAGTGACCAAGTCTTTGAATTTCCCTAAAACAAATAGACACCGAAGCAAGCCATAGTTGAGATGTTATTGTAGAAAAATCTGCTCAAACCCTTAACTAGCTCTCACTCTACATAGATTAATAATCAGACCTCCCCCAAAATTCTATCACAATTCCAATGCATAACAAATCAACAATTTACTGATCCATCAACAAATGACAGAGATTGAAAAGGAATATAGAATTAAAATTTAACAAATACATCACCCATATGATATCATCTCTAAATTAAATTACACATAACTTATTGAAAAATTATTTTTGATATAACAATTAGGAGCTCAGGCACCCTTGAGTGAAACTAGGCTCTCAACATACACCGTAGCTTCTTTTCGGATGAATGATTTCAGAAACTCTGGAATTTGAAGATTCCTAATTTCTTTAGAACCAATGTTATACAAGACTATTGTGCCATCATCACCAACTAGAAGGAGCATTCCATTCTGGGAAAATTGTAGGGGCTTGTGAATTCCTAACAAGGGTCCTATAACAAGTTGTTTGGTCCAAGAATCCTCAACCCCGTATTGACGCATCACCCATATATCAAAGTATTTCTCTGTCATAGTATCCTCCTCATAAACAACAAAAGCAAGGCAATCATTGAACACAGAAAAAACTTTGTTCCTTTGCATACTTGAAACACTGTCCACAGGGTACTTTAGTTTTCGAAACACCTCATCTGGCAACCTCATTATTCAAAACACCTCACGACTCATGTCGAAGGATAGAATTATCTCACAATCACAATTCTGCCAGAGTTCGTTTATGTGGCCGTTGTCAAAGAAACCGAGCCAATGATTAACACCATTGAAGTACGTTGCACGATAAGGAAGCAACCCAACGTTTGAACGATGAATAGTGGTGTCAATTACCTGGGTCCAGGAATCAGCATTTAGGGAGTAAACATCTGTGAAGAGTGAGTTTTGGGTAGGTGGAGAATTCTTGTTGTAAGTGACAATTCTAACCAACTTGTAGTCATTAGAATATTGATCATAACCAAATGCAAAAAGTGTTGTAACGTTATATGGTGGAAGAAAAGGACACTGAGGAAGTGGGGGACAACGAATAATCCTACGTTCTCTGATTGCTAGATTCCATAAGACAAATACATCGGAGCAGTCACCGCCGAAGGTAAGGTAGGGAGCGAAGGGACCATCAATGCAAATAATACCATTGATGTAACTAAACAGGTTGATATCTGTAGGTTGTCGAAGTAAGGTCAAGCCCAAGTCCTCTGGAAAGTCCCCAATGCGTACAGCATCATCATCAGGATAAGAGCATCCGCATCAGATGTGGCAAAAATTATGCCATTTTACCACACTAAAACCCTACTTTATTATTTTACCACATTATTTTACAACATTCTATTTATCAGATGTTCTATACTACAATTCTATATATTAAAATAATATTTCTTACCCATTAAAATAATATAAACAACCCAATAAAATAATATATCTAACCCAATAAATAACAACCACAACAACCACACACTGCTGCCACTGCCGCCGCCGCCGCCGCCGCCGTGGCAGTTACAATCCATCGGAACAAATCAAAACAACAACAACAACAACAACAACAACAAACTAGAAACCCATCGGAACTCCCTGATCAACCAAATAACAAACAACTGCATCGGAACTCCCTGATCAACAACAACAAATCGGAACAAACAACAAATCGGAAATCAACAAACAAACTCAGCCCACCAAAACCTTGACCCACAATCGGAAATCAACAACCTCGACCCACAATGCCGCCAACCCAAAACCTTGACCCACAACCCATAGCACACCAAAACCAAATCGGAAGCCCCACCACCACCACCTCAACCACAAACCCCGACAAACCCACCGCCTCCACACCCTCACCCACACCCACTTCCAAACCCAAAACCTTCATAATCCAAGTCAACCCAAACTCCAAACCCACCATCTTCATCGCCGTCATCGTCATTTCCTAGCCCATCCAAACCCACCTACCTCCGTTGGAACCGAACCCATCAAAACACAGCCAAAAAAAAAAAAAAACAGAAAAACCATTGCTAGAGAGAAATTGGCGTCGGCGTCGGCATTGGTGTGGAAGTGATCGTCGGCGTTGGCGTGGGCGTGGAAGAGCAGTGATGAGGATTGGGGTGAGAGAGAGAGGAGAGGATTGAGGTGAGAAAGGTGAGAATGACGGAGAGAGAAGAGAGAGAGGAATAAAAAAAGAAAAAAAATTTTGCCACACGCGTCCGTACCGTGGCAAATTTGTCACGGTACTGTTCAATGTTGCAAAAAATATGGGATATGGCATATCTGATAAATGAGCTTAAATGATGCTTGGTGTGCTAAATGTGCCAAATATTTAACATTTGGCACATATAGCACACCTGATAAAGATGCTCTAAGGGTGCAGGGAGAAGCCATATCCTATTGAATGAGCTCATAACCAAAATACTTTGATTTTCTGTCTTTGTTTGATGGTGAAGAAGGTGTTTGGCAATGAAAGTTGCGTTTCGGAAAAGAGTAGACCATGACTTTTGAACGCACCTGAAATGAAATAATGATTTAACTGGAAGCCATGACAGGATCTCTTCCAACAACTCCTCCGGTAAGTATAAATTATTATTATTGGAGCTTAACCTTAATCTGCACCTTCTCGACTTTAGCCCCCACCTCCACCCCCACGTCGAATACCTTCGCCCCCACCTCCACTTGGAACCCATCGAACTCGACATTATTTTCGATTGACTACTACTAGTGTTTGATTGAATCCCTATTCCTAATATATACTCCTTTACTCCCTAGTCCGTTTGGTACTCGGTATTTTTATTTGCACACGTTTCTTTTTTCTTTTTCTTTTTTTTAGAAAATTTTTTCATGTTGATTTGGCAGTGAGGCGCTGTTAACTTTGGTTGGATTTGAGTTGGAATAATTGGGTTCTTTTTCTAAGTTTTTTTTTTTTTTTTTTGGCTCAAAAATTCAATTTTTGGTTCAAAAAGTAAAATTTATTCAAGTTAGACTCTTTAGTTTCTGTTTCTCAAAAAAAAAAAAAAAAAAAAGGAAGAAGTGACTCTTTAGTTTTGGACTAAAACATATAAATAAGATAGGCATCAAAAATTAGAGACAGGGTGCTAGAAAGTAATAAAACTGATGAGAAATATTCAAAACAATACCTTAAAATTCTAGTCATTATGTTTATATTTTTAAAGAGAAGAAACACTTGCTACAATTCTAAACTTATATAATATTTAAACTTAATAAAACATGTAATATGTGTTCCGTGTGTGTGTCTATATATATATATATATATTGGGTAATGTTTAAAATATTCAAATTAGCGAGAATTGATTATGGTAATTTTTTTTTTTTAAGTCCTTTTAGGAACTGTGGCAGCACAGATTTGATTCAACCTGGGCTTAGGATCACAATTAATTTGTATGTATTATGGGTTAACAATAATCCACATGGAAAAATTTGAACAAGAATTATGCATCTTTGAGAATAAAATAACATAGAAATATTTATTCATAAGGTTTGTTGGAACGGTTTTTTTAAGAGAGTTTCTCCCTCTTGTTTTTCCAAGAAATCCCCTCTTTATATTAGTTTTCTCCCTTTTATATTCCCCCTACTCCTCCTTCATTCTTATCATTTCCTTCATTTGACCTGTTTTCTTCTTCAACATAAGCTCCAGTATGAGCTGTCCTTACACAGTTGGGCTGTCCCATCAGGCTCTTCCTTCCTCAACATTATGATGAATGGAGACTTTTGGGACTCTTTGTCTTATTCTAATTAGTTATCCAACATTAAATGCAAATATATTAGACAAATTATTGTAGATCTATCAAAAAGCTTTAGATGGCATCCTCAGATAATCCCGTAACTCCGTAAGTTCCGAAATTCTTCCTCTGAAGGTCGGGAAACACGTTGACTTTGCTTGCTCAATGTAGATATTTACTTCAGATGGGGTCACAGTAATTTACCATTGGACCCATGATGACGCGCCCTTTGGTTTGTGGTTCGAGGTATGGGTCATTTGGGGAGGTTTAATTTTCACCCTAAAGGAGTACGTATTGGGCCTAGTTTAGTCCATGGCCCAAATAATTGATCTGCAAGGCCCAAATAACATTCTTTAATGTCATCACATTAAAAATAGGTTTACATGGTCAAACTAAATAGGTTTACGCGCTTTTGGTCTCTATCGATTCATTCTTTAATGCTATGTTTACCCTATATCTTATTTGACCATGTAAACCTATTTTTAAAATGCATTATACTAGTAGAGCATCTCTATTTATGCATGTTGTATGACCATAGCCCCTAAAACTATAGAGTGATATTTCTTTTATTCGTTAATTTTTATAAATTTATGACTTTGGCTATTGGTATTTTTTTACAATTAAATTTAATGAAAATCAACGGCTAGAAAAAATGTGTAACTTATATAAAGTTACACTAGATGTGACTTAAACTCATCTTTTACCCTACATACATCACACAAAAACCATTTCTTTTCCTTTTTTTTAACCATACATTTCAAAATTTATTTGAGAATAATTCAACTTAAAATTTTAGTTGTATTTTCATTTAAATCCCTTATTTTGTTTCTAAAAAGGAAAAACTATTCCCTTATTTTTAAATTTAATTTGTTAGACAACCTTTTGGAAATTTCACCCTTTTTTGAAAAATATAATTGTTCTTTTTATTTAGCTTATTTTGAAAATTATATAAACCAATAAAATAAATTATCTCAAGCAGAACATCCCAGTAAATATTTGACTTAAATCATTCTCATAATGACAAAGTAAGCTTTTTTTTTTGGGGGAGGGGGGGGAGGGGTGGGGGGGAATATAGTTAGATTAATTTGGAGGAAATATTATTATGGAATCAAAGATATTCTAGTTGAGAAAGTCTATATGCACAACAAAGTTTTATAATATTTTCACAAGCTCTTTTGAGTTATGGTGAGTGTCAATATAATCGTTAATCTATGGTAAGCTTTTATCTATTGAAAAATATTGTGAAATTTTGATATGACAGAATAATGAACCAACTCAAAGTATTTTTTTACATTTTTTTTTTTAATTTTAGAGTTTACAAAACCTAAATTTGCTTGGATTTAAATGATTAGATCCCTCACAATTATTGTATGATCTAAAAGTTAGAAATGTGAAAAAAGTCAAAAAAGTTAAAAATTAAAAGTCAATTATCGTTGTCATTGGAGTCCAATACACTATTCAAGGAGTAAAGATGAGACTGTAAGGGTTTGGGGTACGTTTGGTTAGGTTGTTATCTTTTTTTTTTTTTTTTTTTTTGGTTATATTTTATTTTATTACTTGATTTGGTTTGAAAATTTACATTTCTCTTCTACATTGATGATTCTAAATTCAAATGTAGAAGAGGAATCATTATCACCAATGTGATTGTATTTATATTTAGATACATGTTGATTTAGGAAAATTACACTTTACCACCATAAACTATACCCCAAATTACATTTTGCACCTTAAACATTTCAAATGCATATTCTACACTCTAAACTATGATTCTTGTTACATTTTGCACTACAACATTAAGTTTACCGTTATGTTGGATAGAAATCTCAAGCACGGAAGCACGTGAGTCTTTCCTTAAGTGGTACAAAATAAAATGACCAAATGCCTATTCTCCCATCTCATTTCTTCATCCCAATCCCAAAATTTCCAAAATTCATATTATCAAATGTTATTAAATTTTATATTGATATTTTTTTCTTCAAATCTTTTGAAGCAAAAGGTTGCACATAGAATCTTGGAACTTGCACAGAGAAAGCAAAAAAATACATGGAATACTAGCGTTTAAAAATATGAATGAAAGAGGTGATTTGCAAAATTGGTGGGCCTAATGCTAATTCAATCCATTAAGCTGTGGGATCTGACGACACATAATCCAAAAGAACCAAGCTTGTGTAGAAGAGAAGAGAAACTAAACCCACATATAAAATAGGTTGAAACTTATCAACCTGTCGGAGAAGAGAGGTGGTGCCTTGGATGCTTTTGTTTTGGGTACTTACAATTTAGGGTTCTATTATTTTATTTTATTTTATTTTTGTGAGAGCGAGAAGAGTTGTTGGCCAAGACAAAGGAGAAGCTGCAACGCAAGAGAGGATAGATGGGTAAGAAGTGAAGAAATAAATTTTTTTTTTCTTTGATTCATGATTGGGAAGAAGGGCATTTGGTCTTTTTCTTCTGTGCCACTTAGGCAAGACTAAGTGGAGTCCCATGCTTGAAATTTCTGTCTAACATAACAGAAAACTTAACATCAAGGTGCAAAGTGTAACAATGGACATAATTTAGAATACAAAATATGCATTCGAAAAGTTAAGGGTGCAAAGTGTAATTTAAGGTCTAGTTTAGGGTGATAAAGTGTAATTTTCCTTGTTGATTTGGTTTGGTGTATTCACTTCTTTCCTTTTCAAGAGCAATCAATGGTTAATATGGATTTTGTGTTGTGTTAAAAGAAATGAAGGAATGGAAAATTATAATACTAAACCCAAAATAAATAAATAAATAAAAAGATATAATTTATATCTATTTCTATCTATACTTTTATATCTATCTATTCCATTTGGAAATGTCCCAAAATAAAGTTCTTTACTCAAAATTTATAGATAAAAGTATTATCTTACCATTTACTTTATTTAACAAGTCAATGTTATTATTTGTTTAAATTAATGAGGATATATATATATTTTTTTTAATTTTTATCTTTTTCCTTGACAAACAATGCATTAAATGATATTCCCTTAAAAAGTTAGATCATGACAATTTGGATGTGGCTCATGAGTACTATTTAAGGGGCTTTCTCGGTTTAGATTCCTACTTTTGGATGCCTAAAATAACCCCAAATTCACTGGTTTAAGAAGTTTAAATAATAGGTTTAGACATGTAAAATTACTATTTTAAAAATTCCTAAATTTTAAAAAGCAGATTTCTCCATTTTCCATGTTTTTTTGTCAAATTCAAATTTAAAAATAAAACAATTTTTTTAAGAACTAAAACAATTCTTTTTTATATATTTTTTTATATTATTATTTAGAATCACCTCAAATTTTAGATAGTTTCAAACTGTTTTTTTCTCTCTCACGATATAGTAGTATACTAAAAACTTCTTCTTCTTCTTCTTCTTCTTCTTTTAATAAATAAAACAATTTTAAGATGTAGGACAGCCATTACGCCAGATAATATTACAGAAGAATTTGAAACATGAAGTCAAAAAATAACTACAATGACAGCGCACTATTCTCCGCATTATTCTTCCTAAGCAAGGCATAACCAATTTTGACAGAGTTCTTTGAGGGAGATTGTCAAACAGTCATGTTGGCATTAACAGACCCATCACAACCATTTGCAACCTATGGCTTGCTGATCTGGGATGCACAAACCTTGGCAAATCGGTTTAGTGGGGTTAGGTTCTAATATGCTGGTAGAGAAAGTAACAAAGTAGCTCACAACCTTGCTAGATATGCACGCCATATCACAGGTTATTATGTATGGATGGAGGATGTTCTAGTCTATTGCTTGAATTTTTATCAAGCAGACATGCCTTAATGGAATAAAATTCAAGTCTTCTTTCTCAAAAATAATTAAATAAATAAATAATAATAATATGTTGTCTCCGCATTATTCTTCCTAAGCAAGGCATAACCTATAAGATGAGGAAGATGGGTTACAAAACATGAGTGGAATAACTAAATAGCCTAACTTATGACTACAGAAAACAATCAGTAAAAAAACCTCCACATTGCATTAAGCCATAACCTGCCCACCATTAATAAATCTAATTAATCACTTGCCAAATAATTGATTAACTTCCCATAAAAAAAAAAAGAATTGATTAACTTAATCACAATTGGCCAAAGGCCTTGCAGCTGAATTGGCACCTCCCCATACACAAAGTGCTTGGGGGTCTGAGGGGGAAAAAGTTCAAACTACGGGGGTTAGCAGCATGTTGTAATTATTTCTTAAAAAAAATTTTAAAAAAAAAATTAATCACAACCGGGCCTAAAACCCTAAAATTTGGGATACGATTCCTAAGAGAAAGAAAAGAATGGAATGGAATGAAAGAGGTGGATTATTCTTATTAAGAATTTTGGGCATGCAATGGACAAGGATAATAAGGAACATCATGCTAAGGGGATTGAGAAGAAAAAATAAATTATGTCAAGAAAGTGATAAAATGCTCTTGGTAAAGTGTACTAACCACACAATTCATTAGGTGAATCCCCAGCCTAAATATAAAGGTTGAACAGAACACAACCCCGTGGCTTGGCTAAAAGAAGCACATCATGATGAATACCAGAACATGAAAAACTATCTTTCTAAATGTGTAAGTAAAAAGCTCAACAACATGAACAATTTTCACAAAAACTAGCTAGCAATCACTGAGGTTAAACCAACCATCTAGGAACGTTTACAACATTGAAATGCTAAGAGACCACAAAAACTATAATAAAGTCATCTACCTATAGTAAATATGGTTTCCACCAAAGTAAAGTAAACTTAATTTATCAAATTAGCAAGTGGTACGGACCCTCAAGTGACCAAGTCTATGTGAATTTCCTTAAAACAAATAGACACCAAAGCAAACAATAGCTGAGATGTTATTGCAGAAAAAACTACTCATAGATTAATAATCAGACCTCCCCAAAAATTCTATCACAAATCCAATGCATAAAAATCAAGAATTTACTGATCCATCAACAAATGACAGACAATTGAAGAGGAATATAGAATTAAAATTTAACAAATACATCATCCATATGATATCATCTCTAAATCACACATTACTTACTGAAAAATTATTTTTGATATAAATAATTAGGAGCTCAGGGCCTCAAGCACCCGTGAGTGAAACTAGGCTCTCAACATAAACCATAGCTTGTTTTGGGATGAGTGAATTTGGAAACTCTGGAACTTGAAGTTTCATAATTTCTTTAGAACCAAAATGTTATACAAGACTATTGCGCCATCGTCACCAACAAGAAGCACTCCATTCTTGGAAAAATATAAGGGCCTGCCAATTCCTAACAAAGGTCCTACAACAAGTTGTTTGGTCCAAGAATCCTCAACCCCGTATTCACGCATCACCCATATATCAAAGTATGTCCCTGTCATAGTCAAAGTATACTCCTTATCAACAACAAATGCAAGGCAATCGTTGAACACAGAAAAAACTTTGTTCCTCCGCATACTTGAAACACTGTCCACAGGGTACTTTACAGCATGTTTGGATGTTTAAAAAAGGAGGGGGAGTAGAGTAGAGGGAGGGAGAGTAATGCAATTATCTTGTTTGGAAGTTTTTTAAAGAATGAGGGGAAGGGGTTTGGAGGAGTTTGGAGGGATTTGGACTCCCTCTAGCCCCCAATTTTAATTCCCTCAAATTGGAGAGATTTGGAGGGAGAGTAGAGTACATAAACTATTGACCAAGTAAATTATCTAATTTATCCTTATTATATTAACAAAATTATATAAGGGGAAGGGCTAATTACTCCCTTCCCCCTTACTAATTTTAAAAACATCCAAATAAGGTAGAGGTGAATCATTCTCCTCTACTCTCCTCCCCACTACTCCCCTTCTCTCTACTCCCCTCTACTCTCCTCCCTCTCTAAACTTCCAAACAAGCCATTAGTTTTCGAAACACATCTGGCATCCTCATTATTTGAAACACCTCATGACTCATGTCGAAGGATAGAATTATCTCCCTATCACAATTCTGCCCGAGTTCGTTTATGCGGCCGTCGTCAAAGTAACCGAACCAATGATTAACACCATTGAAGTACATTGCACGATAAGAAAGCAACCTAAGGTTTGAACGATGAATAGTGGTGTCAATTACTTGGGTCCAGGAATCAGCATTTAGGGAGTAAACATGAAAAAAATTGTAGGAGTCTCTGAAGAGTGAATTTTGGGTAGGTGGATAATTCTTGTTGTGACAATTCTAACCAACTTGTAATCATTAGAATATTGATCATAACCAAATGCAAAAAATGCTCTAAAGTTATATGGTGAAAGAAAATGGGCAGGATACTGAGGAGGTGAGGGACAACGAATGATCTTACGTTCTCTGATTGCTGGATTCCATAAGACAAATACATTATTGAAGCCGCCACCGCCACGGGCAAGGCAGGAACCATTAATGCAAATAATACCATTGATGCAACTAATCATGTCGATACTTCGAGGTTCAAGTTGGGGCAAGCCCAAGTCCTTTGAAAGGTCCACAATGCGTACAGCATCATCAACATCAGGATAAAGGTGCAGGGAGAAGCCATATCCTAGTAAGTCAAAGCTCTCGACCAAAATACTTGGATTTTCTGTTTTTGTTTGTTGGTGAAGAAGGTGTTTGGCAACGAAAGTTGGGTTTTAGATAAGAGTAGACCATGACTTTTGAACGCACCTGAAACGAAATACTGATTTAACTGGAAGCCATGACAGGATCTCTTCCAACAACTCTTCCGGTAAAGAAGGCCTAAACCTCAACCTGCTCGACCTCAGCCTCCGCCTCCACTTCGAACTCGACATTATCGACTGACTACTACTTGTATTTGATTGAAACCCCTAAAACCCTATTCCTAATATATACTATATACTCCTTTCGGCTCTCGGTATTTTCATTTGCACACGTTTCTTTTTTCTCATTCTTTTTCAAAATGCAAATTGCACACTTGCACCTATTTTGCAAAATAGATAAACACCCTTAATTTTAAAACTATATAATAAAATACCTCTCTTTCTAAAATATTTAATAAAATGCTCATGTTTTGGAACTTGAGTTCTATGTAAAACTCGATATCCATCAAATCGAGTTTTATGTATATTTTTAAGTAGAACTTGATATTAACAATGTCAAAATTTAAGTAGCAAAATATGCATAGAACTCAACATTACTAATGTCAAATTTCACATGTAACTCAATTTTATTAAAATCGAATTCCAAAAATAATGGCATTTTGCTAAATACTTTGAAAAGAGAGGTATTTTGCTACATAGTTTTAAAATTAAGGCGATTTACCCACTTTGCCCCATTCCGATTTGTGTATATTACGCACACTTACCCTTGTTATTGCAATTGGTTCAAAAACTATTGTTTTCAATGGTCTTTTTTTTCTTTTTGGATAGGTATTGTTTTTATGGTCGATTTGGCAGTGTGGTGCTGTTAACTTTGATTGGACTTGAGTTGGATTAATTAGGTTGTAAATTGGATCCTTGTGCAGGTTGGTTTTTTAGTTTTTTGGTTTTTTTTTTTTTGGGGGGTCAAAAATTAAAATTTATGGTGAAAAAGTAAATTTATTCAAGTTAGACTCTTTAGCTTTGGGCTAAAAAATACAAACAAGATATGCATAAAAAATTAGAGACATAAGCTCTAAAAACGTAATTAAAATGAAAAATGCTCAAAATATTACCTTAAAATTCTAGTTTTAATAATATAGGCATTATACTCTATTTTTAAAAGTTCCATTTGGTTAGGCATTTTGGAAGATTAAAAAAGTATTTTTAAAATTCAAAAATCTATTTTGCAACCCAACTCCTCATAGATTTTTTTTTTTTATTTTTTTATTTTTACAAACGCTCATTTTAAACTCAAAACACAGTTTTTCAACAACTTGTACAAACCCACCTAGAAGAAAAACCTCCTAAAATTATAAACTTATATAGTATTTAAACTTAATGAAACATGTAATATGTGTTCCCACACAGACACACACATATAGTAATATTTAAAATAGTCAAATTAGTGAATTATGGTAATATTTAAAATAAATTCCTTTTAGTAACATCTTCTCAAAAAATATAAAGCAATTATTATAACTAAGTGTATGGTCAATTTTTGTGACCCAAGCTCAAAAGATCTGGAGTCTGAGCCCAATGAACCCAAGACAATGAATTTGTAGAGAGTGGGTGAAAGAACTGGACTGGATAGGAATTAAACAACGACTAGCATGGAATTAAAAGATAAATAAACATAAAGGCACTCATAAAGTCTGACTGAACAAACACCCAAAGAGATAGTTCATAAATTATGATCTTATTTTTAAACTCTAACAATCTTTTGTACTACAGTTTCTCTTTTTTTTTTTCCCCTCTTCTATTTTTCTCCCCCCCCCCCCCCCTTCTTATGGGGGATCTTTCACATTATATAGTGTCTTTTGGATCATCTTAATCATATACTTGTTAGTCATCTGAGTAGCTACTTGAGTATGTATCTCATCAAACCTCTTCTTTGGTTCTCTGTGAGTGGTGGTGGTTGAGAGTGCACTGTTCAGGGGTCTTCTCCACATTAATGCGGCCAGAAACGTTGCTGCAGTGCATTCAATGTGGTGGTATCAGCTTGTCCTCCAGATATTTATCCGTTCTTATCATCTCCATACATGCTTGAAGTTTATCCTTATTATTGGAACCGTCAAGAAGGCCGCTTGAACCACCCAGGTACTTGCTTGACCGAGACTCACCGTATCCGAGAAGATCATACTCTTCAGACTACTGATGCTCTCTTCGGACTATACTCTTCGCTCATTTCCAGGTATATTTTGCCCGCTTGGGTCCTTTCTCAATCACTTTCTTCTCTTCAAACATGCCTTAGTCTTCGATTAGGGCCTTAAGCCCATTACATAACTCTGGGCTTTTACCCCCACAATAAGCATTTTAGATGTTTTTATTTTAATTAAATTATATTTATCATACGTATATCACCATATATTGTTGTTGAATGGAACTGAATTATAGGTTTCATTACATAAAACTTATATATATATATTTTTTTAAAAAAATACTTTTAAACAACACATGCACCTAGACTAAAATACATTTTTGGTCCTCAACACGTGGGTTAATTTTCATTTTGGTCATTCATTATTTTTTTAGTTTTTCATTTGGTTCAAAATCTCCATTTTCATGAGCTAAAATGAAAATTTTGAAACTTAAAGAACCAAATTTTTTTTTTTTTTTAATCCAAACTTTAAGAGCCGAAAAAGTACTTTAGTCAATTATACATCACACTCTATTATAAAATTATTGTATTACATTTTTCCACATGTCACGTGGGTTTGCAACTAGTGGACAATAATAGTATTGTCTTGAATTATACTAACAGGAACCAACATGGGCAGCGCTATAATATACTCAGGGGGTTCAAATGAACCCCTTGACTTCCAAAAAAAAAAAAAATATTATATATATAAAAAAAAAAATTGTTCGTTTAATACTATAATTTTTTTCTTAAAAATATATTTGCACACCTGACTTAAATTTAACACATCCTTATTACAAGTTTTTCCAACTCTAAGAATAAAAAGTAAGTGTTTGTGAATTGTAAGTGTCAATATTTTTTATAAATTTATATTATGTGTGTGAGTGTGTCTAATATTGATTGTGTGCATTATTTTTTGTTATAATATTATTTGTGCGAATTATAATGTGTGTGGATGTTTGTATGTACATTATAATATAAATATATATAATCTAATAATAAATAGATATAGTTTGTTACATGTGTATATATTGTTATCATATTATAATAATATGTTGTTATAAAGTTAGTAAAATTCAAGAAAAAAAAAAAAACGTAAAGTTAGTGATTGTCCAAGTATTGATTGGTTAAGTAGACACTAGTGTATAATTTTATGTATGAATGAGTGTGATTGTGTTCATCAATAATTAATACAAAGCCAATGAGTTTAGTTTAGTCATTTATTTTAAAATATTTTTATAAAAACAATAACAAATAGAAAATAAAAACTGCATAAAAATAAAAATGTTTGATAAACTTAACAAAATAAAATGATTATAGGCTCATAGCTACCCACATTAGTAATAGATACTTATAATGAGCTATTATATAACAATTCAACATTTGAATACTTGTAGAAGGAAATTATAAAACTTTATATATTAATTTTTTTTTTTTTGGTAACTCGATATATTCAAGTTCTTTTTTTATTAAAATTTTTTAATAACCCCCCTTAACAAAATTCCTAGAGCCACCACTAGGAACCAAGGCTCCAACCTAGGAGAAACTAACTTTGGGAGTAACTGTTTCAGTTATTAGCCATAATTTTGGAAATTTCTTTTTAGTTTGTACACATTATTGCATAGACTAATTGCTCTAAGCAGATCCATTTAGTAGCACATTTTACCTTCGGAATCAAAGTCAAGAAAGTATGGTTTAGTTGTCTTTGCATTCTTTTATTGATAAAGAAACTTTGAACTGCTTTGACAGCCTCCATGGCTTTTAGAGATCTCATATTTAAAGATGATGATTTCCTTAATTTCCTCTTGTAGGGATCCTAGTTAGGTCTTCATTTTTAATATTAAGTACCATTGGTTGGGAGAAAGTATCTCATGAGATCTATGTTTCAATGACATGTAGGTTGCACGTGTGTGGGACTAACATGTCATTGAAACATAGGTCTCATGAGATTGTCTCATACAAAAGTTTTCACATTAAGGTTGGATCTTCTCAACAAAAAAAAAAAAAAAAAAAAAAAAAAAAAAGAAGAAGAAGAAGAAGAAGAAGAAAAAGGTATCATTGGTTGGATTAAGTTGTGAATCTTCTCAGAGATTGGGGGATTGCTCAATAAATTAATTCTTAAAAAATTTACTAGGCAATCCCCTATCTCTTTTCTACTTTGAAACCCAACTCTGAACTCCCCTATCTCTTTAAGATTAGGGGATTAGCCATTTATCCTATATTTTTGTCTCAAAAGGGTTTCTTCCCTTTTTGCATTTCATAGTATTTCTCTTTGGAGCTATTCCTCATTTTCTCTCATACTGGAACTATCCTCTTTTTTGTATTTTTTTTCTATCGATCCTCTCAACTTCTTTAACCTTTGTTATATTTACCCAAAGACATTCTTATTCCACCACCTTAATTAGATCTTGTTTGGCTTCTTTAATTTCATTCGCTAAAATGAATGGTAGTGATCTGTTAATCTCCTTTTTCCTAGCATTTGTTAATAACTAGAGAGCTCCTACCATCTCCCATTTGTGAGCCAATCTCCCATTTGTGATCCAAAATGGGCAAATACCCTTTTCACTCAAAAAAAAAAAAAAAAAAAAAAAAAAAAAAAAAAAAAAAAACAAACAAACAGCCATTTGCCATCTTTCTCAAACTAATTAGGGAAATACCCATTTTTTGTAATTCGATTTTCTCAAAATCGAGTTTTAATGTCACTATAGGTTTCTTAAAACGCCACTATAGGTATGGGACAATCAAAAAAAAAAATTGTATGGAACTCGAGTTCCAAAACACCACTATAGAGTTCTTAAAACGCCATTATAGAGCTCCTTAAAACGCCATTATAGGATTCCAGAATTTTTTTTTTTTTTTTTTTAATTTTTAGTTTGTTATAGCTTGATTGTCCAAAAATCAAGTTTTAAATTGAAACTCGATTTTTAAAAAAATTGTGTTTCAAAATAGGGGCATTTCCCTAATTAGTTTGGAAAATTAAGCAAAATGCTGGATTTAAAAAAAAAAAAGGCAAGAGCCCATTCCCCCCCCCCCCCCCCTTCCCCCATTTGTGTCTAAAACTACAAGCTTATGATTGGAAGCTATTGCTAGAATGTTTTGCAATTGGCCTCTATTGAACATTATCCTCCATTCACTATTTGCTAGAGCTCTCTATCGATTCATTCTTTAATGTTATGTTTACCTCAAATTTTATTTGACCGCATAAATCTATTTTTAAAATGCATCATACTAGTAGAGCATCACTCATTATGCATGGTGCATGACCATAGCCCCTAAACCTATAGAGAGAATATAATTCATTAATTTATTGAATGAATTAATGAATGTTCACTATCTATTATGCATGGTGCATGACTATATATGCACAGTGCATGACCATGATGAGAGATATTGCTCTAATTCATTAATTTCTATAAATTTATGACTTAGGCTATTGGTATTTTTTTATAGTTAAATTTAATAGAAATCAATGGCTTAAAAAAAGTATAACTTATGTAAAGTTACACCAAATTACCTTAACTCATCTTTTACTTTACATATTCATCACACAAAACACATTTCATCCTTTAAAAAAAAAAAAAACATATATTTTAAAATTCATTTGAGAATAATTCAACTTAAAAAATTAGTTGTATGTTCATTTAAATCCCTTATTTTGTTTATAAAAAGGGGAAAAAAAATCTCTTATTTCTAAATTTAGTTTGTTAGACAACCTTTTGGAAACTTTACCTTTTTTTGAAATATATTGTTCTTTGGCTAAAATGCAAAATCAACCCTTTAAGTTTCACTACTTTTCATTTCAACTCTCTAAGTTTGAGTTTTGTCATTTTAGTCCTCTAAGTTTTATTTAATCTCAATTAAGTCTTCCGTTAACAATCTGTTAGCTACTGCTATTATCTACGACATTGTTTTATCTTTTTTTTTTTAAAAAAATTATTTATATTTATTAATTAAGAAAATGCTACTTAGGAAAAAAAAACCCACAAATTAAGAAGCTTTGAGTTAAATCTCTTCCAAGCAAACCCATCCTCTTCTCCCATATTCCTTAAGCTCGTTGCTAATGAAATAGGAGGAGGATTGAATAAATGGGTTTCCAGTTTCCACATATATCCCTTCTTTGGCTAATGCTTTTCCCACTTGGAAAGCAAACCCAGCTCCTAAGGAATGACCTGCAATACATACATTGATGCTTCCATACCTATCAAGAACTGATTTCAATGCTTCCAAAGCTTCTTTGAACTCGACGGAGCCCTTCAAGCTCTCCCAAGCCAGAAAGCGGAGGACATCTTCAAAATCCCTTCCCATTGTTTGGCTTTTGAGCAACGTTCCTCTAAGTACTAAGATAGCCATTGAAGCAACACTAGGTCTCATAAGTACTAAGTCAGCCATTGCTGCAAATCTATCCCATTCTAATTTTCAAATTCATATTATGGTTGTTTCCTCTCGGTCTCTCTTCTTTCTCTTTCCCCCTCTTTCTCCTTCTCAGTCTCTTAGTATCGAGCTAAGGTATCAAGTGGGGATTCAATTTTGTTCTTCGATATTGTTCTCCACATACGATGCCATTTCTTAATATAATATCTAGGTTTTTTTTTAACGTTTTCTTAAAATTACTAAATTAATAATAAATTAAGATTAAAAAAAATTGACAAAATGGAGTAGTTTTGCTATAGATAATGACAGCAACTAACAAATTGTTAATGGAGGACTTAATTGAAAGTAAATGAAATTTAGAGGACTAAAATAACAAAACTTAAACTCAAAGGAATGAAATGAAAAGTGATGAAACTTAGAGGATCGATTTTACATTTTGGCATTGTTCTTATTTTTCTAGCTTATTTTTTTTATTATTATAATTACCAAGAAAATAAATTATCTCAAGCCAAACAACCCCAATAAATATTTGACTTAGTACATTCTCACAAAGCATAATGACAAAGTAAACTTTTTCTTTTATTTTTTTGGATTATAGTTAGTTTAATTGGTAGGGTATATTATCATGGAATAAAAGATATTCTAGTTTAAATTCTTGAGAAAGTCTATATGTACAACATATTTTTATAATATTTTTACAACAAGCTCTCTTTGACTTATGGCAAGTGTCAATGTAATCATTAATCTATGGTAAGCTTTTATCTATTGAAAAATATTTTGAAATTTTTATATGACAGAATAATAAACCAACTCAAAGAATTTTTCTTTTTAATTTTAGAGGTTGCCAAACCAGAATTTACTTGGATTTAGATCCCTTGCAATTATTGTAAGATCCAAAAGTTAGAAATGTGAAAAAGTCAAAAAATAAAATAAAAAAATTAACTTTCAATATTGGCTTCATATGCTCTATGGTACACGGGTGCAAGATCGGGATCTTTTTTTTTTTTTTTAGGAGCAAGATCGGGATCTTTTTGGCCCATTCTAAAATAAATAATTAAAAATTTTAAAATAATAATAAAAGATAGTACTTGTTTTTCTCTCGAGCTTTGATGTACTTACTTTATACTTTCAAAACCGAACAAATCTTTTGCTATATTTCTGTTTCCACCAGCTGAGTTCTGAGTTCTGAGTTCTGACTCATTTCTAAGTCGTATATTTACAGCTGCCACAATCATTGGTGCACAATTGTTTTCCACACCAAATTCTCAGCTTTCATTCGTCCACTTCACCATTTGATTTTCTGATAAAGAAAGGCTATCGTTTGCTTTATTGTATCTTGTTCAATGACTGCATTCTGGTATTCTAGAAATCTTCACGGGCTCAATCTCAACGAATGAAAGCTGTGAATTTGGTGTGGAAAACATAAGGGAAAAATAATAATTCCAACCCCCCCCCCCCCCCCCCCCCCACTCAAAAAAAAGCGTAAAATTTACGCACCCAATACCCTCTTAAAACCTCTCATTCTCACTTTTAATCTTAATCTTTGGAGGGCCAAAATCTTCATTCAAACCCGGTGACTCAGAACACCATGACAGGTCTGTCTCTCTCTCTCTCTCTCTCCCTCTCTCTCATATTTATTATGTTTGATTTATTTAGTCAAAGTATTGAATTTCGTCTATTGGAATAGAATTTAGAGATGGGTTTCATTTGTTTCAATCATATGTTTCTGGGTTTTTATGGATGGAACTAATATTCAATTCACTGTTAGATTTGCTGAGAAACCTTGTGAAACAAAGAAAATGAAATTTTGAATCTTTTTGTGCCCAAGAAAATCAGAACCTCCACTTATTGATGTTGACTTATTTATGTTGTGAAATATATTTGTTTTCTCTGTTTTCTCAGCACAACTGGCTTCTCTGTCCTTTTATTTACTTTTCAAATGGTTTCTTCATTTGTTTATTTGTTAATCTCATACTACTTATCTTATTGCTTGTTCCAATAAATTTTAGGGCCATAAACGATCCGAGCTTTGTAAAGTAGTGAATGTTTGAGCACAGCTCAACAGCAAAAGTAGAATATTCAAGATTGGCTTGAGCTAGAACCAAGTTTATAAATAACATTTGAGCTTGAGCCCATTAAAAAGTCTAAAAGCTTGAGCCCACTTTGCTCAATTGATTCATTAGTCAAGCTGAACTCGAGCTAAAACTGAGCTTAAGCTAAAACCAAGTAATTAAAACCAGCTACATTATCAAACCCATATCGAGTTTATTTGGTTTGGATGAATGGTCTTAACTCCCAATTAATTAAAACCTTAGTAAGATATGGGCAAGCATATTACCCAGCTTATAAACGAGCCTAGGCTCAGTTTGTTTTGTATCAAGCCCTAATGTTTACGAGCCTATTTATGAGTAACTTTTTTTGCTTGAACTTGGCTCATTTACTAAACAAGCCTAAACTAAAACTCAAGCTTGGCTTGTTTATAAACAAAAACATGAACAAGTTTTTTATCAAGCCAAGCCTAAACTGTTTACGAATGCTTTGATTCATTTACAGTCCTGCCAATAATTCTATACCTGTAACTTTTGCGCGTTTTTAGTTATCCCCATGCTCTTTTGATTATTCCCTGATCAATCCTAACTTTACATCTTTTCAATGATGCAAGAATGAGGACATAAATGGCTACAAAGTGAGAGTGCTAGTTCTTACTAGGTTATTTAGAACCATTATTTATCTTTCACCTCTTGCCCATGCCTTTTGGAGACTAAATTTGTGTATATCAACCAAGTACTTATCTAGTTTTTTCAGATTATAAGGATTAAGAAAGCTTCACTGCTTTCCTTTAGGAATTCTTAAGTTTTGGCTAAGCCATCATTTTACTCTAGGCCCTTTTTTTAGCAATTTATTGTTATCATTACTCTAATTATTTTGGGTAGTAAACCTGAAAATAAAATCTGACAAAGTTTTCCATTAGATTCCCAACACCCCCCCCCCCCCCCCCCCAAAAAAAACCTAAAAAAATGATTATTAGAAAAATTTACTCACCACTATTTTAAGTAAAGGAGCATCCTATACATTAGATCCTTTCTTCACCACAGAACCATTTCTATTTACCTCAATTGCCGCATAGCTCTTACTAGGACCTTTATGCAGTTTTATACATATAAAACCATATTGATATTTTCCATGTATGGTGGCTCTAGTGGTGTACCTGATGTTTCAGAAACCTCAAGCTGTGAGAAAGATTTATCTGTATAAACATTGCCGTACTTGATTTTTTGTTTCATAATTGATCCTTTAACTTTAAATGCTTTTACACCTATGATCTCTAGCTCAAATGGAACCTCCAGACCTCCTTACCTTGTAAGAGCAAGGTGATGGGTGATATTGTGGGTTCAGTTCATATATTTTCTAAGTTCTAAAATTTTTCAGTGGATTGATAAAACACATCTTTTTATAGGGATGCTAAACTTATTTACAAGTGTTTTATGTCCAATTACAGATCATCAGGAGCCGATGATAAAAAATGGGACTTTGAGTAACCAGTCACTATTGGAAAACTCAACCGGTGGCAATGGTGGATTTTGGTGGGGCTAAACATTTTCTTCCTCATTGTGGGCCAAGCTGCTGCTGTTCTTCTTGGGAGGTTTTATTATGATCAGGGTGGCAATAGTAAATGGATGGCTACTCTTGTCCAAACTGCTGCCTTTCCAATCCTTTTGATCCCATTCTTTCTTATTCCTTCCTCCAAGGAGCCTTCAAATTCTTCAGCCCCACCCTCTTTTAAAATTCTTGCCTCGATCTACTTCTCTCTTGGAGTGCTCATAGCTGGTGACAACATGTTGTATTCTATTGAACTCTTGTACCTCTCTGCCTCTACTTACTCCCTCATATGTGCAACCCAATTAGCTTTTAATGCGATTTTCTCTTACTTCATCAATTCTCAGAAGTTTACTGCTTTAATTTTTAACTCTGTGGTTATCCTTTCATTTTCTGCTGCCCTGGTTGGAATTAATGATGACTCTGATGGACCATCCGGAGTTTCTAAGTGGCAAAGAGTAATTGGCTTCCTCTGTACCCTTGGAGCTTCTGCACTTTACTCTCTTTTGCTTTCCCTGATGCAGCTTTCCTTCCAAAAGGTTCTAAAAAAGGAAACATTTTCAGTGGTTCTGGAAATGCAAATCTATACAGCACTTGTTGCCACTTGTCTTTCTGTTGTTGGTCTTTTTGCAAGTGGGGAATGGAAGACTTTGCATGGGGAAATGGTTGCTTTTTCAGAGGGAAGAGTTTCTTATGCTATGACCTTGGTTTGGACAGCGGTGGCTTGGCAGGTTTGTTCTGTAGGTGTTGTGGGATTAATTTTTGTGGTGTCATCTCTTTTCTCCAATGTAATCAGTACTGCCTCTTTGGCTATTACTCCTGTTGCTTCCGTGATAGTGTTCCGTGATAAGATGAATGGCATCAAGGTAATTGCCTTGCTTTTGGCTATTTGGGGTTTTGTATCTTATATTTACTAGAATTATCTTGATGATTGTAAGGCAAGGAGAACCCAGAACAATGATAGTGAATCTCAAACTGGCTCTCTATTTTGATGGGTTTGGACTTTGGCAATTTCCTAGAAACTGATTCTCATGGATGATCTTTAATTATTTGTCCTCCCCCACTGTGAACACTACCAGCCTCAGAATAAAGCATATTGTTTACAGGTTTATTGCTTTGTATCTCTTTTTTAGGGTCAGTTATCCAGTTGATGGTTATTTGACAGAACCTGTCATATTCTATATAATTAGTTCTGTAAGAAATGGTTCTAAAAATTCATAGATGTGAACATGGATGAGGATGTTTCAATGATCTGTGTGACCTCTTTTTGGCTTTTTACCTTTCTTTCCCTATCCATGGTCCTTGTGCAGTTTGATTTATTTACGTTATCTGTGTTTTGTTGCTCTATGGTGGTTTTGAACAACTTTCAAGAATGGCATCAAGGTTTTTAGACTGTTTTCATCGAATTATGTTTGGATGAAAGAGCAAGCTATGCTAGAATGAAAGTGAAATTATAGAGGATTGGCTAAAATTTGAAGAAACTTTGATGCTCTCTCTCTCTCTCTCTCTCTCTCTCTCTCATATGTATCTATCTATCTTCCCTTCAGCTTTCCTTCTGTGTCAAGGAAGTTGGTATGAATTTATATTATTGTATTAAACTTCCACAATGAACCCACAATTTTACTCTCCGCACATTCTTATGGGAAGAGAGAATGCCAAATGAGTCAGAGGCTTAGAGCTTATTGGCTTCACAGTGAACCTTGTCAACCAGATCCGAAGTCACTCTAATTTCTCATGAGTACAAGTAGCATTGCATATTTACTATTTAGATCATGAACTGGTAGTACTGGCAGTTTTTGAGATCAGTGTGTCCAAATGAAAATTGATCACATAACACTATAATTCTTTGGAAGGTAATTCAGAACAAATATGATGGCATTTCCCTCAAGTTGTTGCTAATAGCTTTTGACAAATATGATGGTAATTTTTGGACTCATGCGCGTGTTAGCATATAGATGCTAACGTCTCTCTTTCACAAAGAAAATTCTCTAAAAAGCCAATAAATTTTATATTAAGTTAAATAAGCCCAAAAATTAAAAAAAAAAGTAAAACCAAACAAGCGTTGTTCACTATTCTATCATAAGTGTCTCTTTTGCCCACCGCCAGAGATAATGGTTTAGAAATTAGTATATAACTAGTTGCTAACCCGTGCGATGCACGGGAAAGTTTTTAGTAACTATGAGATTTTAGCAAATCAAATGCTTTAAAATTTGAAAATCTTAATGAACTTACATTAGCACTCATCAATTTGTTTACAAAGCTAATGTTAAATAAATCTACTAATTGCATTCTCATATCCTCTGTCATTTGCAAGGTGACAGGACTCTTTTCATTACGGTTTGCATCCTTCTATCCTTCAAAAGTTTTAAGAAGTGCCATGTGGTCACTACATAAGAATGTGTATAAGGTTATACAAAATTTTGTCATTATAATTAACATCCTAAAGCTAATATCCAATCCAAAATTTGCACATAAATTCCTTAAATTGTATATCAAATTAGAAGGAAGAAATTACATGTAAAAGCCAATTCAATAAAGAGATCTATCACACACAGTGATCAATAGTTTAAAAACGAATGCCTTGTAATGTATCTGCTGTATAGTGTAATCATAGAAATATGTGCTTATCTAAGAATATTTCCATAACATACTTACCCTTATTTGAATTTGAAGAGGACTGTGATCTTTTTGCCACTCAATTATTCAACTACATAAAGAACAATAATCATAATAGCAAAACTCGTCACTGTATTAAAATCCCATTTTCAAAGATCTATCCACCTTGCAGATTATATATATATATATATATATATGAAATGCTTCTAGTTCAACCTTAAAGTCCTTTAGCAAAACTACACTAATTATGCTTTATTTGCCATTAATCCCACAACACAAAGCAAAAAATCAACAAACAAATTGATATTATGAACTACCTATTCATTAACCTTCTTCAATTACTTATATATCATTGAATTAGATAGCCAATCCAGTGAATCAGAAGACAGAACCAATCCCTTCTATTTTATAATTTGACGTCCAAGTCTCTTTTAATAGCATCCAGTGATTCATTGTGTATTAATAATTTATATCAATCAAAAGAGTTATGGATTAAAAAAATTTAAAATAATAATATAGTTCCCATAATCTAGATTTAGTGTGTATTAAATAACTTTTTCTATTTTATCTAAAAAGCAAGCACAACAAATAACCAAAAGAATGATATCTATAATATAAAGCTATAGAGCCAATAATCTGAATAGAGCCAAGAATAGCCAAGCTTCTTAATAGAGCTAATACTTTTGAATTGAAAAAAGCTAAAGACAAAACAATACCTTGAATTAAAAGAAAATATAATCTTAAAATATTAGTAAACCAAATTGCTTCACAAAGAGAACAGGGTAAGAGAGAAAATCCTAAAATTACATTGTAATTTTATCTTATAAGGCTGAATGTATAGATAAAATTATATAGATAAAATCCTAAAATTATACAGATTTTTTTTTTTTTTGTTGGTAAAATTCTTTACTTTATATACTTTTTTTCTTTTAAAAAATAGATATCTAATAACATATATAAAGCTCCGCCAAGGAAATATATGCATTATAAATGACAGATTTTTAAGATATAAGATGTATATATAGATAGCAAGAGTGTAAATATTTATTAAGAAATTTTGTGGTTAAGTAGCTATGAAGTAATTAAGGTGACCTTGATAAAATAAGTAAGCTTCCTTCACACCCTTGAGCATAAGAGCCTAGGCATCCACCCCAAATTTATTATCTTTGACCCCATAGTTTCTTCTCAAACTCAATCTACTACCAATCTAAATCACACACACAAATAAAACACAACAAAAAGAGGGGGATCAATACAAACACCAACACTATAACACAGATAATTATGTAAGTTTCACAGTTAAAGTAAATACAACCACTGATTCTCTCACCAGCTGGGTTGTGTTCCTAGCAACCCTACAAAACCAAAAAAAAAAAAAAGCATTAAGATTTTTTTTCCTGAAAAAAAAAAAAAGAAGTTGAAATACAGCAGTAAGTTTTATAACCATGAACAAAAAAGAATTAAAGATATCAACTATTCTAATTCTTTCTCTTTTGATGTTGGTTTTCCAACATGTTCTCAGGAGCAAATAGAAAAAGGGCCAATCAAAATCAAATAAACCTATTCGTAAATCACAATTTCAAATACAACCCACTATAAGATTCCCCTTAAAACAACCATACATCCTCTGTATCCTGTTTCTTGTCTTTGTAATGTAAAAAAGTGTCGATCCAGTGCTGACACACAACATAAGAAAAGTGTTGCTTTTATTGGATTACTCTTAGCACTTGTATAAAACGTCAGTTTTCCTCATTAATGGCACAATACAATTTTTTTGAGACATTTTATCAAACACACATCATGCATTATTGTTGCAACCATTCCCTGCATATAACGTGATCAAAGAACTACCTAGAATTTCAACAATAATAGAATATCATAATACCTCCAAAACATAGTCAAGTTAGAATTTCAACAATAACTGACTGTAATCAAGAGTATAGTCAAAATCATCTATTTTTGTATATGTAATCATAAGGATACGTTTTGACAATTACATTACTTACACATTGAAAAATAATAAACTGTTCTAAAAATCATATCCAGGAGATGCATAGACACGGGTATTTACAATTAAACAGAGATTCTTACCTGAGTCTCAGTCCGAGTTGCCCAAATAAACCTGATCCTCTTCTTCCAAATCTTGCTTCAGGGCTCACACAAATCGGACTGGTACTATATCTGCTACTTGAGCAATTTTAGACCAGATGGTTTCTAAGAAGAGAGATGGTTTCTAGGTAATTCAGGTGGGCACATACATTGATTGTTGATTAATGGATGAGAGTGTCCATAACCTAATGATAAATGCAGCATGTATACTTCATACCAATGAGATTTTAATGCTGTAATACTTAAGATTTAAGAACCTTTGCTCCACAAAAATGTACTTGGAAGCATAAGCATCGTGTTCATCTCTTGTTTGAATAACTCTAGGCCTTTTTTGTTAGTTTCTCTAATCTATTATCGATTTATCATAGTGAATGTGGCAATACCTAATTACGTGACAATTGATAAATGTATGTAGTTAAGTGGCAATTAAATCAATTAGACATTTCAATACATCCAATCAATGCACAATCATCTATATAAAATTGGAAATTAGTATTATTGATTAAGGTATGGATAAAGGCTTTGGTACAATCCATAATGACCCTCCCACACAACTCAGCAAGTAGCAGAACTACCAAATTGACACTGAAGATAGATGTTATAACAAAGTCACACGTATTATGGCTAAAAGCTGCAGCTATTCAAAAACAATGAATCTTGATATGTTCTTTCCTCACAGCTTGCACAAGGAAGGTGGAAACATTCTTCTTCCAATCTCCTTGAAGTTGTAGAACCTCAGCTTGATATAAGCCTAACAAAAATAATCACAGATTGGGGTAATTTTCCTTACCCTAATTTTTGAGCTTTTCTCTACAGACAATGGCAACAACTAAAAATTGAAAAAATTGCAGACCATAAACTCAACTTGATATACAGAGGAGGCAGCTAACGACAGAAGAATTAACCCTAAAAATTTTAAATATACATTGAAAATAAAATTTAAGTATACCTCAACTTGATATACAGACCTTGTAGCTGATGTAGATATTGACAGCTCGTACAGAGGAGGCAGCTAACAACTCCTCACCATTAAAATTGATGGTGGCCTTGAACTTAGGCCTGTGGTCGGACCAATTTGCCTCTCGCAAAAGGATACGGATAGGAAACAGAGTGTTGATTGAATTACTGAAATACAAAAAAGAGATCAATGCAGCCAATAATTGAAATTAGCAAAACCCATTATAGGGCTCCAAACCCATCAATCTAAGCTAATCATTTAGAAGAAACACTCCCAAACGAAACATGAACAAAGGGTCCAGACCTGTGTGACTAAGAAAATGCAAAGGTGAAATTTTTTATGTAAATACCTGAAGTGAATCATCCACATTCTGTCTGTCAGTATTTCTGAGCTCTTCTTCAATGTATTGTTTTCTAATTAAATTAAATGAGGAGAGGAAGAGATGAAGGAGGGAAGAGAAAGCCGCAATTCTGAAGTTTTGAAACCGTGAAAGACAGGACGAGCAAAAGGAGGGGAAATATTGATGAGGCACGAATGAGTGATTCACCTAAATAAGGAGAGGAAGAGATGAAGGAGGGAAGAGAGAGGTTGGCGTTAGAAAGCCGAAGGTCTGAAGTTTTGAAACTGTATTTGGAAGGGAGAGAGGTTGGCGTTAGTCAAGCTAAAGGTCTGAAGAAGAAGAAAGGGTTGGTGTTAAAAGAATAATAAAGGGTTGGGTTTGGGCTTTATGGTGGACGGCAATGTAATATTCACGTTTTGGGCTTTATGGTGGGCATAATTGAAGCTATAAATATTGGGCTTTATTGTGGAGGTATGGCTGGAAATATTTATATATATATATATATATATATAAAATATTTTGAAATTAGGGAAAAATTTAGTAAAATTATTTTAAAATTATAAGAGAAATTTAGGGAAAAAAATTGGAAATGACATGGCGGCTGATGTGGCTCAACGGGAGCGTAGCAACATTAAATGCTACGCTTCAGCTTTTAGTAATATATAGATAATAATACATTGACATTAAAACCTGAACCAAATACTTCTCCTTTTTTTTCCTTTTTTCTTCGTTCCGTTTATGATTAGCCACACAACACGAATTGGTTAGCTCAAACGAAAGAGCAAAGGACACTCCCACTGGCTCTAAAAAACTTGCTCTCGTATCAAACACGTCTAGAAACTGATTTTGGCAAAGAAAACACAAGCTGAACAATCACCCAATAAAAAAAAAGATCCTTTTTTTTTTAACATTTGTAAGCAGACCTTAGATAGATCAATATCCTCAAAGCAATTACTGATGATGTCGAAAATCTCACCAGTGAGCCACACGGTCCTCACACGCTCGGAACAGCACCTGCAAAATAAGGAGATGACCTAACAGAGAGCACCGGTGTGGTGTCGGCTAAATACCCTCCGAAGGTCAAGTTAGAACTTCTTTCAACTCTAGAGTGCTAGAGAGGGTGTAATTATGCGTACCTTGATTTGTGAGGGCATTGGAGTTTTTATAGTAGTTGAGGGTTGACCCTTTTCTTTGAAGCAGAAGTCTTTTCCTTATAGAAATCCTTATGAGCGTAAATTACGGGATCCTTTCCTTATAGGACCCGGATACTAGTCGTGGAGTACAAGCAATCTCCCTATACGTGGTGGGCAAGTTTCTAATTTTCATGGAGCCGTCAGCCTTACAACCGTCAGCCTTCTTTTTGTCCAGCAGCCGAGTGGTCGTCAGCTTCTTCGCCGTTTGTGTAACCGTCAGCTTCGTGCTCGCAGTCTGTTTACCTTGTACCCGTCAGCTTTACTTTGCCTGTTGCACGCTATTGGATCGTCGACTTGAACCGGTGCTGACGTTCTCGACAATGACGGATGCTATGATTATTCTTCCATATCAGTTGCCCTCTACTCCATATGCCCGTCAGCCATACCAGACGGGTTATGGAGTTTTCTTCCGTCGCTAACTGTTTGATCAAAAAATAACTGCTGCTGTCATTAAATGCTGGGACAGGTGGCGCACTTGGATTGGCCCCGTGTTGATATGGGGGCGTCGCTTCGTTTTCCGTGCATTTAATTCATATATATATGTGGCCCCCTCCTCCCATTTTCACTATTTCATTTTCCTGATTCCTGGAGAGCACATCTGTCGCCCAAATTCCGTCAGCTTTTCCAACGTTTCTGCCGTCGTCCTTTCAAACGTTACTTCTAGAACTTGTAAGTTTCCCTTCCTTTTTGCATGCTTTCTATTTTTCTTTTAAAGTGAGGTCGTCATCCTAGGTGCTTAGTTTACACCCGTCACTTGTAGGTAGATGTCGAGTGACGCGTCGAGTGACCAGTCGTCGGTCCGCGAAGGAGCGGGCTACGACGAGGTGTTTGGTTCGGGCTCAAGTAGTGAGTCTGAGAGTTCCTCCTGGTCGTCAGAGAGGGAGACGTCAGCCCATGTTGCCGTCGAAGAGATAGGAGATCAGGGAGACGTTAGTCAAGAGGAGGAAGTAGGCGAGGGGAGCGAAGTTGAGTTAGGAGGGGGAAATAGGGATGATGGTGACGAGGAGTCTAGTGAAGAGGAGTCTGAAGGTCCTGAAGGTAGTAGTCCCTTCATCCTTCCCCAGGACTGGGCTGTAAATAAATTTCTTCCAAAGATGACGCTAAAAATTTTCAACGAACTGCGTATCCGTTTTCAAATCCCTGATCACATTCCCATCCGTCTACCTATGGAGAGTGAGAAGTGTTACACGAGAAGAAATGCAGACGTTGGCATGTATGATGCCATGTTTGCTGCTGGTTTGAGATTGCCCCTGACGGCTTTGCACCGTCAGCTAGCTGACTACCTTGGCATATCAATCAGTCAGATCGCCCCAAATTCATGGAGAATTTTTATAAGTGCTGAGGTGTCGTGGGGTCGTCTGAGCGGAGGTCACCGTCAGCTTACTCTGGATGAGTTTTTTTTATTGCTACAGACCCCGTCATCTTTCTTCGTCAAGGGGGATGTATCACTTTGCTGTTAGGGAGAAGGAGTTAAGGCTGGTGTCTGAAATGCCAGACTCCAATAGAGCCTGGAAGGGTAGGTTCTTTTTTGTAGAGGGGACGGACTGGGTGTGCCGTCAGGATGAGTGGGAAACAATTCCCTTTGGCTGTTTTGATAACACTTGGGGTTTTGTCAAGGAATCAGGTTTTAGTCGTCACCTTCATCCTCGTCAACTTGCCATATTTTGTTTTTCCTTTGAAAGGATGCTAACACATTCAAGTTTTCTTTCTTCTCTCTTTTTTCAGCTTTCGTTCGCCCGTCAATAACTGACGAGCAGGAGGATTTTATCCGTCGGGTTCTGGGGATACGTATAGAGGAGCGGTCGTGCCGGGACTTGATTACCCTAGATACTCTCTATACATACTGTGGGGGTCCCGAACCGACACCCGAGGCTCGCAGGTTGGAAGAGCTTGCTCGTCATCGTAAGTCTTGATCTACCCGTCAGCTTCTATACTTCTAGTCGTCAACTTCCCTTATGCTTTTTCTCTTTTTGTGCAGAAATGGACGCTGCTAAGGAGTGAATCAAGGCTGCTGCTGCCCGTCAGCGGGAGGAGAAGAGGGCGAAGGGAGAGACGACATCTACTCCTGCCCTCAAGCCCGTCACCAAGGGCTCCCAAAAGAGGAAGTCTGACGGAGTGGTCATTCGTCCGTCGAAGAGGCCAACCGTCACTCCAGTGAAGTCGCCCCCTTCGTCGGGTCATGGAGCTGGAAAAGGCGTCATGACTTCTTCTGGTCCCGTCTTGCAGGGACCCCAGAGTTTGCTGACGCACAAGGATTTTGCCGTCAAGGCTGTCGGGGCACTCATAAGGCCGACGGACATAGATCCTTGTGCTCAGTTAGGGACGGACGAACTGGGGTCGTCGGCCTTGTTCGACCTTTCTCGGGTAAGCCGTCAGTTTTACTTTTCTTTTTTGACTGATGTACACAAATCCCTTCTTTCTTGTAGCTGACGGTTATACTTTTGTTCAGGCTCTGGTCCGTGTAAAGGCGCTGACGGAGCGATGTGTGGCCAAGGAGGGCGTCGCTTCTCGCCTTAGCAAGCATAATGCCACCCTCCGAAACGAGCAAGGCTAGTACAAGGAGGGGGTACGGACACTTAACCGGGAGCTGAAAGAGGTGAGGGACGAGCTGGAAGAGGTGAAACGCCAGCGGGTTGAGACGGAAGGAAAGCTGACGGCTCTTTATGAGCAGTTGGAGACAGTAGGGGCTGACGCCGTTGAGAAGTTCAAGGCGTCAGATGCCTTTATCGAATCCTGTGGCAGCTATTATGGCACCGGGTTCGACGACTGTCTTAAACAAGTGGCGTCAGCCTTTCCTGAGCTGGACCTGTCTTGTATTAACATAGATGACGCTCAACCCATGACGCCTGCCGCTGGTGCCGTCACTCCTCCTGCTGACGACTTGGTTAATTCCCCCATTCTTGGAAAGAGTGGGGTTGTCTTAGCCCAGCCTGCCGCGAACCTCTCTTCGACTACCGTCACCCCTCCTACTGTGTTGCTTGATGACGAGGAGCCTGCTGCTAAATAGATTTTTTGAAATGTTTTCTTTTTTATCATCATTTTTATTTATTTTATCTATGTAGAAGACAATTTTATCAAATGCCCCTTTGGGCACCGTTGTGTAATATTCTGACAGCTTTTAAATGCCTTTTCTTTAGGCTTTGATTTGTTACAATGTCGTCAGCTTTTCATTACCTGTTTGTAGTTTATCTTGCTTGATTTTCTTGCATGTTTTCGAAACGAAGACTGCAGGCCTTATTACTTTTTGTACCGTCAGTTTTACTAAACCGTCGGTTAGTTCTAACGAAGCCGTCAGTTTTTGATGACTAGAAAGTTTTCGTTAAAATCCCGTCGTCTTGTGACGAAGTTATCTGCCTTATGGCCGTCTGTTTGAGGGCTGATGGATTTGGCCTTATTTAGACCGTTTGCCTATTTATTGGCCCGTGTATCCCGTCAGCGTTCAGCCCGTTAATCTTGGTTGCCTCGTTTGTTTGGTGGATTCAGTCATTTTCGTGCCGTCGGTCTTAGTTGGTTTCGTGTATCCCGTTAGCCTCTCGCCTATTTTTAGACTTGGCCATTTTCAGCCTGCCAGCTTTCTTGCTCGTCTATTTATAGATCGTTAGCTTTTTGTATAATTCTGGACTTTGGTTATTTTTGGTTTGTAGATTAGACCGTCAGCCTGTCGTCCTTCATTGGACTTGGCTGTTTCTTGGTCCGTCGGCTTTTTTAGTCAGCTATTTTGTGGACTTGGTCATTTAGACCATCAACCTATCGTCCTTTGGCCCCCTTTTTTTTTTTTTTTTAGACCGTCGGCTTATTTTTGGTTCGTCCATTTTTGGACCGTCAGCCTTTTGGCAATCCAGCTTGTGAATTTGGTCATTCAGACCGTCAGCCTATCGTCCTTTGGACTTGGCCTCTTTAAGACTGTCGGCTATTTTTTGTTCGTCCATCTTTTGGACCGTCAGCCTTTTTTGGCAATCCAGCTTGTGGATTTGGTCATTCAGACCGTCAGCCTATCGTCCTTTGGACTTGGCCTCTTTAAGACCGTCGGCTGTTTTTTGTTCGTCCATCTTTTGGACCGTCGGCCTTTTTTGGCTTGCCCAATTCTGGGCTTTGTTGCTTTTAACTTCACTTAAGTAAAAACTTGTCTTGAGTAAATTCTCATTGTTATGCATAAATATAAAAGGTAGTCTAGAACAAAATCTGCCCATGTTGGGCTTATTGTAGCAAAAACATAAGTAGGAAAGAACTGCCCTTTGGGCTTATTGTAACAAACGCTTAAAAAGGTAAATGAAAAAGTCTTATGCCGAAATGAAAAATGCTGCTGCCTCTACTGGTAGTACTTTCGTAGATGTTCCGCGTTCCATGGATGCTGTAACTTTCGTCCGTCCAGAGTCTCCAGCTGGTAGGTGCCCTTCCTTTGCCATGCCGTAACTCGATAGGGTCCTTTCCAATTTGGGCCGAGCTTTCCTTGGGTGGGGTCTCTTGCTGCACCCATTACCTTTCTTAGAACGAGGTCTCCTTCTTGGAAGTCTTTGCGTCTGACCCTGGAGTTGTAACTCTTGGCCATGCGATCCTGGTATCGCGCGAGCCTTTGTTCTGCTGCCATCCTGACTTCGTCCACCAGGTCGAGCTGCAAACGTATGGCTTCGTCGTTCCTCTTTTCATCGTGGTTGTGCACCCTGTAGCTTGTGAGGCCGACTTCGGCTGGGATGACCGCTTCGTTCCCGTACGTTAATCGGAACGGTGTTTCTCCTGTTGGTGTCCTTACTGTCGTCCTGTATGCCCATAGTATGCTTGGCAACTCTTCAGCCCATATGCCCTTTGCCCCCTCAAGCCGGGTCTTGATGATTTTTAGCAAGGACCGGTTTGTAACTTCAACCTGCCCGTTGGCTTGTGGGTGGGCGGGGGAGGAGTAGTGGTTCCGTATCCCTAACTGTGAGCAGAAGTCCCTGAAGGAGTTGTTGTCGAACTGTTTCCCGTTATCTGAGACCAAGACTCTTGGAATGCCAAACCTGCATATGATGCATCGCCAAACAAAGCCCCTCACGTTTTTCTCTGTGATGGTGGCCAGTGCTTCCGCTTCTACCCACTTGGTGAAGTAGTCGATACTGACAACTAAAAACTTCAGTTGTCGTATTGCAGTGGGAAATGGTCCCATAATGTCCAATCCCCACTGAGCGAACGGCCATGGCGCCGTGATGGGGGTTAATTCTTCGGGTGGTTGCCTGATGATGTTGCTAAACCTTTGGCATTTGTCGCAAGCCTTTACATATGCCTCGGCATCCTTCTGCATTGTTGGCCAAAAGTACCCGGTTCATACTAGCTTGTGTACTAGCGACCTTGATCCGGAGTGGTTTCCACAGATTCCTTCATGTACTTCTTTCATGACGTAATCCGCTTCTTCGGGACCCAAGCATCGTAGGTAGGGGCGAGAAAAACCTCTTTTGTACAAAACATCCCTGATTAGAACGAATCTTGCCGCTTGAACCTTTAGTTTCCTCGCTGCCTCCTTATCATTTGGTAATACGCCATTTTTCAAAAAGGAGATTAATGGTGTAGTCCAGTCATTCTGGGGATCGAGCTCCTGTATGTCGGCCGCAGTGATGAGTGGAGAGAGCTGCGTGAAGGAGAGTGTACTTCCAATGGTGATCATGTGCTCGGCAGAGGCGGCTTTGGCTAAGCGGTCGGCTTGCTCGTTTTCCCCCCGGGGGATTTGCATGATTTTGATCTCCAGCTCGTTTATTCTTCTCTTTGCTTGCTCCAGATACTTCTTCATTCTCTCACCTTTGCATTCGTACTCCCCGCTTATCTGGTTAACTATGACTTGGGAGTCGCAGTAAACAATTGCTTTCTCGGCTCCTGCTGCCTTAACAAGGTCGAGCCCTGCTATCAAAGCTTCGTATTCTGCTTCGTTGTTGGTAGTGGGGAAGGCGAGACGGACCATACATTCTACTGTATCCCCTTCGGGTGACTGCAGCACGATGCCGGCTCCGCCAGCTTGTCTGTTGGAGGACCCATCCACGTGTATACTCCACTCTGGGGATTCCTCTGCCCCCTCATCCTCGCCATTCGTGAATTCAGCTATGAAATCTTCCACGACCTGCCCTTTGATAGCGGTGCGCGGGCGATATTGGATGTCATATTCGCTCAGTTCTACAGCCCAAAGCGTCAAGCGCCCAGCAGCATCGGGGTTGCTCATAGCTCGTCGCAAAGGCTTGTCGGTTAGGACCGTTATAGTGTGAGCTTGAAAATACGGCTTCAGCTTGCGTGCCGCTGTAACTAGTGCGAAAGCAAGTTTTTCCAGGGGCGAATATCTTTCTTCAGCTCCGTGCAGCGCCCGACTGATATAATACACGGGTTTCTGTATCTTCCCTTCTTCTCTGACCAAGGCGGCGTTGACGGCGGCCGGGGAGACGGCGAGATAAAGAAAGAGTTCTTCTCCTGGCTGTGAGGGACTCAACAGTGGTGGGGAAGAGAGGTAAGCTTTTAATTCTTCGAACGCTCGCTGGCATTCATCGGTCCATTCGAAAGATCTCTTCAATATGCGGAAGAAAGGTAGGCACTTGTCTGTCGCTCTAGAGACGAACCTGTTTATCGCTGCTATCTTGCCGTTCAGGCTTTGTACTTCCTTCACATTTCTTAGTGGTGCCATCTCCATTATAGCCCGGATTTTGTCTGGATTGGCCTCGATGCCTCTCTGGGACACCATGAATCCCAGGAATTTTCCTGCCGTTACCCCAAAGGCACACTTTCCGGGATTGAGTTTCATGTTGTAAGAGCAGAGGGTGTCGAATGTTTCCCTGAGGTCTTCTAAATGATCTTCTTCCCTTTGACTTTTAACCAACATGTCATCGACATATACCTGGACGTTTCTCCCGATCTGTTATGCGAACATTTTGTTCATAAGCCTTTGGTAAGTTGCGCCTGCGTTTTTCAAACCAAACGGCATTACCTTGTAGCAGAATAGGCCTTGGCTGGTAACAAAGGACGTCTTTTCCTGATCGTCCTCGTGCATCTTGATCTGGTTGTAGCCGGAGAAAGCGTCCATGAAACTTAATAGCTGGTGCTGAGCTGTGGAGTCTACCAGAGTGTCGACCCTTGGGAGGGGGTAGCTGTCTTTAGGACACGCTTTGTTCAAATCGGTGAAGTCTACACACATCCTCCATTTCCCGGAAGCTTTTTTGACCATCACCACGTTTGCTAGCCAGTCGGGGTAGTACACCTCTTTAATGAAGTTGGCCTCTTGCAGCTTGCGGACTTCTTCGGCTATGGCTTGATCCCGCTCCGGGGTGAAGACTCGCTTCCTTTGTCGGATGGGCGGAAAAGATGGTGACACATTCAGCCTATGCACCATGACGGAAGAGTCTATTCCTGGCATATCCTCGTGACTCCAGGCGAATATGTCTCGATTCTTCTTGAGGAATGCTGCAAGTGCTCGCCGAGTTTCGGGACTTGCGAGGGTCCCAATCCTTGCTGTCTGGTCTGGTACGTAGTCGCTGAGAGGCACCTCTTCAAGCCTTTCGGCCGGCTCTGTTGCGCTCTGGTGCTCTTCGATGTTCATGGTTTGGAGGTGATCGTCCATCTCCATCATGGCTACATAGCATTCTCGTGCTGCAATCTGGTTTCCACGCAGCTCTCCGACTCCGTGTTCCGTCAAGAATTTAATCATTAAATGATAAGTTGAAGTTGCCACCTTCCATGCGTTAAGGGTGGGCCGTCCTATGATGGCGTTATAGGCGGATGAATGGTCAACCACGAGGAACGTTACTTTCTTCGTGACTTGCTGGGGGTAGTCGCCCGCGGTTACGGCCAACGCGACCGCTCCTAACGGAAACACCTTTGCACCCCCAAAACCGACGAGTGGAGCGTTCGTCGGGATCAGCTGCTCGCTGACTTTCATTTGCTGGTACGCCGGGTAGTATAGAATGTCTGCCGAGCTTCTGTTATCGACCAATACCCGATGCAAGTTGTAATCCCCGACCTGTAAGCTGACGACAAGCGCGTCGTCGTGTGGGTGGTGGATACGCCGTGTGTCTTCTTCTGAGAACTCGATTACGGGGCTTTTTGTTTGGCTTATGTTTCGTATTGGGCCCGCCACTTGGACGTTTTGGACCATTCGAAGGTGCGTCTTTCGAGCCCTTTTCGATGGTCTGGTGGCCATCCCTCCTACGATCATTCGTATATCACCAATGGGAGGCCTGGGACGATCATGGCCACGCGGGGGTGGTTGCTCCTGAGGCGCTGGGTCTGTTCTTTCCTTGCTCACAAACTTCTGTAGCTTCCCTTGCCTTATTAGGGCCTCGATTTGTTGTTTTAAGTCGTAGCAATCGGCTGTGTCATGGCCGTGATCTCGGTGGAAGCGGCAGTACTTGTCTCTGGGACGCTTATTAGGATCCCCCTTCAGTTTTCCGGGGAAGGTCAGAGTTCCTTCGTCCTTAATCTGCATCAGGACTTGATCTATTGGGGCGGTCAACGGAGTGAAGCTCGTGAATTTCCCTCCTGGAGGCTTAGATCGTCTTTCGTCTCTTCGATCCCCCGTTCTGGGTCTTTTTCTTCCCTGGTCTGATCGTGCGTCCTCCTGTCTCTCCCTTTTTCTTGGTTTTTCTTCTCGGGCCTGCAATGCGTCCTCGGCGTTCATATACTTGGTAGCCCTGTAGAGCACTTCTGACATGGTCTTTGGGTCGTTCTTGTATAGAGAGAACAAGAATTTGCCCTTTTGCAGTCCGTTTGTGAATGCCGCTACAAGTATTTTATCGTCGGCCTCGTCGACCGATAGCGCTTCCTTGTTAAAACGCGTTATGTAGGACCGCAACGTCTCGTCATCTCTTTGCTTGATACTCATCAGGCATGCTGTGGACTTCTTATACCTGTGTCCTCCAATGAAATGCGTAGTGAATTGGGCGCTTAGCTCTTTGAAGGTGCTGATAGAGTTGGGCGTCAGCCGGCTAAACCACACCCTCGCAGGGCCTTTGAGCGTTGTGGGGAAGGCCCGGCACATGATCTCATCTGCTACCCCCTGAAGATGCATCAGGGTCTTGAAGGTTTCCAATTGGTCAAGAGGATCCTTCATCCCGTCATAGCTATCTATATTCAGCATGCGAAACTTGTGGGGTAAGGGGAAGGAGTTCACGGCGATAGTGAAGGGTGAGTCGGTACGGTTGGCTAGATCGTCAAGGTTACTAGAAACTCTCCCCTTGAGCGCGTTCATCATAACCTCCATCTGCTCCTTCATTGCCTGCATTTCGGCGGCGATTTGCGGTGGAGTCGCATCCATGAGGGATGGCGTGCTTGCGGGCAGTCTTTCCAGCCTGCTTGGGGCACGGCTGCCCTCAGGTCTTTCCTGGTTCCCCCTCGGAGCGCTATTTTCTTCCTGGTCTTCGGGTTGGCCATTTTGCGCTGCATCCTTCTGGCGTAGCTGTTCTTCCAAGTCGAGGTTCCGTTTGGTCAGACGTTCCACGGCGGCGCCGAGAGTCCGAACTTGCCTCTCGAGGGCAGTTGTGAGTGGTTCCTCTCCTTGTACGTCATTGGTAGTTGCCATTGAACGAGTGAGTACCATGCAACCCTTTAGTCCGGGAAACGATAGTGTGGCTTAATTGCTTCGATAGCTTGAACAGATTTCCCACAGACGGTGCCAACTGATGATGCCGAAAATCTCACCAGTGAGCCACACGGTCCTCACACGCTCGGAACAGCACCTGCAAAATAAGGAGATGACCTAACAGAGAGCACCGGTGTGGTGTCGGCCAAATACCCTCCGAAGGTCAAGTTAGAACTTCTTTCAACTTTAGAGTGCTAGAGAGGGTGTAATTATGCGTACCTTGATTTGTGAGGGCATTGGAGTTTTTATAGTAGTTGAGGGTTGACCCTTTTCCTTGAAGCAGAAGTCTTTTCCTTATAGAAATCCTTATGAGCGTAAATTACGGGATCCTTTCCTTATAGGACCCGGATACTAGTCGTGGAGTACAAGCAATCTCCCTATACGTGGTGGGCAAGTTTCTAATTTTCATGGAGCCGTCAGCCTTACAACCGTCGGCCTTCTTTTTGTCCAGCAGCCGAGTGGTCGTCAGCTTCTTTGCCGTTTGTATAACCGTCAGCTTCGTGCTCGCAGTCTGTTTACCTTGTACCCGTCAGCTTTACTTTGCCTGTTGCACGCTATTGGACCGTCGACTTGAACCGGTGCTGACGTTCTCGACAATGACGGATGCTATGATTATTCTTCCATATCAATTACAAACATATAAAAGCCTTCGAACAATGCTACTAATGTTTGGTTAATAAGAAAATGTCTAAATTGTTGATCTAATATCTGTAAATCCAGCTCAGCTAAACCATAACAGTACTATTAGACTCAGTCAAGCAGCCATTTTCACTTCCTCACATTTTCTCAGCAACCAAACAGACGCTTTTTCTCCACACACACAAAGTGATAAATTAGCAAAGGATTTAAGCTAATCGATACATGTTTTTCAGCTTGTTATACAAAAAAAAAAAAAAAAAAAAAAATTATCGATTGAGGAGCAAAATCAGACACATAAAATATTGCTTGGTTGCGAACCAAACAGGAATTTTCTCGAGAAAATGGAAGAGGAAAAATGAGGGGCTGACCTGTGAGGGATCGACTTTGGGGAAGCTCTTGATGACGGAGAGGACTCTTTCTATGACCTCGTCTTTGGAGAGATGATCGTCACCGCGCGATGAGAGTAACCGGAGGGAAGCACCGTACGAACCCATGGCTGCGATTTCCGTCCGGTTAGGGTTAGGGTTTTGACTGGGACTCGCATCTCTCTCTTTCTCTCTCTCTCGGGAGTAGTGAAATCACTCACTTGGGTGAGAACTCTGAACCAGAGTAGTTAAAAAGAGTAACTCAGGAGCACGTGATAAACACGTGACATATCCCTAAAGTTTAAGAGTTTTTAAATTTGGGTCATGCTAACGAGTACCCTAAGGGCACTGGTTAAGAATCTATTTCAGAAAAGTTTTAACATCACTTTTATGAGAAATGAAAAAAGCTATCAAAACATTAATTGTTTTTTTTTCTTTTCCCATAAAAACTTTCTTTAGCTGGATTCTTAACTAGTGCCCTAAGGACACTCGTTAGCATTTCCCTTTAAATTTTATATCTTGAAATTTCATAATTTGGATTTTACTCCTTAAAGTTTGAGGGTGTTTGAATTTTACACCTTAACATTTCAAAACTTGGATTTTACCCCATAAAGTTTCCCCCAAATTTTGAAACTTTAAAGTGTAAAATTCAAATATCCTAAAACTCTAAGAAATAAAATCTAAAAACCCCTAAAATTTAAGAAGTAAAATCTAAATTCTGAGATATCAAAATGTAAATTCCAAATAACTCCAAACTTTAGGAGGTAAAATCCAAACACTTCCAGACTTTATAGATGTGATATGCAGTTTATCTAATAAATAAATAACTTTGTTTCTAAATTACTATTTTTATATTAAAAAATGCATCTATTAGAAAACTTTGGTAAATTACCCACTGAAATTCAACATTGATGTTTAAGAAATGCTATGTACATAATACTTTCAAAACAAATGTTATATGGTAGATGATTACAGATTATTATTAGTAGGGCAAAAAAGTAATTTCAGTAGTAGATTTAAATTAGAACTAATAACAACTAACCACTTATGATTTGTTATGAAAATGTTGTGGACGTAAGTACATATTTTAATCATTTTTAGAAAATGAATTATTTTTTGAAAAGCATTTTCTATGTTTCAAAATTTGCATCTATTTAATGTATTTACCATACATCACTACATCTATTTGTAAGCATTATTTAAAGATGCCAAAAATGTCAAAATGTGACATTCTATTGAAATGCTATTTTTCATTTAAACTGACACTCTATATATCTGTTAGGAATGCTATAAGCATATGGATAATAATTGATGTATTGAGTTTTAGTTAGTTAGTTACAATTCTAAACATGTTAATCACATTTAGCACATGTTAGAATTATTAATGCACATGGGGAATAATAGAACCAATAGGATGAGGCATGTTAATCACATTTAGCACATGTTGGAATTATTAATGCACATGGAGAATAATAGAACCAATAGGATGAGGCCATGTGGGCCAATGAGATTAGAGCTAGTCTCCTATAAATACATGATTGTAATCCAATATGAGAAATCAATGAAGAATAAACCAATTTGTTAGTGCATTAGTGCATATCTCTCTATCTCTCTCTTAATCTCTCTATTTCTCTATGGAGGGTGACTACCTCGAATTAAGTCAATTTTCCTACAATCCCCATCCATTCCCCTATAATTCTCATCAATCCCCATTAGGAACCACCGGGTTCCTAACAAGTGGTATCAGAGCCGTTGATCTTGAGATAAGCAATTGTGATGAAAGAAAAATTTTGAAAAAAATACAAGAATTGTTGAACAAAGCCATAGAAGAATCCAAGGATATTTCAAAGAAGATGGAGGCCTTGGCTAAATCTAACATGGCCATGAAGGCGTTGGCTGAAACTAACATGGCCATGAAGGAAGAACTTTCAAGAGTACAAGAGGATCTTGAAAACATGTCCAAAGAAGAGTTACAATCTCTTGATTCAATGAAAGTCGAAGAACAAATCAAGTTCCAAGAACCCATTCTTGATGCACCAATGGAGGCTTCCATTCAAGAGTCTATGATTCAAGAAGTGGCAATCCAAGTGTCAGTGATCCAAGAATCCAAGATACAAGCGCCAACAATTTTAATGGTTCTAGAATCGAATGAGGTCTTGAGGATACAAGAACATTTCAAGGTTGAGAGAACTAATGAGACCTTGAAGATTGAAGAACCATTGAAGGCTCAAGAATTCGAGCAAATTTTGAAGATCTACGAAGAAGAAACCTTCATATGCACGGGATCACTTGTCAAAGAGAAATGCATGAATATGGTGATCAAAATGTCACTACGGTATTGGTCCATTGGAAGATCTCCTTTGATGAAGATGTTATTTCACAACAACACCTTGTGGGCAAGGTGTTTTCAAGGGGAGAGAAATGTTAGGAATGCTATAAGCATATGGATAATAATTGATGTATTGAGATTTAGTTAGTTAGTTACAATTCTAAACATGTTAATCACATTTAGCACATGTTAGAATTATTAATGCACATGGGGAATAATAGAACCAATAGGATGAGGCATGTTAATCACATTTAGCACATGTTGGAATTATTAATGCACATGGAGAATAATAGAACCAATAGGATGAGGCCATGTGGGCCAATGAGATTAGAGCTAGTCTCCTATAAATACATGATTGTAATCCAATATGAGAAATCAATGAAGAATAAACCAATTTGTTAGTGCATTAGTGCATATCTCTCTATCTCTCTCTTAATCTCTCTATTTCTCTATGGAGGGTGACTACCTCGAATTAAGTCAATTTCCCTACAATCCCCATCCATTCCCCTATAATTCTCATCAATCCCCATTAGGAACCACCGGGTTCCTAACAATATCTCTCTATCTTAAAATAGCAAAACTGGGTCTATTGAGATGTTATTTTTTATTTGGGTCCAACTGCGTTTTCTGTCAAGTTAAAGAAGATTACAAAAAATCAAGATCATTTTGGATTGTTAGAATTGTACGGTCCTGAACTATCGTAGCAATCCTATTAAAGATCTTTGAAATATCCGGATTGTTTTGGGCAAGTAAGATCATAAAATCGTAAGGGTATATGATCCAAATTGGGATTTCAACAACCATGGCACTGCCTAAGCATGGTCGACAACTACAACCTGATTTGGTCTCTTGTTTAGAACCCACAATTTATTTTTTGTTTCTCATTTTCTTCCCGTTTCCAGGTTATTTCTCATCTTGTTTTTTGGTTTTTTAATCAAAATGCATCAGGTGGTCAATGATTTCTATTCTAACACATTCATCCATTACTATTAAACTGGTTTTTTTTTTTTTTTTTTTTTTTTTTTTGGACTGTGAGAAAGTTAAAATAAAAAATTAGGGAAAATGAACGCATTTGAATTTTTTTTTCTTTTTTTTTTTTTTTTACCTGAGTTTTGAAATAGAGATGGTAGAAGATTACTCCAACTTGTGGAATTGCTAAAATTTAAATTAGTAAATACTATACAAATTTCCTATAAAATCTCTTATATATACAAGTATACAATATTCACTAGAACTTTATTGTGGGATCCCTTAACGAGTAGCAAACAATACAGCCGGTTCTACCATATAGGCAACCAAGATCAGGGACGGAGCTACTCTTTGACCAGGGGGGGCCATGGCCCCCCTGAATTTTGGAGGAAAAATCTTCTATAGGTATATTTAATGTTCAATTAGGCCAAAAAAAATATTGGTCATCGTTAGTCTCTTCTTGCTTATTATTAGCTCACTCCTGGCCAGAGATGGAGCTATGTTATGGTTAACTATCTCATATAATAAGATACACTTGGAGGTGAAGATGAGAGAAAGAAATTTCTCATTGAATTAATAAGAAAAGTACAGCTCTGCTTGTATATACAAAGAACAGAGCAATTGAATGAAACAAAATAAAAGCAATTAAAACAAGCTTTTTAATTTTTACCCAAAATCAAGTTCTCGTACTGCTCTTTTTGGATTCTCAATATCAAAATTAGCCTAAATTCTCTCTCTTAATGACCAAAATATTAGACAAAAATCCTCCTATCCCCACACGTAGGCTACTCCTCTGTTTTGCACAAAGGTTACTCCTATGCTCGATGTCTATTCTTTCACTATCTTGATATTCGTTGAATCCATTGATGACCACAATGGATGAATTTAGTTGTTTGTAACAATCAGTGATGTTTGTTGTCTATCTAAGTTATGAAAAAGGTTGTAAAGTAGATAGAATTTGTCAAACCAAGTGTCAATAGAATTCAAAAGAAAAAACTCAGTGTCAATTGGGCTTTGAAATGTCTAACTAATGTGGCAAGAGCCTATGACAGAACATAGACCGAAAAACGTGGTCTTAAAAGCATACGCAAATAGATGATAAAATATTAAATTGACCCAAAAAAGAGAAAATCTTGAAGTTGCGATTTATTTATTTATTTTTACTTTTTAAAAATCCAAACTTTGCCCCCCCAAACCTTCAGCTCTGGCTCCGTTCCTGACCAAGATAATGGCCTAAAGCCCACAAATAAAAAAAAGTCCCATATTTAAGAAAAAAAAAGAAAAAGACACTAATATAATATAATATATTATATAAAAATTTATAATCTCTTAAATGTTGTACACTGTTAATTTACTCCATCTGCGGATTCTCAAAAAAATTTACACCATTTGCGACGTTGGTCGTAAAATTTTTTGATCTCCTAAGAAGATGAAAATACTCTTCAATTACCTCTAAAACAAAAGGCAAAAAAAACAAAAACACACACTTTCCATCTTGATTCTTGAAAAAATCATACCCTAATTTTTCCCTACTCTCCATTATTTCTAAGCTTTCTGTGAAAGCAATAGAGTTGAATCCAAGGAAATCTCATCTAAACAGAAGAAAGTCACTGCAGAAGCTACTGCTACTACTGCTGCTATTGTAGAAACAGAGGATAATAAGAAGAAGAAAGATGTTACAAAGCTACAGACTGTTTAGTATTTTGTTGTAAACTACTTGTAGTTTAGGAGCTAATTTATAGATAGTGGATTACAGCTGTCAGTTTATTAGTTCTGAGGCAGAGTTAATTAGTTAGAGCATTCGCATCAGCTCGTGTAAAATTTGTATCTATTTTACACATAAAACCTACTTTTTCTATTTTAGCCATTCACTTTTACAATACCCTCACATTAGTTCATCTATTCTATCCCTTCTTCTATTTAAATAATCAATTTTTTTTAATTATTTTATTATTTCCTTCTCACCTTTTTATACGCTCTGTGTCCCACTTTCTTTCTTTCTCTATTTCCATTTATCTGATTCTTTCTTTCTCTCTATCTCTCACGGTCTCCCTCTCATATCTCTCACGGTCTCCCTCTCGATCTCCCTCTCGGTCCGATCAAGCTCCGGCGATCCATCAGCGATCCAGATCACAAGTCTCCCTCTCGGTCTCCCTCTCTATAGCCATCTCCGATCAAGCTTTATCCGGTCTCCCTCTCGGTCTGATCAAGCTCCGGCGATCCATCTGATCAAGCTTTATCCGATCAAACTCCGGCGATCCAGATCACTCTCGGTCTCCCTCACGCTTCATCGACGATCCACGAGCTCAAGCAAGACCCACGATCTCCGGCGATCCAGATCCTCTCTTCATCGGCCGCTCCACGCTTCACCGGCAGACCCACGAGCTCCGGCAACCCAGATCGCCCCGATAAGCACCGATATCTCTCTCCGTTTGGGTTTGTTTGTGTGTGGGTGTGTTTGTGTGTGGGTTTGTTTGGGTTAATTTTTAGTTGATTCTGGCTGTTTGGGTTTGTATGTGTGTTTGTGTGTGGGTTTGTTTGGGATCATTGTTAGTTGATTTTGGCGCGCCGGAAGTTGGGGAAGAGAGGTGGGAGATGAGCGTCAGTCAGTTGATGAGGGAGAAAAAATTATTAAAAAATTAAATACACGAGCTACAGTACCCGTGTAAATATACACGGGTACTGTAGCTCGTTGATAAATTTCCACAATTTTAGATGAATTTAGAAGGACTGATGTGGAGTGTTTTTTGGAGCAAAATGTGTAAAAATGATCAAAATGTGTATTTTACACATATATAGCAGAGCTGGTGCGAATGCTCTTAGTACAGGTATATATATCTTTGTACACAAACAATAATGAATTGAATCATTCAGTTTTTCCAATTCAGATTTCATACTTTCTTTGTATTTGCTCATCAATTGGTACGGTGTGGATTGCTCTCCTTTCATCTTAATCTCCGGTTAACTTTTAATGCCTCTCAGTTTCTCTTTGTTCTTGTTGCTCAACGAAAAACTTTCTCCGTTTATTTTTTATTCTCTGCTTAAGTAATGAATGAAAGTCAAAAGAATTTTATTCTATCTGGTCCTTTAATATCATCCATTTATTTAGTTTTTATTTTTATTTTTTTTCCTTTTAATCTCCAAACTGAGCAGTTTTTACTAGTTATTTTACTCTTTTTTAGTCCTATACTCCTATCCTATGATCCTATCAGGTCCTTTACACATTACACACTATGTAAGCAAGACAATCTACTATAATCCATCTTCTACGGCATCATCTCTAATCAACTAGTATGAGTTATCAAATCTATTGAATTGGTAGTTATCAAAAAAAAAAAAAAAATCTATTAAATTGGTCAACCAAAACGTGCTTGGATGACTATGTGTACCATTTTATCACATCTAATAATTAGATTTTTACTTTCATTTTGCCTTGCTTTTTACATGTTTTTGTTTTAATTCAACTTTTAATGGTACAGAATGTGTAGGGTAGATAGGCATTATAAGACCACTTGATTGAATAGATAGTTTAATGGTAGGAAGTTCTTATGTCTCGTCACTTTGCAAATTTGAAATTGCGAATTCGAGTAATGACAAGTTCTATTATTGAGTTCAAGTAGTAAGAAGCTCCACTATTACTTATATGGTCTCATGCCATGTTAAATTCGAGTTTAAGTGAGTCGAGACAATAATCACACCTGCATATTCCTTTTTCTATTTAAAAAAGAAAAAGAAAAAAGAAAAAGAAAGTGGATGGGTACCGCAAGGGTAATGCCCATCAACTTATGGGAATGTTTTGGGCCTTGGGCTGTTTTATAGGAATAATTATGGAGGCTGTATTTGTAAATTTCAGACCGAATTTCAAATTAGCCCAAGTGAAAACCCAACTGGGCCATCGACTCGTTCAAATCAATATTTGAAACCCATCAACGCTGCTGGTTTAGCTGGGTTTGAGACTTACCATTCTTTCAAAAGACAACATTTTCCGAATTTCCAAGTAATGGCTTTTCATATGTAACTCTATATGTGAATTTGGTTTTTGCTTTTTCTAAAACTTATTTAGGTTTTTTGTTGAGTTTAATCTTTTAAACATTATCCTTTTTTTCTACAAATATATTTGAGAAAACTAGGTATTTGTTTCTTATCCTTTACACTATATTTTAATTTGGTCCCTAATATTTCAATTATGTCAATTTGGTCCCTAACTTTTCAGTGTTGTGTCAATTTAGTCCATACTATTATTTCTTGGATGGAAATTGCTAACGTGGTTAACGGCAAAAAAAAAAAAAAAAAAAAAAAAAATTCCGTTGACTTGGCAATAAACTAATTTTTTTATTATTTTTTTTAAGAGATAATTACAACATACTATGCTGCTAACCCCGTAACTCGAACCCTTTCCTCCTTAGACCCCCAAGCACTTTGTGCATGGGAAGGTGCTAATTTCCATTTAAAAGATAATGATAAAGACAAATTGACACAATACTGAAAGATTAGGAATCAAATTAACACAATTGAAGGATTAAAGACCAAATTGATATAGAGTGTAAAGGATATGGATCAAATACCTAGCTTATCCAGTAATTTTAACAATTTTTAGCAAAATAAGAAAATTAGCGACTAATTCAATCTAAATGCACACTTTATATGCCTTTTGGCTTCTTGGAAATACCAGCAATAGGAAAGTACCATATGTTCTTAACCAAGAGTCTAGGACTTTAGGAACATATTGGATCAAGGCAGCCTGAAGTTTTTGCCTCCTTGATTCCACACTCTAATACTTATGGAGCTTGAACATTTGCATATAAATAGGTCTCTCTCTCTGTTTTTTTTTTTTTTTTTTTTTGTCTCTCAAATAGGTCAGGGAGCTGAGTGGCACAAAAAAGAATATGTAAGAACCAATGATCAATCTTTTCCTGTCACCTTGGATTTGGGTTCATAACTACTGGAATCCTTATTCTGCCCCCACCAATATCTTTTGTGTACTTGCTTTACCTTCTTCTCTGAGCCATTCCTCATGGATTCATCTCATGATGGCAAATTGGCAATGCAACTACTTCTTGAATTTAGGTAAAGGGAATACAGGACAACACTTTAAGAATTAAGCCATGACTTGTATGACAAATAATCTTATATTTGTTAACCTTACCATGAAAAAGACTGTATACTTCGAATCAAATATAGAGGATTATTTTCCAAGTAAAAAACCTTCCATATATACAAGTAAAACATGGCTTGTATGCCCTTAGATTCATTGTGTGTTCTTATGGACAAACTAATTTTCATCTTTTTCATTCTTACATGATGAGAATAGCAATTGAATCATGAGTTTTTCCCTGCCTTGGTGTGTTAGAGATAATGGCTTATATTCTGAATGAGAATACCACTGGTTTCAAGTTTAGAGGCCTTATGGACGAAGAGTACGGAGAGTAGCATAGCCACGAAAAGTCACTGTAATTTCCCATTTGAGATATTTCAATATATGGGATTAAGATTTCTTTATAGGTACTATAAAGTTATTGTAAAACTCTTTATCTTCTAATAGTGAATTTTCTACTGCTCGCTCCCTTGGATATAGGTACTTTGCTAAACTATATAAATTTGTGTTATTTTTTTATTCACTAACATTGCTAAAGTATAAGATCTTCAAAAAAATGCTGATAGGCTGGCCTAGAGTGTTATCACAATTCCTTACCTACAATTAGATTTTTATTTTTATTTTTGGATAAAATACAATTAGATTATTTGTGCCGCTGTAAAATCAAATGTGAAGAAACAGCAGTATACATCAAAAGCGCACAGAAGATATTGCCACCTAAAAGGGTGGAAAAAAACATTGAAGAATTTGAAGTCAAGAAGTTTCTTACACACGAAAGTCAGGAAACTAAACGATGGGATTTTTTTTTCTTAAATGTGTAAATAAAAAATGGGGTTGCCAACTAAAACCACTTTAGACATCCACCATGTCATATACCCTTTATCCTTCCTATCAGCATATAGGATAACCAAAATGAAATAATTTTTTTTAATAAAAAGATAAATAACTTTATTAAAGCGAAGATAAATTTAATATATTTTGAGCCATAACCGACTCAATAATATTTGGACTCTCCTCTGTCTAAAATGAAATAAGGCTGAATCCAAGCCAAGGAGGACGGATCTTAAGGGGACCACTTTCTTAACGAAGAAGATTGGAATAATGCGTAGAATCCTCGTTAGTCATTGCCCTGTGATTGAAATCCAACAATTGAGTATTGTGAGGGTGACACGTACGTCTGAAGTCAAACGGAACAAAATTTATAGGTGATGGTGGTGTAAAACTCTAAAAGCGTTGATTGACATTTAATTACGTGGGCATTTGACATTGGGCGATATTAGAATTGGAATAAATTATCTCATTAAAAAGGGATAAAATAAAAGGTGAATAGGTGCCTTAAACCATATTGTTTCTTATTATCTTCAAACCTTAAATATTGACTTCATAGTGCCCCAAACTGGTATTTTTGATGGAGACAAAAGCTGGTATAAGTAGAATGAGGAGAATAATGGTGAAAGTAGGCTTATTAAATGAAGTTATAATTCCTAGCAAGGGCAGAAGTGGCGGAATAGCCATGTTATGGGAAAGGGATCTAAATGTGGAGCTTAAAAGTTATACTAGGTATCATATAGATGTAGTTGTGACTGATCCAACGTCTGGCTTTAAATGGAGAATTACGGGCTTCTACGGCAACCCGAATACAAATAGGAGGAAGGAGTCTTGGGAGCTACTAAAATTTCTAAATGCTCAATTTCAGATGCCATGGGTTTGTATGGGGGATTTTAACGAAATTTTATCAAGTTCTGAGAAATGGGGAGGCCCAAAGAGACCGCAACAGCAGATGGAGGGATTTAGAAGAGTAGTTAATGATTGTGGTTTTTTAGACCTTGGATATGAGGGTCCTGAGTTCACTTGGTGTAACCAAAGGTCAGTTGGGGAAAGAATTCAATTAAGACTTGATAGGGTGCTGGCTACAACAGATTGGAAGGACCAATACAAAGATGCTAGGATCATCCATGTAGCAGATTCAACTTCAGATCACTGTGCTTTGGTGCGAACATACCAAAGAAATGTCCAAGGAAAGGAAAAGAGGAGATTCCATTTTGAGGCAGCATGGGTTAGACACGATAAATGCAAGGAGATAATTCAAGATGTTTGGAAAGATCATTCGGGGTTTCAAACGGCTAGTGAATTTGCCAAGGGCTTGAGAGTTTGTGCGGAGGGATTAACAAGATGGAATAATTTAGACCTTAGGCATGATGCTCAAATGATAAAAGAGAAGAGAAAGCATCTGCAAGTTCTAGTCCAGGCTGACAGGGATGGAAGTAGGGGAGAAGAAATTAATGCACTAAGGAAGGAAATAAATGAAATGTTAGATGATGAAGAAATCAAGTGGAATCAAAGATCCAGAATCCAATGGCTGACCCTTGGTGACAGAAACACAAAATATTTTCACTACAAAGCATCTCAGAGAAGGAAGAAGAATGAAATTTGGGGTTTGCTGGATGGAGAAGGGAATTGGTGTGAAGAGAAAACAGACATAGCAAACATTGCTGTGAATTACTTCAAAGAGTTGTATTCTACCTCATTCCCAACCAGAGAGATGGAAGTAGTAGATTTGATACTGAGAAGGATCACTAGGGAGATGAATGAAGACCTAACAAAAGATTTCTAGAAGGAGGAGGTTATTCAAGCTATCCGACAAATGCACCCAACAAAAGCACCAGGCCTTGACAGTATGTCTGCTATCTTTTATCAAAAGTATTGGGATATCATTGGGGATGATGTGATAAAAACTGTCCTAAATATTCTTAATTTCGATGCCCCCATAGCTGAGCTAAACCAGACAAATATAGCTCTCATTCCTAAAATAAATAATCCAACAAAGATAAGTGAATTCCAACCAATAAGCCTTTGTAATGTTTCATACAAAATTGTGTCAAAGGTTCTTGCAAATAGATTGAAACCCCTTCTCCGCTCTATCATTTTTGAAAGCCAAAGTGCTTTTGTCCCGGGTAGGCTCATAACTGACAACGTCCTGGTTGCTTTTGAAATCATGTATTATCTAAAGAAAAAAAAGGATGGCAAAGAAGGGTACATGGCAATTAAATTAGACATGAGCAAAGCCTATGACAGAGTAGAATGTTGTTTTCTTGAAAAAATCATGTCAAAAATGGGCTTTGATAATAAATGGATTAAGTTGATTATGAGCTGTATAAACACTGTATCCTATTCTATTCTCATAAATGGGGAGGCCCATGGTTGTATAACTCCTACGAGGGGGCTTTGCCAGGGCGATCCTTTATCTCCTTACATGTTTCTTTTATGTACAGATGGGCTGACAGCTTTAATTGCAGAGGTAGAAAGGAGAAGGCTGATTTCTGGCATCTCTTTCTATAGGGGTAGCCCAACAATAACCCATCTCTTATTTGCTGATGATAGTGTGATCTATTGCAAGGCAACGGAGCAAGAAAGTAGAGAAATTTGTGAAATCCAACATAAATATGAGGAGGCAGCAAGCCAAAAAATAAACATGGAAAAATCATTGATCTTTTTTTTAGTAAGAACACTAATGAAGAGACAAGAGAAAGGGTGAAGGTTGTGCTGGGCTCTATGCAGAATGTACAACCAGGAAAATACTTGGGCCTACCTTCGATGATTGGAAGATCAAAGAAACAAGTATTCAATGAAATCCGGGAGAGAGTGGGGAAAAAGATGGCTGGTTGGAAACAGAAGTTGTTATCGATTGGTGGAAGAGAAATCCTTATAAAAGCTGTTGCTCAAGCTATTCCCACTTACACAATGGGGTGTTTCTTACTTCCCAAAGGCCTATGTGATGATATTGAGGGGATGATGCGTAATTTTTGGTGGGGACAAAAGAATCAAGAATAAAAAATGGCTTGGGTTAGCTGGTCAAGAATGTGTAAATCAAAATTAGAGGGCGGAATGGGGTTCCGTGATCTTTATGCTTTCAATTTGGCTATGTTGGCCAAGTAGGGATGGAGGATGTTGGAAAACCCCACATCACTTATGGCGCGCATGTACAAAGCAAGTTATTTTCCCAATGGGGATATTTTAAATGCAAGCATTGGCAGCAACTCATCTTATGCTTGGAGAAGCATTCACAAGAGCATAGAGATTCTTCAGCAAGGAGCAAGATGGAGAGTAGGAGATGGGAAGATAATCCATATATGGGATGACAGATGGTTACCAACACCAACAACTTATAAAGTCATTTCTCCAAGGAAAGATTTTGGAGACTTCCCTATGGTATCAACTTTAATTGACCAAGACACTAGAAGATGGAGAAAGGACATTCTTGACAGAGTTTTCCTTGGCTTTAAAGTGGAGAAATTTCTAAGCATCCCAATTCCTCACCATCCACAGGAGGACCAATTAATATGGGTAGGAAATAAAAAAGGAATCTTCACAATGAAAAGTGCATATTTTTTGGCTAGGAAAATTGTAGAGAAGCATGAAAGAGGTGAATCCTCAGTCGAAGACATATGTGCCCCACTTTGGAAAAAGATATGGCATTTAAACATCCCAGCCAAAGTGAGAGTTTTTTCCTAGAGACTATGCATGAAGGCCATCCCATCTATGCTGAATATGAGCAATAGGGGAATTCAAGTGGATCCTACTTGCCCTATTTGTTGTGGGGAACCTAAGTCAACTAAGCATGCAATTATCTACTGTGCAGCTACTAAAAGAGTGTGGAGCAAATGGGATGAATGCCCAATCTGTTTGAATGAAAGCAACAGGGAGATAGTGGATTTGGCCTTACTTTTGTTAGAAAAGGGAACTTAAAGGGACTTGGAGATTTTTTTTTTGGTGCTGCCTGGATGATTTGGTATAATAGAAACCAAATTGTGCATGAAGGAATTGGTGTTTCTGAGGATCACATTTGGGAGATAGCAATCCAAATGATAAACGAGTTCAAGGAGACTAAGAGTTGGGATGTAAACATTCCTTAGAGAATCGAGAAAGTCGGGACACCTCCACCTGTGGGTTTCTTCAAAATAAATGTGGATGGAGCCATTCTCTCTGTTGAAGGCCATTCAAGAGTGGGTGTTATAATTAGAGATTGGGAAAGGAAAGTGGTAGCAGCAAAATGTCTTCCTCTATTGGGTCGAATGGTTGTGGAGGAAACGGAAGCCATAGCTATGGAACAAGGAATGATCCTAGCAAAGAATCTGGGCTTGGAAAGGACCATTTTTTAGGGGGATTCGTTGTAGACAATTCAAGCTATTGAGGCTAAGGAAGTGAGAAGTGTGATTGGCCATATTGTGAGGAGCTGTCTGCAATTTATTCCTAGTTTCCAAGAGGCAAAAGTTAGACATATCAGTAAGGAGGGCAACAAAATAGCCCACGAACTTGCATAGCTTGCAAAACAAACTGATGAGAAGCAGGTCTGGACGTCATCTTTTCCTGACTGGATTGAAGACATGGTTAGAGCTGAAGGAACAAGCTAAAGATTGCTAAAGTCGTGGTCTAAGTTGTTGTTTTCCTTTTTGTTATGCTCTTTTTTTTTTTTTCTTTTTTCTTTTTCTTTGTAGCTGGCTTCTCTATTTCTTCAATGTATTTTCTTGGCTGTTATGAATGAAAAGTTTCAGTTTGGTTCTCAAAAAAAAAAAAAAAAAAAAATATTGACTTCATTATTGAAAATATCTCTTTCATTTGCCAAGTGATTAATATATTTTTTTAAATGACAGGTAGGTCATATAGCTTGTACTTACTAGGTTTTTTTTTTTTTTTTTTTTTTTTTTTTTTTTTTTTTTTTTTTTTTGTAATAACATATATTTTAATTATATCTAAATATATGTGTACAAGTTTTTATATTTTCAAAATATCAATATAGAACAATTTTATTTAATATTAGTAAATTAGTATTAATTCATCGATTTAATACTGTAGGGTTAGGATTTGTGACCCAAGCCCAAAACAATGAATTTGTAGAGAGTGGATGAAAGAGTTAGGTTGATTATGGAATCGATAACAATTAATCACAATCCTCAAGCACAAACCAACATGAATTTACACGTAAAGAATGGGTGTCTGAAGAGAGGGATATTATTGATTGTGTGGTGAATACAGATCTTAGGGTTACAATCAAGCTCCTCCTATTTTCTTCTCCCTTCTTTCTTTTATATAACCTCTCTTCTCCTTATCTCCATTGTCCACTTGTACCTCATCCGTGAATCTACTTGAGTATATGTCATGTCAAGCATCTCCTTTAGTTTTGCGTAAGTGGCAGTAGATGAGGATATACTATTCAAGGGTTTTCTCCACATAAATGTGGTCAGAAAAGTTGCTGCAGAGCATTAAATACGGTGGTAGTAGCTTTCTCTTTAGATATTTCTTCATCCTTATTGTCTCCAAGTATACTTAGAGCTTAACTTGATTAGGAGGAGTCCTCGGAAGATCATCTTAACCTTTTATACGTTCAATTAATCCATACGACTTACATCAGAGGAGTATAACCTCTTCGGACAGAAGGCAACCTCTTTGGATTGTAATCACTTTTCTCTCTGGGGGTCCCTCTTCCAGATGGACCTTGCCCTTACCTTTCTTTCTCTTCGGACGCACAGTAATTCTTACATGGGGCTCTAGGCCCCCTATGTTAGATTGGGCCTTTTTCCCCCCACAATAGCCCCTCAAAATTTTAATTTTTCCCTCGCATCCGAGGAGAAAAAAAAAAGATTTTGACCTGCCACATAAGGAAAAAGAAATAAAAATAAAAAACTTTAAAAGAAAGAATTTGTAAATACCCCAGTTTACACGTGCGTGGGCATAGAGACAAGCGCTTTATTATTGCCGCTATCAGTTCCGTATTCCCAAAGTGTTGTATTAATTATTCCAGGCGGCGTTTTGTCTTTTGCATCCAACGGTGGATTGTTGATCCAACGGATAGGGTTCTTCTTCGGGATTTGGGCGGGACGAATTACACGCTTTCACCTGTCCCCGTATATAAACCCTCTGAGGAGGTTATTTTTCTTTACTTTACGCATCCTCAAAATACCCAGCGAGCTCTTTCATTCAAAAACCCTTCAAGCTTCTTCGATTTCCTGTCTTCTTTTCTTCCAGGATCCACCAAGAGTCCATTTCAAGTCCAGGGATTGTTCTCCACTCTTGTCTGTGTAAGTTTCGGCACCTCTTAGTCCTTTATTTTCTTCTCGGCTAGTATTTTCTACCTTTGAAACCCATTTCATATCCATTGCTTCAATCATTCTCTAAGAATGGGCAAATTCCAACATCTCATCGATAGTCCGGCATTGATAGAGGCATTTAAGCAAAATTATGATATATCACAGAGGGTGAATCTGAGATACTGCCCTCCGGAGCGGATACTAACGACTCGAAGAGAGGGAGAGGTCGTAATCCCAATGATAGCCTTCATTGAAGGGGGAATGACCCTCCCAATGGGTTCCATCACTTTGAACTACCTTCACAACCACAGGTCCTTTCTTGAGCAATGTGCGCCCAACACCTTTAGGATACTAGGAGCTATCGATGCCTTGAACCAACAATTAGGATTAGGGCTGACTTGGCATGACCTAGCATATATGTATGAATGTCATAGCCAAAAAGAGGCGGGATACTACCTTAAATCCCAATCCGATATCGTTAGATTGTTCTCCTGCCTTCCCAAATCAAATAAAGGGATGAAAGATGACTATTTAATCATCTCGGGCGCATGGCATGACTGTCTACATTGTCTGACCAAGCCAGGAGAGCCAGGTGTGACTTCCTAGACTTAGGATTTCTAACAATAGTCTTAGGATCTTCATTCTTCATAACCTGTTTTTCATGCCATCATATTTCAATCTTCTGACTGGGTTTGTTTGTTTGTGTGTTTACAGAAAAGGCACATACTACTCCTCGGCTTAGCCTTATCAACACCTCCGCCCTTAGTTATCTACTACGCTCGGAGATATTCATGAGTGAAGCCAGACAGCTGCGGTCCATCCTACTTATACTTGGCTATATGCCCAAGAAAGCAGATATCCAGCCGGCCGGTAACGCCATTACACAAGGTGATCACCGGCTTCGGCGAATAGACGTCGCTCGGTGACACTTTTTAGTGCCATACGACCTTGAGCCCGTTCCACACCCCAACCCACAGGGCATTCCATTGCTAATCCGACCAATTCAATAGGTTCCCATCGAGCTGGTGGTCATAAGAGAAAGGGTCGGCTCTTCATCCTCTTCGCTAGAGGAACAGATAGACAAGTTTAGATTTGAAGGGGAAGTTGCAGGGGGGTACAGGTAATACCCTCCACAGATTCCGAGGAGGAGGCCAATGGGCAATCTAGTGTCCGCCAACCACTTCTGCTAACTACACTTCCTGAGGACTCTTCGGAGGAAGAAGAGATGTTTGACTTAAAGCTTCTGCTGAAGAAAAGGGGTAATAAGGCTGAGTCCAAAGGGATGGGGACTTCTCGACCAGTGGTGAACTTAACTCCACCTCCACCCCCACCTTAGGTTCCTGATCCGGCCTTGAAACCGATACTAGACCTAAAGAAAAAGAGGCCTCTCAAGCTTGAGGAGCGGGAGGTGGTGGTACCACCAAAAACCACAAAGCAATAGAAGGTGGTAAAGGACCACTGGAGCAAAAGGGCCTTATCCGTGGAGAGCAGGGAGGAGCCTCCTGTGGTCGACGTGTGCCGAGGGCAACGCACGTGGTCTCCTAGGTTGGAACTAGATGGTGTTTCTTTTTCCTAGGAAACCTCTGTTAGGAACTACGATGGGGGTAGAGCAGGGCTGATAGCTGAAGTTTTAGAGCAACCATTGCTCCTCCCCTGAGACATAGAGTCATACAGGCGCTTTAGCCAGTATGATCTTTTCATGTCCTTGAAGAGGGACCTGGCCATGGTAAGCGTGCTTATCTAGCTCTTCGGTTAGCATATTAATTTTCTATATTTTATGCTAACTCTATTACTTTACTTGTTTAGATTACCCAGCAAGTCTTCGTGGCCGAAGAGTGGAACCGAAAAGCCTACGTTGAAGCCCAAGCGGAGGCCCACTCTAGGTCTGAGGCAGAAAAAGCATTAGGCAGCCTAAAGGAGGAGGTCTCTCAGATCTCGGACCAGTTAAAAGGGGTGACCCAGGAAAGAGATAGGCTCAATGCTGGTCTCAGAAATGCTGAGACTTAGGCCAAAGCCCAACGTAAGCTGCTAAATGACACTCTAAACAATCTGGCATCTGAGAAAGCTCTTGTGAAGGAACTTCGCGCCAAACTCCAGAAGGCCAGGGAGGCTACCAAGCAGGCTCAAAGGGATGCTCAGCTGGCCAAAGAGGCGACCGAGGCTGAAAAGAAAGCGGCCTACCAACTGGGAGTAGAGGTGACCGAAAAAGGTCTTACTGAGCAATTTGATTCAATCGCCTGGGACTATTGTGATATGACATGGGGCAAGGCGCTGGATGCTGCTGGGGTGTCTGTTGACTCGGAACTGAGGCTACCTAGGAGCATTTATTACGACCCAAACATCCGAGAGCTCCCAGAGTCTAATCCCCCTCCTCTAACACAACTCCCAGAGGTCTCGGAGCAACCCTTGGTCAGCCAAGCTCCCCCAATCACCCTTAAGCCTTCCAAGGATTTTGGCCAGGCAAGTGATCAGAGCACCCCAGCTGAGCCACCTAAGGATATGGGCGAGGGCTTAGAAAAAAAGAAAACATCCTCAGAGCCCAAGGACCAAGCCCTAGCAGAAGCTTAGACACTTAGATTTTAGTTAGTTTTTTTTTTTTTTTTTTTTTTTTACTATTTTCTTACTCTTATTCTCCTTCTATGTAAGTGATTGTAAACTATCCTATTTTGATCAATGAAATAGTTTTTCTTTTACTTTTGGTGTTTTTGTTGCATACCATATGACTTACTTTTACTACAAGTAAATTTACTTTGTAAGTATGGTAACATAGGCAAACATAATCACTCTATCTTGCTGATAATATATATAACTAAAATTGATTCCGAAGAGGACAGTACATAAAAGTTGCTGTTAAGTGATGAACATAACAAGTATTATAAGAGTTGGATAGATCTTTTTGCACGTACACTAGGAATATTAGCATAGGTTAGAGTTGATATTAAGCATAGTTAAGAATGTCAAGTAAGATTCATTCTAAAGTTAACTTTCAGTATTAATAGCAACACAAAAGTATTAACTAACTAAAAATCACCTGGTCCGAGGGCCACAGGCTTGATTGGATTTAAATTTAAACACTTAGAGAATAAGGAGTGTTAACTAACTCAAATCATCTGGTCCGAGAATTACAGGCATGATTGAATTTAAGTTTAAACACTTAGAGAATAAGGAGTGTTAACTAACCCAAATCATCTGATCCGAGGACTACAAGCATAATTGGGTTTTGAGTTTAAACACTTAGGGAACAAGGAGTGTTAACTAACCCAAATCATCTGGTCCTACGACTACAGGCATGATTGGATCTAAGTTTAAACACTTAGGGAAAAATGAGTGTTAACTAACCCAAATCATCTGGTCCGAGGACTACAAGCATGATTGAATTTAAGTTTAAACACTTAGAGAACAAGGAGTGTTAACTAACCCAAATCATCTGGTCCGAGGACTATAGGCATGATTGGGTTTTGAGTTTAAACACTTAGGGAACAAGGAGTGTTAACTAACCCAAATCATTAGGTCCTAGGACTACAGGCATGATTGGATTTAAGTTTAAACACTTAGGGAACAAAGAGTGTTAACTAACCCAAATCATCTGGTCCGAGGACTACAGGCATGATTGGATTTAAGTTTAAACACTTAGGGAACAATTAAGAATAACAAGTTATCACAGTAACCAAAGAAATGATTCGATTAATAATAGTACCTTTTGAGGTTATTTACATTTCAGAGGCGTGGTATTACATGACTATCCAAGTCCTCCAGGAAATATGCCCCAATGCCAGCCCCTGAAGTAATACAGTATGGCCCTTTTTAGTTTGGTCCTAATTTCCCCCAAGTTGGGTTTTTCACAGTGCCAACAACTTTCCTGAGTACCAAATCCTTGGGTTCTAGGGGCCTTAGCTTTACGTTGACATCATAGTCCTGCCTGAGTTTCTACTGGTAATGTGCCAGTCGAACCATTGCATTTTCTCTCCTTTCTTTGATTAAATCCAAGCCTGCTTCTAGAAGTCTATCATTGCTGGTCAGACTGAACGAGCTAGTTTTTAGAGTTGGGAACCCCGTCTCCAAAGGAATGATAGCTTCAGCGCCATAAGTCATCGAAAAAGGGGTTTCTCCAGTAGATCTGCGAGGCGTAGTTCTGTAAGCCCAAAGCACGTGTGGCAGCTCTTTAACCCACTTGCCCTTCGCATCATCCAACCTCTTCTTCAATCCATTAACTATAACTTTGTTAATTGCTTCAGCTTGCCCATTCCCCTGAGGGTAGGCAGGGGTAGAGTATCTATTTGTGATTCCTAGTTCACTACAATAATTTTGAAACGCATTACTGTCGAACTGTAAGCTATTGTCCGAGATGAGAGTATGAGGAACTCTAAAACGAGTAATGATATTCTTCCACACAAATCTTTACACATCTACGTCTTGGATATTGGCCAGAGGCTCAGCTTCAACCCATTTGGTGAAATAGTCTATGCCGACCAGAAGGTACTTCCTGTTTCTTGTGGCCTTTAGGAATGGACCCACTATATCCAAACCCCACTATGCAAACGGCCACGGACTAGATAGTAGGTTGAGGACTCTACCTAGTTGGTGTATGTTCAGCGCAAATTGTTGACATTGATCGCATTTCTTAACATAATCATGGGCTTCTTTTTGCATGTTCGGCCACCAATACCCTTGAGTAATGGCTCGGTAAGCCAAAGACCTACCTCCTGTGTGACTTCCATAAATTCCTTCATGCAACTCTTCTAGTAGCGACTCAGTCGTCTCTGGATGAATACACAACATGTATGGTCCCGAATAGGATCACTTGTATAATTTTCGATCCTCGGACAGCCAAAATCTAGTTGCCTTCCTTCGAATTTTGTCAGCCTCCCCCTATTCTTCTGGCAAAATGTCATCTTTCAAGAATTTGATTATAAGGTCTATCCAGCAGAGACTGTCTCGGATCTGGTGGACTCGAATTGCATCCCCTCCTGCCCCGGTGGGCTCATGGAAATCCTCAACGAGGATAACTCTCGGTAAATTTTGCTCCGAAGAGGTGGCTAGTGTGGCCAAAGATTCTGCATGTGCGTTGCTGCTTCTAGGAACATGTAGCAAACTGAAAAATTCAAATTCCAATTGCAGACGTTTGACTCGATTCAAGTGTCCTTGCATTTTTTCATCCTTCCCTTCAAACTCCCCCTATACTTGGCCCACTACTAATCTTAAGTCCGAGAATAACTCTACTGCCTTTCCTCCCATTCTTCGGACTATAGACATTCCCATCAATAGGGCTTCATACTTTGCCTCATTATTGGTTACACCGAAATCCAACCTTAATGACTTTTCAATGATGATCCTCTCTGGAGATATCAAGACTAACCCTACTCCAGAACCTTTTCGGTTCGCAGCGCCGTCCACATATACTTCCCAGCAGGCAGGATCTTTTTGAGAAATCATGCCAACCGATTTTCCATCCATGTCTCTCTCTGTTGTTATTTCTTCCAAGCTGGGCTCTATGAACTCGGCCACTAAATCCGTAAGGATCTGCCCTTTGAGTGAAGTGCGAGGCATATACTTGATATCAAAAGCTCCTAAGATAGTGCCCCACTTAACTATCCTCCCCGTGTAGTCGACACTTCAAAGTACGGTCTTAAGCGGGAGTTGCGTGAGCACAACGACAGTGTGTGCTTGGAAATAGTGGGGCAACTTTCGTGTTTTAAGTACTACTACCAAAATAGCTTTTTCCAGTGGCAAGTATCTGATCTCGGCCTCATGTAGAGACTTACTCACACAGTAAACCAGCCTTTATATACCTTGATCCACTCTTACCAACACTAGACTTACAGCATAGGGGACCACGACGATATAGGCAAATAAGATCTCATTTGGCTCAGGGCTAGAAATAATCGGTGGCCGAGCCAAGTAATCTTTAAGTTGTTGGAAAGCTGAGGCACATTCTTTAGTCCATTCAAATCCTTTCCACTTGTTGATTAGCGAGAAGAAGGGTTTGCACTTATCTGCGGACCTGGAGATGAATCGATTTAAAGCAGCTGCTATCCTTGTTAACTTCTGGACCTCTTTCGGATTTCGAGGAGGCTGCAAATTTTGAATAGCCTTTATCTGATCGGGATTGACCTCAATTCCCCTGTGCGTTACCATGTAACCCAAAAATTTTCCTGATCTTACAGCAAATGAACATTTCGAGGCGTTCAAGCGCAACTTGTGTCTCCTTAGTGTTTCAAAAACGTTATCTAGGTCCTTCACATGCTCAGAAATAACTTTGCTTTTTACCATCATATCGTCTATATAGACCTCAACACTTTTGCCTAGTTGTGATTCAAACATCTTAGTCATCATTCGTTGATAAGTAGAACCTGCATTTTTCAGACCGAATGACATCACTTTATAATGGTAATTACCAATGGGGGTAACAAAAGCAGTTTTCTCTTGGTCATCTGGGGCTAACGGTATCTGATGGTAACCTTGGAAAGCATCCAAGAAACTTATTCGAGGATGGCCAACAATAGCATCTACTAACTGATCAATCTTCGGGATAGGGAAAGGATCCTTAGGACAAGCCTCATTTAAGTCCGTGAAGTCTACACAAACTCGCCACTTTCCGCTATTCTTCTTTACCACCACAATATTCGCCAACCACTCGAGATAAAAAACTTCTTTAATAGCCCTAGCTTATTTGAGCTTCATCACTTCTTCTTTGACTGCATCCGCATGCTCTTTGGATGGCTGCCGAGGAGGTTGCTTCTTGGGTACACTTAGTGGGTTGACCCTTAAATGATGGCAAATGAACTCTGAATCCACTCCTGGGGTTTCGTAAGTACTCCAAGCAAATACGTCAATATTTCTTTTAAGGAAATCAATTAGCTCTTCCTTCTCTGGTTGAGGTATCTGAGACCCGATTTGAAAGTATCTTTCAGGATTGCTCCCAATTAAAACTTGCACTAAGTCCTTGCATTTAGTGCCTTCATCAAGATCTTCGACGGTGATAACCGACCCCTTAACTGCTATAAGTCTCCCTTTGCCCTGGCTGAGGATTCAGTCTTAGGCTCGTGCCGTATGGCAGCCACCAGACATTGCCTAACCGAGGATTGATCTCTGCAGATTTCACAAACGCGCCCTTCGGATGGATATTTAACTTTTTGATGAAGAGTGGAGGAAACAACCCTTAGCATGTGTAACCAAGGTCTGGCTACAATTGCCGTATAAAGAGAATAAACATCTACAACAATGAAGTCCATTTCAACTACTTCTGAGCCAGTCTATACGGGCAGCCGTATCTGTCCTTTCAGGGTGACCATCCTCCCCTCAAAGCAAACCAGGGGAGAACAGTATGGAGTTAAGTCATCAAACTTAAGGTTCAGCCCTTTGTAGAGGTCAGGATACATAATCTCCACCGTGCTACCCTGGTCCACCATCACCCTCTTCACATCATATCCCCCGATCTTGAGTGTGACTACCAAAGCATCGTCATAAGGTTGAATGGTTCCAACTTTATCTTCATCCGAAAAGCCTAAAACAGGCGGGACAACCTGTCTAGAGCTCCTCGGATCTTGGCCAATATCCCCTGCTGGTAGCCGAGCCACTGACATAACTTTGGACGGCCAGGACCCTGTTCTTCCTGGTGCTGCGAAAATGACGTTAATAGTACCTAATAGAGGTTTCGTAGAATCTCTATTCTCAGACTCAAAATTCACTTGACCTCCTCGGCCACTAGAGTGGTGCAAAAGGTGCCTCAACCTGCCTTCACAGACCAACTGGTCCAAATGATCCCACAAACTTCTACAGTTTTCAGTGGCATGCCCATGGTCTTGGTGGTATTGAGAATAGAGATTGTGATTGCGTCTTTCAGGGTTCCCTATCATTTTAATCGGCCACCTAAAGAATGATTCATTCTTGATCTTTTTCAGAACTTGATGAACTGGCTCCTTGAACACTATATTAACTGCTTGAGCATTTGTTGACCCTGACTACCCAATGAAATCTCTCCGCGGCTTATTGTTGTTGTAATGATCCGACCTGAAGTCCTTCCTGTCTTGGGGGATAACCTTATCCTTACCCTTCCCTTGCTGCTGATCTTCTTCAACCCTTTTATATTTTTAAATACGGTCCATAAGTTGACGCATGTTAATGATAGGCTTGCCAGACAAGGATGTCCTTAAACCATGATTAGTGGGGAGACCCAACTTAAATGTGTCTAGGGCCATTGCATCAAAGTTGCCCTCCATATCATTAAACATCTCCCAATATCTATCCGAATACGCCTTAAGGGACTCACCTTCACACATGCTCAAGAATAGCAGAGAAGACAAAGGTCTGGTCACCCTTCGGCATGTGAGAAAACGTGAACCAAAAGCTTGAGTGAGCTTTTGGTAGGAATTGATGGAGTCTGCTTTCAGGTTGTCGAACCACCTCATTGCCACGGGTCCAAGACTAGAAGGGAATACCTTGCACATCAGAGCTTCATCTCCAGAGTAGATAGCCATCCTTTGGTTAAAATGGCTCACATGTTCCAAAGGGTCAGTTTTACCGTAGTAAATAGTGAAGGTTGGCTGGTTAAACCGCCAAGGAAGCTTTGCTCCTTCAATCCTGCACGTGAAAGTTAACCTGGAGATTTGATTTAAAGCCTTGCTCATGGCATCATTTCCCACCCCTCCATGTGATGGCCTTTGAGGTTGCTTCTTGCGAGGGTGTTCATCTTCATATGAAAAAGATTTACTAATTGGAGTTCAAGACCTTTGTTCATAAGTGATGTCTTTTTCGTCACCCGAGTCGTTATCAGAATGCGAGGCAGTACGTTTTCTTTTTGCATGGCGCAACTCCCTTCTTAACCTTTCAATCTCTATTTGCATGCTATCCTTCTCTGCATGAGAAACATGACTTCTACCATGAGGTTGAGTTCGCTCAGTGTGTGTAGTATGCACACTACCTTCACAATCTTGTCTCCGCTCCAATTGAGAAAATGGTCTATATATTGGGACGCCCCAGATTCTACCGGTTGTTGCCCTGGTTCGGCCATGACCAACTCCTGCTATTTCCTTTTACACTCAAGCTCTTCCCACAGACGGCGCCAATTGTAGGGTTAGGATTTGTGGCCCAAGGTCAAAACAATGAATTTGTAGAGAGTGGGTGAAAGAGCTAGGTTGATTATGAAATTGACAACAATTAATCACAATCCTCAAGTACAAACCAACATGAATTTACACGTAAAGAATGGGTGTCCAAAGAGAGGGATATTATTGATTATGTGGTGAATACAGATCTTAGGGTTACAATCAAGCTCCTCCTGTTTTCTTCTCCCTTCTTTCCTTTATATAACCTCTTTTCTCCTCATCTCCATCATCCAGTTGTACCTCATCCGTGAATCTACTTGAGTATATGTCATGTCAAGCATCTCCTTTAACTCTGTGTAAGTGGCGGTAGGTGAGGATACACTGTTCAGGGGTCTTCTCCACATAAATGCGGCTAGAAAAGTTGCTGCAGAGTATTAAATACGGTGGTAGCAGCTTTCTCTTTAGATATTTCTTCATTTTTATCATCTCCAAGTATACTTAGAATTTATCTTGATCAAGAAGAGTCCTTGGAAGATCATCTTGACCTTTTATACGTTCAATTGATCCATACTACTCGCATCAGGGGAGTATAATCTCTTCGGACAGAAGGCGACCTCTTCGGATTGTAATCACTTTTCTCTCTAGGGGTCCCTCTTCCAGATGGGCCTTACCCTGACCTCTCTTTCTCTTCGGACGCACAGTAATTCTTACATAGGGCTCTAGGCCCCCTATGTTAGATTGAGCCTTTTTCCCCCCCACAATAATATTACATCTCAATACAGTATTTAAATACTTTTTTTTTCTAGATATACAAAATTACTAATTAAGTTTTTCTATTTAAATCTTACTAACTCATTGTTTTCAATGAGTAATATTGTTAAATCAAATAATTCAAAATAGTATTTTATCCATTATAATTTTTTTGAAAAGTTATTTATGCCAAAACAATTATTGGGATGAAGCCTTTTTCTATTGATAAGGGACTATTTTTGGACTTTTCCTTTTTATTGGGATATTGGTCTTTTTCGTGGAAGCCTTCTGCCTAGGCTTAAAGGCCGCCCTAATGAGAAAATATCTCTTTTAGAAGTATTACAAGTTTAGGGCCTGTTTGTTACCGTTGTTTAAACAACAGTTTTCAGTATTTAAACAATATTACACGTATTTTCACACAGTTTTTCACCCACATGTATTTCTAAAAAATTAAAATAATGTTACTAGAACAACATTACCCAACGAGCCCTTAGTGTTCAAAAAGATCAACATTACTTTTGAAATTGGCCCAGTCAACCTAGGTGCTGTTTTCAAAAATACTATTGAAGCCAGGTTGAGAGCGGTGGTTCACAACTATCAAGGATAGATCTTAGCTTCTTTATCCAAGAAAGTCAGGTTTCCACCCTCTACAGATGTTGTCGAAACTTTGGCAGTAGTTAAACTATCCTCTTTGCTCATGACTATATATTTTTTTTCTATTGTCCTTGAGGGGGATCCTGAAGTTGTTATCAAGGCTCTGAGAAGTGAAGATTAGTCTTTTGCTACCTTTGGTCATTTACTTTCTTCCATTAAACCTACTAAAGATTCCTTCTGTGTTATCTATTTTTTCTCATAGTTGTAGAACATGCAATGCTATGGCTCATAATCTAGCTAACACATGTGAGACATGTTAGTGATTTTTCAATGAGGATGGAGGATATTCCTTTACACCCTGTAATGTACTTCTTACTTATTATGGCTAATTTTTTAATGAACGTTCGAGGTATTTCTTCTATTAAAAAAAAAAAAAAAAAACCTAGGTTCAAAAAGTAGAAGGAAGTCAAGCCCAAAATTCACTCTTCTTGTTAAATAGAAGCTAATGGTATACTTTGAAAAGAAACCTCTCTCTCTCTCTCTCTATATATATGTGTGTGTGTGTGTGTGTGTGTGTGTATATCAACAAAATATGTTCTTTACATCCCAAAAGAAATGCAGACTCTTCAATCCAAATTCAAAACAACATAGTTCAATAAAAATATAACATCTATAAATCTCACCAAATAATAAATATAAAAAATATAACATAGTTTATGTCTTTCTTATTTTCTTTTTAAGTTTAAAAAATATAGGATGGATATAAAAGGTATTTGACAAATTTAAAGTAAAAATGAATATTTATTTGTTATACGAGTTAAACGAGTTGTGGTAAGGGGTCATTTCGAGTTGACACGAACAAATTGGCATGTCCAATGTATCAATTTGTGAGAGATCACGCCCTTAGTCAAGGAAGTTCAATTGATTACATTTTCCCTTTACATTAAGGTTTTTATAATGGAGTCACCATTTATTTAATTATTATTGGAAAAAAATCACAATTGAAAAATTCATCATTTTATTGATTTGAGAGTGAATATCCATTGTTCATAGGAAATTACATGGCTTTAGTCCCAAATACATTCTAAGATAAAGTACATGACTCTATTTCCTAGTTACAATCTAGAAATTGAAAATTATATGGATAAGCAATTAATTAACTAATTCTTGATCTAAGCTTGGAGGTTATGTTATAAGATGAAAAGTTGTTAGGCACTATCTTGCCCAGTGAAACAGGTCTTCTAGACTATGGTGGTCAATGCTCATGTCATATCATTCAATTAATCAATATATTATCAATCAATTGCATATTTATTACTTTAACTTAAATTAACATGTTACTTGCTTGAATTTAAATGAGTGTGCATGTGATAAACTCTAATTCCATTTTTTAATCATCACATTTGGATTGAAATTCATATCCCAGATTCAAGAATTTGAGGGAATTATGAAATTAAGATTTTTTTTTTTTTTTTTTCATATTTTGGATATGAACTTAAGATCAAAGCTAGTGTTACACTTGAAAATGTGACAAATAACGAAGAACATGTGAAGAACACATATGACAACATTCAAGAATATCAAGAACATTTAAGCATATTCAAGGAATTTAAATGATCAACTAGTATGACTTAATCTTAAATCAACATTATAGGAAAATGAAAAACAAACAAAGGAAAAGGATTAGACATGCATGCAAGATCCACACAGTGGAAGAGGAGGCTTTTGGTGGAGGTACTAAAGGTGGAGTAGAGAAGAACTAGGAAAGGGAAAGTGAGGCTCACTCAATATCTTAAGTTTCAAGAAGATCAAGATATGACAAGACTAGCTCTACTTCACTATAACTCTAGAGAGTAAGAAGAGAAAATATTTTTGTGTGCTTTGGAATGTTGGGGGGTGGGGGGGTTATGTAAAGTGGTGGAGAAAATATGAATGAGAGGTCATTCAATGAGGGTTGATAAAGGATGAGAGAAAATCATGAATCGAGACCCAATTTATAGTTTAGGGAAGACTAGTGTATTAATTTCAGAGGTTGATGGGAGTGGTGAGCAAGCAAAATGACTAAAATTTTGAAAAACCTATAATAGCCCTTAAGGCCAACTTTGAAAAATCATATCTTACTCATTTTTAATCGAAATTATCTTGTTCTTATGCTTATATTGAACCCCCAGATGTCTCGTTTCTAGCAAAATTAACTTCACTCACAAATTCAAAATGTTTTGAGAGATATCAATGAAATAGTAAGTAGAGGTCATTTGTTGTAAAATAGTTTCAACACAATTAACATTAATAGACCCCAAATTAGCTTCTAATTAGCATTAATAGGCCCCAGTTACTTCCATTTCAAAATCAATCATCCCCAAATCATGATCTAATTATTTGAATTAAAAAGATAATTACACAAATTACTCGTTGAATAATTAATATATAACCATCTAATTAATTAAATGTGTGCAACCTTATTATAATTTGTTGTCTTAACCAATCATATTATGACACGTCATTAATTTCAAATTGATTATAATTATAATCAAATTAGAATTAGTTGTTCATAATTACATATAGTGTCCGTTTGGCATGATTAATTTTGCCATTACTATTCAGCTTATTTTTGCTACTATTTAGGGGTCTCATTGCATTTTTTGATACTATTTATGAGTTTTACTGTATTATTTCAACTAACTTTTATTTTTATCTACAGTACTTTTAGCAAAAAGTTTTCAGTTTTAGTAAAATAAGCGAATCTCAAATAGACCCATAGTTTTACTTGATTTGTGAGGGCATCTTGGTTATTAAAACTTGATATGACAATAACTTTCAATTTGTTGATTTGGGTTGATTCGTATATAATCCAAACCCACTACGGCTCAAACCTAATCCCTAAAAACCTATATCGTATTTGTTTTATGTTGCCAAATATTGATACTCACACACACACGCATATATATATATATATATATATCCCTCATTTTTCATTATTGTAACTTTTATCTATTGAGTTACTTGAAAAAACTTCTATTAATGGATGTCCTTAGAGCATTTTGTAATTAACTATTTTAAGAAAAAAAAAAATTTGAGAAAGAATTTTAAGAAAATTTTAATATCACTTTCATACAAAATATAAAAATGCGTAAAAAAACCAAAAAAATCAATTATTTTTTTATTTTGCTATAAAAAGTTAATAAAATAACAAATCCCACCAAAATTTTTTAACAAATCTCCAAAACTAAATTAGTAAAATCAAATCAAATAATCACTAGATTCATGCATTGATCAAATCTCGCATTCAACTGGACCCAAACAAAATCACTATTGCCAAAAGTGGGGTCCCTCTGATAAAATTATAAAAACCAAAAAGGAAAGTCCTGAATAGAGAGAGCATCGTTGCGATCGCAAATTCGTAACCAAGAGAAGAGACCATACACAATCACTTCATGCGCAAAACAACACACTCGAAATTTCCGATACAAAAACTCAGCTTAGCTCAGCGTGGCGATATGAGGCGATACGATACGATACGAGATCCCCAATTTTGAAGCCCGAAATTCGAAAAATCTCGGCAGTGGTAGTAGAATAACAGTAATATAGATCGGAAATCGGAACGAAAAAGATGGCTTCGGTATCGGCTTTAGCGAAATACAAGCTGGTGTTTTTGGGAGACCAGTCCGTTGGCAAAACCAGTATCATCACTCGCTTCATGTACGACAAGTTCGACAACACCTATCAGGTCCATTTCGCAAATTTATTTATTTATTTATTTATTTATTTATTTATTTATTATTATTATTATTATTATTATTATTATTTTGCATTTGAATGAATGTAATGAAATTGTGGTTGAATTGAATTTTTAGATTTTTCATGATGTTACAATTTTGTGTGTGTTTTGTATGATACTATGATCTAGGTGTTGTTGTGAGGGGCAATGCTACAAATCAAATTCATTGAGCAAAATTAAATTGGCATTGAGATTTTTACTTGACTTGTTCAAAATTCAAATTAGAATTTAAATGATGCTAAATACTTAACTAGAAATGAGTATTTTGATGCTTCCTCATCTCGCGTAATAGAGGGTTTGACTAATTTAATTCACGTGAGAGGGTGGAGACTAATTTAATTCATGTGAGAGGGGGGAGCATTGCTCCTAGAGCATCGAATAATTTTCTGCCAAAAATGCGGGATCTATAATTGGGGTCCATTCTTACGTGGGAGGACGATGTAGTACAAAGTGAGGGGGCCATCTCAATAGCTTGAACCATATAATGATGTTGAAATTAATGTAAGATTTGTGATCTTTGGACATTTTTGAGTGAATTTATCAGACATTAGCTTTTCAGAACTTGCTTTAAGAATTGCGAGATGACATGTCTCTTGCGATCCTGATTTTGCTATGGATGTAGTTTTGCTATTAGTTTTTTATTTAAGTAAAATCTTATGTGTGTTATTAATTGATAACCAGGCTACCATTGGTATCGATTTCTAGTCAAAGACTATGTACCTTGAAGATCGAACTGTCCGATTGCAGCTTTGGTAAGATTCTTAATTTAAAGGGGTTGTGAGGTATTACTGTTACATTCATTTTTTCACTGTTGAACATATTTAAATTGCATTTTCAATTTTTTTTTAATTTTATTCATTTCCACATATTAAACATCAAATTTTGAAATGTTTGATAGGGATACAGCTGGACAGGAAAGGTTCAGGAGTCTCATTCCGAGCTATATTAGGGATTCCTCTGTGGCAATCATTGTGTATGACGTTGCAAGTATGTTCTTTGACTCATTTCTTTTTATGCGGTGGAAACTTTTTTGTATTTTGGGCTCTCAATTTTCCATTTGCATATCCTTGTTCTGTTCATGCATCCTAAAAAATGATTGAAGTTAATTGTAGCGTCTTGCACAAATGCAATGGTTCATATCAAACTCCTTTTTTTTTTTTTTTTTCTTGACAAGTATAATAGATCATATCAAACTTATGAGGCTGCTCATTCAGAAGCTTAATAGTTTGGTGGTTTTTAAATTGATTAGTCAAGTTCTATATGTTTAGTAAATTTCCTAATGATTTTAGGCACATTTTTTCTTTAGGCAGACAGTCCTTCTTAAATACTTCCAAATGGATTGAAGAGGTTTGCACAGAGCGAGGCAGTGATGTTATCATTGTACTTGTTGGCAACAAAACAGATCTAGTGGAGAAAAGGTATTGATTACTGCCTTGGCTGCAATTTGTTTTGGATAAAGTTGATTCCTTGTGTTATTTTCGTTTTCAGTTCGTCAGACTGTTCCCTGATCAAATGCTGACTATAGAAATGACACTTCAATTCCTCTGCTAGATTTATGGTTACCTTTTACATTATTCATTGTGAACGGTAGCAGAATCAGTTGAGTTAGAAGTGAAGCCAGCTAGAAAGACAAAAATATAAAAGTTTTCCACTGGCAAAAAGTGGGGAAAAAATGACGGTTTTATGCTAACTTTGAGCTCTACATTTACTGCAATTATGCTCTAGAATGTCTTGATATGTATGCCTGTTTAATTTTTGCGCTTACATTTTTAATATCCTTGCTTGACCAAATTGAGGTCTACCTTAATTCCTACATTGTTAACTCTTAACTACTATTGGCAAACGGCATACATACACAATTTACAAAGTTGGTAATGGAGAATATCTTGTTCATTTACATGGATGCTTAGGAGATCACTTACAGTTCACAGTTCCCAATGGATATTTTTCCAATGTTAGTTATGCTTATTGTGGTTAATTCTGGTGCATTATTTTGTGCTTATGACCTGGGCATCTTGTGAATGGTTGGACAGGCAAGTTTCTATAGAGGAAGGAAAAGCCAAAGCTCGTGACCTGAATGTTATGTTTATTGAAACTAGTGCCAAGGCCGGCTTTAATATTAAGGTAAGCAATTAATTTCCTCCACTTTGGATAGCTACTTTATATAAATGTTAATGGCTTGATGCAAGAAATCAAATACACATGATTTTGGTTTGGTGCACTTCAAACACTGGGGACTTCATTTTTGGAAAGAAATGGGTTTTAGTGAATTATGCTAATGATCTGACCGTCAAAGGTTCGGCTATTTTGCTCTTTCAAACTGTGAAATTCATTTGTTGGTCTCTTTTCAATAAGGAAAATATTCTAGATAGAGTTCATACATACTCGATGGTTACAACAGCTGTTTCATGCTTTAGTGGAATTTTAGGTCTCTTAAAATATTTCATGTTTGACCAATCATTTATGTTATAATCTAATTAACACAATGACAACATATGATTATTTCTTTCCCAGCAAAAAAAAATAAAATAAAATAAAATAAAATAAAACCCTCTTATGTAAGCTTCTTTCTTGTTGTCAGGCACTGTTTCGGAAGATTGCAGCAGCCTTACCTGGAGTGGAAACACTTTCCTCGACCAAGCAAGAAGACATGGTTGATGTCAATCTTAAGTCTAGCAATGCAGCTGCAACGCAATCCCAACCACAGTCAGGAGGATGTGCATGTTGATACATGCTATGGACCTATGATCCAACTTCTCTGCCCCATCCATAATGTCTTATGAATCATGTGTCTGTAAAGTCCTCGTTGTCCTCTTTTTGTAGCTTTGTACCTATTTTTGGTTGCTAAAGGATTTAGGTGCCATTTGGCAAATTTTTTGAACTAAACTACAAACTCTTATTCTAAAAGTGATTATATGCAATATAGTGTTTGGGTCTACCCTTTATTTTGAAAGAATCTTTATGTTATGTTAGGTATGTGTTAAAAAGGTGACTTTTTTGCTCCAATTTACAATTCTGTCACCTGTGAGACTGATCTCCTCTCCCCTTTATTTGGTCACCCCATAAATTGAATTCTTCCCTATATATGTATAAAAGATGAGGGAATTGCACACATCTGAAAATTAGCTAGGACTTGGGACAATAAAAAAAGACCATTTTTTCCCTGTTTACATGGTTCGCCTTCTAGTTCTTGAGCATAGCTGTTCCTCACCCAAAAGTCACAACCGTTAAGTGCATGTGACTATTTCACTTGAGGAGCTTGTAACATTGTTGATTACCCATTCACCCTTCCAAGGCTTAAAGTTTTAGCTATTGTCATCCCTCTAGTTGCACTGATTGTCCTATGCACAAGACGTATGCATTCTCACTCTCATAATGTGTAATGTACAGATTCCAAAGCTATATGAGATACACACGTGGTAAGGAAGAGAATGTATACATTAGATGCATGAAATGGTTTCTTTTAGTTAAGTTCTATCTTAAAATTGACTATTGGAGAGAATAAGAGACATGTTGTGCCAAAAAAATTCACGATGAGCGCATAAAATACCTTATGCCCTTCACTGGCATGATAGGAAGTTTAAAAAAAAAAAATTTGTGAGGTTCCTGTAAGGTTATAATAGCTTTTACAATTTTTACCAGAGGCTTTAGGATAGTGGATGCTCATCCCTCTAATGATGACCGGAAGATAAGAGTTAGACATAGACTTCAATAATAAAAGTGCTTGAAATTGTTATAAATAAATTCATTTAGAGTAGTAATGGGTTCAATTGACTTAAAAGACATGTCACAAATTTAGAAATCTAAAATTCAATCTATCATTAGGCTTATAAAAAAAAAAAAAAAAAAAAAAAAAAAAACTTGTTGAACATGGTTTTAAAAACAAAATTGTTCAATGGAATGGAAAAATGAGAGGTTCAAGATTTTTGAAGTCAGACTATAATAATATCATAATTAATTTGATAATTATTTGAGATACAAATAAATTAATTAAAATTATAAAATTAGAGTAGTTGACTAAAAAAAAATATCTTGAGAAATTTAAACAACTTTTAAATGTATATCACATTAACTAATGAGAAAAGTGACACTAAGTAACACTAACTGACGATTCACATCTTAGTTTTCTCCTAATTTTCTTCTAAATTCTTCATTCTTTTTTAATAAGTTTTCTCCTATTTATTCTCAATTTATTCTCCTATACTCTTCACACTCTTCTGGATATTGTAGTGAATGTGAGAGTATGTGAGATTTTCGCTCTTCTCTCATGGGAACTATTAGGGGTCGCAATTCATGTTCGCGGGTCGGGTTCGTATCATGTTAAGCCATGAGTATTCGGCTATATGAGTTCACCCGGAATCCGACTTGTTTAGTAAATATGTCAAGAACCTCAACTCTAACGCAAACTGATTATTAAATAGGTTGACCTGACACGACATGTTTAACCCGTTTAATTCACAAGTTATATAAAAGGTCAATACAAATGACTCGTTCAATAACCAGTTTGATTAATAGGTCATACTTGACTTGAATAACATGTTATCAATTCTTATATATCTAAAATTAAAAATACAATTATAACTATAAATATTGTAATAAACATATAATTACAACAAAAATTTGAGCAATAGTAATAACAAAAGCTAATACCTTTATAAGCTAAATGGGTCAAATGGATTCACATGTTGAACTCGAACACAACCCATTTATTAAATGAGTCAGTTATGTTGACTCAAATATGACCCGAACTCATTTAGATTCAATTAATATGAAAATGAGTTTTCTCATATTTAAATATGATAATCTCACTTTTCTCTTATTTAAATAAATAGTATAGGAAACTAAACTCATCATTCCAAATAAATAGTATAGTAAACTAAACTCATCCTTCACTTGCAGTATAGGAAAACACTTGCCCTGAAAAATAAACTCCTTCACATATTTAAATAACTCATCCTTCTAAATAAATAGTATAGAGTTTTGTGGCATGAGTTTTCTATATATGTAGAATGAGTTTTCTCATATTTAAATATGAGAATCTCACTTTTCTCATATTTAAATAAATAGTATAGGAAACTAAACTCGTCCTTCTAAATAAATAGTATAAGAAACTAAACTCATCATTCACTTGTAATAAATAGTATAGAGTTCTGTGGCATGAGTTTTCTATATGTGTAGAATGATCACTTTTAGAATAGGAAAATAATCGCCTTAGAAAATAAACTCCTTCTAAATAAATAGTATAGGAAATTAAACTCATCCTTCACTTGTAGAATGATCACTTGTAGTATAGGAAAACAAACTCCTAAATAAATATAGTATAGGAAAACAAACTCCTAAATAAATAAATAAATAGTGATCACTTGTAGTATAGGAAAACAAACTCCTAAATAAATAAATAAATAATATAGGAAACTAACAAACTCCTAAATAAATAAATAAATAGTATAGGAAACTAAACGCATCCTTCACTTGTACAATAGTTTCCTCTATTAATTTTTCTCTCTCAACTCCCTCAACTATTGTGGCGTCCTCCTGATCCTCTGTGAGTTTGTATTTTTCTTTGTATTCTCCAACGTTATATTAACCTTGTTTTTATCATCATTATCCGATGTGGGATTTCACTCACAAACTGTATACTGTTTTTTACGCTTCTGTTTTCCCACTTTCTATTTTTAAACATTAAAGTTCTTTGAGTCAAGTTCTTTGCAGTAATTGCCCCTATTTTCTTAGTTGTTTGTGATATTTTCTTTGGTTGTCTCTTTTACATACAAGAGTGCTTAGTGAAATATTATCGAGCAGAGGTTTTCCATACACAATATATAGATTCTCAATTTTGATTAGCAAATGGACACTTAAGACTTTTTATTTGTCTTTCTGTGCTTCTGAATCAGATATTATGGCGTGTGCTGCATGCAAGGTCGACAAAAGGGTATGCAAAGATGATTGTTGTTTCGCAATATTTTTTCCACCTCAAGATATAGAGATATATAAGAAACTCAAACTCCATTTCTCAGTCAAATTCATGAGAGAAGTGTTGAGTGATACTACTACTACCAAAGAATACAAAAAACAGCGTGTACAAGAGTGGAAAGCCAAGGCCAATGCTGAAGGAAAAGAAAAGCAAGCAGGGTCGTCCTCTTCAAAGAATGAAAAGAAAGAATTGCAAGCTTCAAAATGTCAAGCGTACTCGTCGAATGAACTAGGATGCAAAGATACCTGTTTATTCGCAGATTTATTCCCACGTGGGGCAAAAGAAATAATTGTTGAACAAGGAAAGGAGTGGGTGGAAGCAGAGTTGAAGCCGAAGTTAGAAAAGCTGTGGAGGGAAATCGATGTAGTATTGGTGGCCCAAATAATGTTGGACTTTAAAAACAAGGGTGATCGACAGTGACATGGGCTTTCAAAAGAAAAACAATTTGTTATTGGGTCTCCTGATTGAATACTATCTGTTTTACTGCTTTTTCTGTATGTGAATTTTTCATTGCCAAATTTGTCCTTGGGTTGGTCGGCCCAATTAAATAGGATCTGTTTTGATGCTATTTCTGTATGTGTTAATAAATAAATAAAAAAGGGTCTTCGTCTTCGAGACTTTCACGGAGTTCGTGTTGATTTGTTTTGATGAACAAAAAAAGGGGTCACGTGCGTGTTGTTGCTCGTAAGTAAACTCCGAATTTCTTCTGTTATTTTTTGTGTTTACATTGTTGTTATTATTATTGTTATTATTATTTTGGAACTGAAAAAAAAATGAGACAAGTAAACGCCCTTTCACGATTGGCAATTTGTCGAGCTCAAGATATACAAATCAGAACTGGAAGTATCCTTCTTCAATTGCCCCGTATAACGTTTTGTTTTTATTTTTAAATGTACCAAAAAAATTGTAGGGTTGTATTCGAAAAATAAAAATTCAGAAAATTCAGAAAATTGATGTAATTATGCAAATTGATAGGTTAAGATTTATTATGCATTTGCAATCTGCTTCACCGTCGTAGAAGACTGTTGTGTAGTTTGGTAAAAATTCAACAAAATGTTATGCGAAAAATGTAAATAACATACCCTTACTTTTCTTGTTCTGTTTTCCTCTTTATTTTATTTTATAAAATAATAGAAATTAGTAAAAATATGCAAAAAAAAATCGACTTTACTCCCAATAACTTTGATCAATTGTCATTTTATTCCATTAAGTTCTAAAATTACCATTTTAGTCCATTAACTTTGATAATACCGTCATTTTAGTCCTTTCGTACATTGTGATTAAAAAGTTTCTATTAGGGTCCATTTGGAAACCGTCTATTTAGCTAAAAGTGTAGAAAGAAAAAAAAAAAGAAATTAAAAGCTAGCTCAACAGTACAATGAGATCCATAAATAGTACCAAAAAGTAGCTACAAAATCAAATAAACTAAAAGTTTTCGTCACTTCCCAAACGGACTCTAAATCTCTTAAAAGGACATTTTTTAAAACTTAATGGACTACAGTCAAAAAAAACTTAATGGACTTAAATGACAATTTTTCAAAGTTAATGGACGAAAATGACAATTAATCAAAGTTATAAGGAGTAAAGTGTATTTTTGCTTAAAATGCACTTCAATTGAGGAAGTGACAAAGAGTATAATTTTGGATAGAATAGAAATACATTTGGTTTATTGTTAGTGGTGAGCTTAAAAGCAGAGGTGAGTAATACCAAGGAGAAGGTGAAGCAGAATGAGGAGAGTGGAAATGAAGCCGTGGTAGCGGCATTGCTTCAAATGAGGGGAAGCTTCTACCCATTTCCAATGCACAAATTGATGAACATGAATCCCACTAGGCTGCCAATGAGCTCTAGAGCTCAATTGGAACCTCCTCCCCTTGTAAGGTGGAAGGTGAGATTGTGGGTTCAAGACCTACTGGGTGCATGTGTAACTTAACAATTAAAAAAAAAAAAAAAAATCCTGCAAGACGGAGTCCCCTTGTCATTCTATGCCATTAGAAGGTACCCTGATTCGATGACTTGCCTCAGAAGGGTAATATAGGCAGTGATCGTAACAATGCCAACAAGAATATTTCCACGTCATCTTGAGACTACTGAATCAGATTTTGTAGTTGCCAAAACTGAATGTTGTCAAGTAGTGCCTGATGCCTGGAATTAAAACCTCCTAAGTTTTATGGAAAGGGTCTGAATTGCCTTTAAGTAAGTTTTCTTGATCATTTACATTCATATTATTTTCTTCATAATTAGTATACATGTTGTAACACATTTTTGGTTTCAACTAATGTATATCAACTTTTAACTGGGAAAAGGTTGTGGACTGTGGAGAGCTGTCTAGATTGGGTGGCTATGACAAGGTGTGCTTTTTTTTTTCCCCCCTTGAATGAAGTTACCATTTTCACATGCATTATTAATCCAGTTCCTTAATTTGAATTACCATTGTTGTTTTTTTTTTTTTTTGGTGAAGCTAATTACGCTGGAGCAATTGTCAGTGCCAATGTACTAGTAACTTATAAAAAAAAGTGCCAACCTACTAGTAATTTTGGAAATGACTTTTTCTTCAACTTTTGTCATCAAAGAGTAACTCCATTAATTACACAATGCAAATCATTTTCCTGTTCTTAATAGTGCAGATATTTTCTTCTTGTATAAAGTATCCATAAATAGTCTTATCCTTTAATCTGTGAACTGTGGGGACAAGTGAATCATTTATCTAGTTACATGTTATGTCATGCAACAAAGTCCCTTTCAACAAGATTGTGGAAAGAAAAAAATTAAAAACAAAAAAATTTAGTCACTTTATTATGAATAGATAAACATAAGAGACTTCTTTTAGAGGTGTGTTATTCAAGTGAAACATGGAGTTTCTTAGAACTAGTAGACGACAAACTTGGTCAGAGGCGAGTTATTAGGACTGGTTAGAGAGGTTTTATGGGTTTGTCACGTTTGTGGTAAAGATGGTAGGGGCATTTAATTTTGGCATATTATGTGATGTGAAATAGCATGAAAAAATCATTTCCTGTTTTGCTCCTAATAGCTGTAGATAAGGAGAAAGGATGTTCCCATTAATTCTTATGTGGAGTGCTCAGAAGACAGGGGCTTTTGTTCTTGAAATCTTAGGTTTGTTATTAGAGATTTTCAAGACTAGGAATTAGAGTCATTCAATTCTTTGATGGGCCTATTATATTCTAATATTACAGTGGGTGAGGGGGTTGATAGACTGTTTTGGAGCCTTGTAAGTTGTAGCTCAATTGGCATCTCTTGTATGTCTACAGTTCAAATCTCCCATTTCCCAACTATCAAATTATTTAGAAAATATTTATAAAAAAAAAAAAAAATGGAAGCGTAATGAAATAGTATATTTGATGTCTAATCTTTTTACGAGGTTTTGAGAGTTTAGGTGATATGCAATTTCCTGCAGAGTGGTGTAATAAAGTTCCTACGAAATCCTTTTTCATGGGGGTCTGGATGGTTGCATTGGACAAAATTCGAACTTTGGATAATTGTCAAAGAAATGTTAATCTACTAAACTATGTTGTATGTGTGATTCTTTTGAGTAAATAGTTGAACATCTTCTACCGTTCTACTTTATTGCTCAAAAGTTGTGGTTTGTTTTCTTGGCATGATTTGGAGTTCTTTACATTATGTAGTAACAATAAGAAGGCAATTTCTTGTATTTTGATTGGAAATTATTGTTTGAGTGACATAAGAGTAGGCTGGTGTGGATTGCAACTCCATTTTGTCTCATGTCAATTATTTGGAAAGTAGAGGAATAACTGGACTTTCAATGCTGTTGATCTCTCTACTCTTGAGCTTAAGAATCTATTTTTGAGAACTTTGTATGACTGGATGTCAGCTTATTGTGATGTTAGTGTCTCTTCTTCTTTTAATTGTAATTTCTATTTTCAGAATTGTTTTATCCCATGAATTTTCATTTGTAATTTTAAAGTTTACTGCATGTAAGCTTCTTTGATTTAATTCCATCATAAAGTACCTTATTGAGAGAGAGAGAGTCTTTGTCTTCATCTTAATTATTTCCGTTAGTATACAAAAGAAGCAAAATTAGGATTTCTTTTTTTTCCCTTTTTTCTTGGGCTAGGGGTTTGAATGGTCTTATACTCTTTTTAATTATGGTAACTAATCTTTTTCTTTTTTCCTCTCTCTCTCTCTCTCTCTTATCCTATGATTCACATCCTCTACAGTCTCTCAATCTTTATGAATTAATGATCCAAGATATTAAAAGTTGTTACTCTTTGGTATCTCTTGACCATCAATTCTTACCGCGCCTTTGTTCTTGTTTTTGTCATATCATCTTTTGTTGTTCTAAATTTCATTTTCGTGCTTGTCTGTGTATTCCTGATTTAGTATTTGTTAAAACTGGTGCTAAGACTAGTGCAAATGATGCTAGGTCTTATAAGAAGTCCAGACAAGAAGTGGCTCCATTTCAATTAGTTAATGATAATGGACTTAATGAATCACGAGCTATTCATGTGCTATTAGTTACAGTTTGTTAATTAGCTGTTAATATAATCCATGTGTAATTAATTCATTTGTTCCTATAAATATGGATAGTTAGTTAGCTAGTGCCTCTCTAATTATTTGGGGACTAATTTCATTTTTCTCATTTTTCATCTGTAAGACTTCCATTTTATTTAGCTTGTTGCTTTTGAGTGAGAGAGTGAAATTCTTAACATGGTATCAGAGCTCTAAGCTCATCAATGACTTCCACTAAAAATTCCACCAATCCAATCACTATAAATTCTTCTTATTCTACTAGTCAAGCTTCTGCAGGAATGGTAGATCCATCTCTTAATCCATTCTTTTTGAGCAGTAGCAATGTTCTAGGTAGTCAATTGGTTTCTCAACCATTAACTGGTGCTAAGAATCATCAAAGTTGGTCAAGAGCTATGATTGTATCTCTATTAGCCAGAACAAGATTTGGTTTATGAATGGAACTATAGCCATTCCTGATGCATCCTCAATAAAGTACATCTCTTGGTCGAAATGCAATATGACAATTTTCTCATTGATCATCAATTCCATCTCAAGAGAAATTGCTTCAAGTCTAATGTACACTAACAATGTCAGAGAAGCGTGGCTTAATTTGTGAGATAGGTTTTCTCAAGGCAATGCTCTAAGGATTTTTGTGCTTCAAAGGGCATTATCATCTTTGACAGAAGGTTAGCTCTCAATTGAGACTTACAGGTTCAAGACTCATTCGGAACAGTTAATCTTTTTTCAAGTTGTTCCAGATTGTAAGTGTGCTTGTACTTGCAGCTAACAATGTTTACACTTCACCTCCTCCTTCCAATTCTTCCTCCAATAGTGGTTCTTCAAGCACACCATCTGCTCCTTTGGTTCCAGTGGTGAATGATAGGGCTTCATCCTTCTCAATGTCCTATTACACAAGCTCAATGTGAGCAATTTCTGAGCTTTATGAAGCCTCAGTCAATCACTGATTGAACCAATTCTGCATATCAAACCTCTTCTACTTATGAATCTGCTATGGAGAATTCCGGTGCTCAATTTCAGTCTAGTGGTGCTACTTCCCATTTCATTAACAATTTCATAGGTAATACCATTTCCCCTTCTACTCCTTCTAGCATAGATTCTAAACATTCCATTTTTTCAGACAGTATTGTTGATAGACAAGCTTTTGCATCTAAAGATTGGATCTTGGACACAGGGGCAACTGATCATATAGTCCATTCAATCCCTCATCTTACCACCATTACTTTTGTCATCACTACTGTTGCGCATTTACCTATTTTGGTAACAGCAGTAGTAACTCATATAGGCACAGTTAAACTCAGTGAAACTCTTATCTTGATTGGTGTACTTTATGTGCCTTGTTTTAGTTTTCAACTTGATTTCCATTAGTCATCTTACAAAATCTTTATATTGCTGCTTCATCTTCATTTCTAACCTGTGCTTTATCCAAGACCTTACTCATTGGAGCATGATTGGTCTGGGTAAAGAACATGGTGGTCTCTACTTCCTGCAGCAAGACTTCAAGTCAGGTATGTTCAAATCAGTCGTTTCTTCTGTACATACATGTCCATTTAATGCTTGGCACTATTGTTTATGTCATCCCTCTAATGAGAAATTAGCCCTTCTTAATAAGGTGCTACCTGTTGTAAATAGCAATAAAGATGATCTTCATATGATTGGTCCAATTGCTAAGCAAAAAAGGCTTCCTTTTCATTCCAGTACTAATGTTTCTCATGCTTGTTTTGAACTCATACACTGATTTGTAAGGACTCTTCTCCATTCCTACCACTGATGCTTTTAAATTCTTTCTTACAATTGTAGGTGATTATTCTAGATGTACTTGGGTATACTTGCTTAAGTCTAAGTCTGAAACTCAGTCCCATTTTGTGCAATTTGCCACTTTAGTTGAAACTTGAAACACAATTTAATTCAAAGGTCAAGTGCATAAGGATAGATAATGGAACTGAATTCATTCTTCAAGATTTTTTTTAAACCAAAGGAATAATTCATCAATTGTCTTGTGTTGAAACTCCTCCATAGAACTCCATTGTTGAGAGAAAGCATCAACATGTATTCTCAATGCGGCTAGAGTATTAAGATTTCAATCCAATTTGCCTTTGATTCTTTGGGGAGAATGTTCTTACAGCTGTTTATCTCATAAACAGACTTCCAACTTCTATTTCACACTGTTGAGGTTAAAGCTGTTCTTTGTAAAGGAAGTATCTCCTATGACCCATGATATCCTGGTCTTGTTTCTTTAGCTTTGCACTGCTGTCTGTGGTGGTGGTGGATTGCTCTCCATTCTTGGGCTTAAATTGTAGTGTCTCCAGCTTTGTTAGACAGTCTTTCATATAAGTCTGTCTAACTGATATACCCAAATGAAAATTTTTAGTGTTATGTATATGGATGTGACATGGGTTATATGTATAACAAGGGACCTTACTTCATTGGTTCTGAAATATGTGCTATTATTTTTCTTATTGGATTAAAAAAAAAAAAGGACTATTATCTTCATGAAGGCTCGAGCAACTGACTTTAGTTGTGAAAAAAGAAAAAGAAAACAGATTGTGCTAATTTGATAACTTGACCAAATTATCTCCTATGAATTTGACCATTATCTTCATGAAGGCTCGAGCAATGTCTTCCCAATTTTCTCAAAATTCATGGTTAATTAGAATATATGCCTGTCTGTGTGGAGAAGTACTTTTATAGCTCTATTGTGCATTGGTTTAATACCTCATAGATCTTTCTTTCTGTGTGGGTTTTGCCAGTTTTTGCTTCATTTTTTAATGTATTTATTATTATTTATGATTTTTTTTTTAATTGCTATTTTGTCTTAATCAGGCCCTCCTTGATTTTGAAAGGCATAAAAGCACGTGGTGTTGAGCTGTATATCGAAAATAAAGTAGAAAGCAACGTTTTGCATCTTGGACTTTGTGGTTGGATTTCACTTGTTACTTTATGCTCAAGAGTTGAATTGTTTTTACCAAAAAAAAAAAAAAAAAAGATTTGAATTGTAATACATGCTGGGGGTCTAGCTTTTGAGGGGACACACCTCTATAAAATAACACGCACTTTGTTATACTATGGACTAAATTCGGGAGAATTTCGTGGCTTCAGTAAGTTCCCAGGTGGACCACTTTCCACATAGACTAAGTCGTAGCAAAATTGTCTCATAAAAAAAAAATAAAAGTCGTAGCAAAATTGAATTCTTCTGACTCACGAGAACAACAATAACAGAGTCTTAATACCAAAATTTTGGAGTATTTTTGACTCAGGAGAAGCTAAACGAAAAATTACCTGCTATCTGGAAAATCCTGTAAACTACATTCCTGTTTCTAGGAGCCTAAAACTTACCCTAAATTAACTTTTCAATTTCTAAACCTAGTAAGTAATAATTTCCAGATTCATTATTGAGTTTCAGCCAAAAAAAAAAAAAAACATCAAATTTATGCACCCAAATCTCAATACCATCTTAAAATCTCTCATTCTCTCCTTATTCTTAATCTTTGGAGGGCCGATTCTTCATTCAATTCCACTAACTCAAAACACCATGATAGGTCTCTCTCTCACTTACACACACATGCACACACATTTTTATATGTTATTTGTGATGTTTAATTCAAGTAATCAAATTATTGAATTTCGTCTATTGGAAGAGAAATTAGAGTCTTTAGAGATGGGATTATAATCTATATGTTTCTGGGTTCTTATGCAATCAACATTCAAGGTACTGTTATGTTGCTCAGGAACCATATGAAACAAATGCAATATACCAAAGTCATGGTCGATGACTTTGGTTTGTCCTCTTGAAACACTTGGCCAAACTCCAGAAAAGTATAATGGAAAAGGTGAAGAATTTCAAAGGAATTACTGTGTTGCTTCCATAATTACGCGCAGACAATCATTTTCCTGCACATTTATGCTCATAATAACATTGGATGCGACCAATGTTTATGTCGATCATAATAGGCCTTTACCTTTGATTTTGCTTAAATTCGATTCAGAGGTGTCAATTTGGCTGATGCTTTTGAAACATAAAGTCATAAATAAAAGTAAAAACTTGATAGATGCTTTTACTTGAAGGGCGCAAAATGAAATTGTCAAACTTGATATGGTAATTAATTGTAAATTACATTATCACATATAATTTTTGTGAGTTTTTTAGTTCATAGAGTATGTGGGCATGCGTCTATGTTTTATACCAATAAATTTTGCATGTATTTTAGTTATCCCATGCCCTATTTGCTGACCAAAATTTCAGTGGATTGATAAAATTTATCTTTTAATAGGGATGCTAAACTTGCTTACACATATTTTGTGTCTAATTACAGATAATCAAGACTCAGGAGCCAGTGATAAAAACAGGACTTTGACTAACCTGTTACTAATTGGAAAACTCAACTGGTGGCAATGGTGGTTTTTGGTGGCACTGAACATTTTTTTCCCTCATTGTGGGTCAAGCTGCTGCTGTTCTTCTTCGGAGGTTTAATTATGATCAGGGTGGAAATAGTAAATGGTTGGCTACTCTTGCCCAAACTACTGATGCCTTCCCAATTCTTTTGATCCCATTCTTTCTTAATCCTTCCTTCAAGGAGCCTCGACTTCTTCAGCCCCACCCTCTTCTAAAATTCTTGCTTTGATCTACTGCTCTCTTGGAGCGATCATAGCTGGTGACAACATGATGTATTCCATTTTTAGTTTTTTTTGATAAAACAACATGATGTATTCTGTGGGACTCTTCCACCTCTCTGCCTTTACTTTCTCCCTCATATGTGCAACGCAAACAGCTGTTAATGCTGTTTTCTCATACTTCATCAATTCTAAGAAGTTCACTGCTTAATTCTTAACTCTGGTTGTCCTCTCATTTTCATCTTCCCTGATTGTGGTCAATGATGACTCTGATGAACCATCAGGAGTTTCTAAGTGGCAATATATAATTGGTTTCCTTTATACCCTTAGAGCTATTCACTCTCTTTCGCTATCCCTGATGCATCTTCCCTTCCAAAAGGTTCTAAAAAGGGAAACATATTCAGTGGTTCTGGAAATACAAATCTGTACAGCACTTGTTGCCACTTGTGTTTCTATTGTGGGAAATGGAAGACTTTTTATATGGAAATGGTAGGTTTTGCTGGAGGAAGAGTTTCTTATGTTATGACCTTGGTTTGGACAGCTGTGGCTTGGCAAGTTTGTTCTGTTGGTGTTGTACTGTTGTGGGCTTAATTTTTGTTGTGTCATCTCTCTCTTCTTTTCTTTTTTTAATTTATGAATGTTGTGTCATCTCTCCTCTCCAATGTAATCAGTAGTGCTTCTTTGGCTATTACTCCTATTGCTTCTGTGATAGTCTTCCATGATAATATGAATGACATCAAGGAAATTGCTATGCTTTTGGCTATTTGGGGTTTTGCATCTCATATTTAGTAGAATTATCTTGATGATTCTAAGGCAAGGTGATTGCAGAACATTGTTAGTGAGTCTCATAATGACTCACCATGTTGATCTCCGGTTCAATATTTTGTGCTTATGACCTTGGCATCAAGTGTATGGTTTGGGCAGGCAAGCTTCTGTAGAGGAAGGAGAAGCCAAAGCTCATGACCTGAATGTTTTGTTTATTGAAGCCAGTGACAAGGCCAACTTTAATATTAAGGTAAGCAATTATTTTTCTCTACTTGGATAGCTAATTACACAAATGTTTGTTGATAAAATGTAAATGCACATGATTTTGGTTGGGCTTACTCCAAACACTACAGACTTCATTTTGACAGACCTCGTTTTTGGAAAGAAAAAGGTTTTAGTGAATTATGCTAGTAGTCTGACCATCAATGATTATGCTAGTTTTCTCTTTCAAAGGGTAAAATTTGTTTATTGGTCTCTTTTGAATAAAAGAGAATATTCTAGATGACAAGAGTTCATACATACTAGATGGTTACAACAACTGTTTCATGCTTAGCTGAGTTTCTGGTCTCCTAAAATATTTCATGTCTGATCAATCATTTATGTGGTCAATTGTCATAATCTGATTAACACAATGACAACATATTATTATTTCTTTCACAGAAAAAAAAAAAAAAAAAAAAAAAAAAAACCGTCTTATGTAAGCTTCTTGTTGTTTTTGTATTTCTAAAAACCTCATTGTCATGCAACTGAGTTTTCATTATCAATCCCATGTCAGGCACTTTTTCTTCGGAAGACTGCAGCACTCTTACCTGGAATGAAAACACTTTTTTTGACGAAGCAAGAAGACATGCTTGATGTCAACCTTAAGTCTATTAATTCAGCTGCAAAACTGTGTCATAACCACAGTCAGGAGGATGTGCATGTTGGAAAGATCCAACTTCTTTGTCCCATCCTAAATTTCTTATAAATCATATCATGTGTTTGTAAAGTGCTCGTTGTCCTATTTTTGTAGCTCTGGCCCTTTTTGTTTGGTTGGTTGCTAAAGGATATAGGAAACATTTGGTAAATTTTTTGAAAATTCGAATTTTCAGTGAACTAAACTACAAAATTCAACTCTTGCCAAACATTATGTGAAACAATACAAGGACTCTTGTCACCACGTCACACCCCCACAATCTCTTATTCTAAAAGCGATTCTATGCAATATAAATATTTGGATCTATTCTTTATTTTGAAATGAGTCTTTATATTATGTATGTGTTAAAAAGGTGACTTTTCTGCTCCAATTTACAATGCTATCAGACAGATCTCCTCTCCCCTTTTTTTGGTAACCCCATAAATTAAATTCTTCCCTATATGTATAAAAGATAAGGGAATTGCACACATCCGGGAATTAGTTAGGACAACAAAAAAAGACCGTTTTTTCCCTGTTTTCCTAATTCTTAAAAATAAATGGAGTTGAAGGGGAAAACAATTCACATGATCCGCCTTCTAGTTTTAAAGCATAGCCCTTCCTTGCCCAAAAGTCGCAATTGTTAATTGCATGTGACTACTTCACTTAAGGAGCTTGTAACATTGTCAATTACCTTTTCACCTTCCAAGGCTTAAAGTTTAGACATTATCATCCCCTTAGTTGCACTGATTTTCCTATGCATGGGATTTTTCTTACATTGTTTAATATACAGATTCAAAAATTTATATGGGGTATGCACATTGTGAGAAAGAGGATGTATGTATTCTCATTCTTAAAATGTTTAATGTACATATCCCAAAGTTATATGGGGTATGCACATTGTGAGAAAGAGGATGGATGTATTGAATGCATAATATATTTTCTTTGAGTTAAGGACAATCTTAAAATTGACTATTGGAGAGACTAAGAGAGACATCTTATGCACTTCACTAACATGACAAGAAGTTAAAATGAAATTGTGAGCTTCCTGTAAAGCTATAATTGCTTTTACAATTTTACCACCAATGATTTTCAATCATTAAGTTGCAAAGACAAAGGAAAAAACAATAATATTTCTCTATTTCTCTTGGTATGGAGTTACTTCAGCTTGAGTTATTACAGCTGACCTTCTAAGAATTCAAATGCAATTAGATAAGTACATGGGAAAAGATAAGATTAGGATCTAAAAGAAAAATTACAACGGAATTCATATCCATGAATAACATTGGCTTTGTCAAAAATAAAATAAAATAACATTGGCAAAACAGAGAGCTTAATCATCATGTATGGAAAGAAAAAAATAATAATAAGAATCAGGCAAATCAAAATTACTACTACTAGTATAAGAAATAAAGACCAGATAAAGATTTTACAAAGCTTAGGAGAAAACATACCAGACAACCTAAAATAAGGTGACATACCCTCTTGAAATTTTCTCTGTAATTATTCATCTACCTACACTAACCATAGTTTCCATCAAATTACATGAAACTTAGTTTGTCACATTATCCAGTGGTATGGACCCTCCCTATCCTAAAGTGACCAAGTCTGTGTGAATATCCCTAAAACAAATAGACACCAAAGCAAACAATAGCTGGGATGTTATTGCAGAAATATAGAATTAACATTTAAAAAATACATCATCCATATGATATCATCTCTAAATCACACATAACTTATTGAAAAATTATTTTTGATATAAATAATTAGGAGCTCAGGCACCCTTGAGTGTAACTAGGCTCTCAACATATACCATAGCTTCTCTTGGGATGAATGATTTCGGAAACTCTGGAATTTGAAGATTCCTAATTTCTTTAGAACCAATGTTATACAAGACTATTGCACCATCGTCACCAAGAAGAAGAAGCATTCCATTCTTGGAAAATTTTAGGGGCCTGTGAATTCCTAACAAGGGTCCTACAACAAATTGTTTGGTCCAAGAATCCTCAACCCCATATTCACGCATCACCCATATATCAAAGTATTTCTATGTCATAGCACCCATCTTATAAACAACAAAAGCTAGGCAATCATTGAACACAGAAAAAACTTTGTTCCTCTGCATACTTGAAACAGTGTCCACAGGGTACCTTAGTTTTCGAAACACCTCATCTGGCAATCTCATTATTCGAAACACCTCATGACTCATGTCGAAGGATAGAATTATCTCACAATCACAATAATGCCCGGGTTCGTTTATGTGGCCGTTGTCAAAGAAACCGAGCCAATGATTAACACCATTGAAGTAAATTGCATAATAAGAAAGCAACCTAAGGTTTGAACGATGAATAGTGGTGTCAATTACTTGGGTCCAGGAATCAGCATTTAGGGAGTAAACATGAAAAAAATTGTAGTAGTCTATGAAGAGTGAATTCTGGGTAGGTGGAGAATTCTTTTTGTAAGTGACAATTCTAACCATCTTGTAATCACTAGAATATTGATCATAACCAAAAGCAGAAAGTGTTGTGAAGTTATATGGTGGAAAAAAAGGACGCTGAGGAAGTGGGGGACAATGAATGATCCTACGTTCTCTGATTGCTGGATTCCATAAGACAAATACATTGGAGCAGCCCCCACCGAAGGTAAGGTAGGAAGCCAAGGGACCACCAATGCAAATAATACCATTGATGCAACTAAACAGGTTGATATATGTAGGTCGATGATGTACGGTCAAGCACAAGTCCTTTGAAAAGTCCACAATGCGTACAGCATCATCATCAGGACAAGGGTGCAGGGAGAAGCCATATCCTGTTGAATCAGAGCTCTCGACCAATATACTTGGATTTTCTGTTTTTGTTTGATGGTAAAGGTGTTTGGCAATGAAAGTTGGGTTTCGGAAAAGAGTAGACCATGACTTTTGAACACACCTGAAACGAAATAATGATTTAACTAGAAGCCATGATAGGATTTCTTCCAACAACTCCTCCGGTAAATATAAATTATTATTATTGGAGCTTAACCTTATGGCATGTTTGGATGTTTAAAAAAGGAGGGGGAGTAGAGTAGAGGGAGGGAGAGTAATGCAATTACCTTATTTGAAAGTTTTTTAAAGAATGAGGGGGAGGAGTTTGGAGGAGTTTGGAGGGGTTTGAACTCCTTTTAGCCCCCCAATTTTAATTCCCCCAAATTGGAGAGATTTGGAGGGGGAGTAAAGTACATAAACTATTGACCAAATAAATTACCTAATTTATCCTTATTATATTAATAAAATTACATAAGGGGAAGGGCTAATTACTCCCTTCCCCCTTACTAATTTTAAAAACATCTAAATAAGATGGAGGTGAATCATTCTCCTCCACTCTCCTCCCCACTACTCCCCTTCCCTCTACTCCCCTCTACTCTCCTCCCTCTCTAAACTTTCAAACAAGCCATTAATCTGGACCTTCTCGACCTTCGCCCCCATCTCCACCCCCACGTCAAATACCTTCGCCCCCACCTCCACTTCGAACTCATCGAACTCGACATTACTGTCGGTTGACTACTACTAGTGTTTGATTGAAATCCCTATTCCTAATATATACTCCTTTATTACTCCCTAGTCCGTTTGGTACTCGGTATTTTTATTTGCACACTTTTTTTTTTTTTTTGAGAAAATTTTTTCTTGTTAATTTGGCAGTGTGGTGCTGTTAACTTTGGTTGGATTTTTGAGTTGGAATAATTGGGTTCTTTTTCTTTTTCTTTTTTTTTTTTTTTTTTTTGGGCTCAAAAATTCAATTTTTGGGTCAAAAAGTAAAATTTGTTCAAGTTTGGCTCTTTATTTTTTGTTTCTCAACCATTAAAAAATAAAAAATTTGACTCCTTAGTTTTGGGCTAAAGCATATAAATAAGATAGGCATCGGAAATTAGAAATATGGTGCTAGAAAGTGATAAAAATGATGAGAAATATTCAAAACAATACCTTAAAATTCTAGTCATTATGCTTATATTTTTAAAGAGAAGAAACACTTGCTACAATTCAAAACTTATATAATATTTAAACTTAATAAAACATGTAATCTGTGTTCCATGTGTGTGTCTATATATATATATATATATATATATAGGGTAATATTTAAAATATTCAAATTAGCAAGAATTGATTATGGTAATATTTTTTTTTAAGTCCTTTTAGGAATTGTGGCAGCACAGGTTTGATTCAACTTGGGCTTAGGATCACAATTAATTTGTATTATGGGTTAACAATAATCCACAAGGAAAAATTTGAACAAGAACTATGCATCTTTGAGAATAAAATAACATAGAAATATTTATTCATAAGGTTTGTTGGAATGGTTTTTTCTTTTACAGATTTTCTCCCTCTTGTTTTTCCAAGAAATCCCCTCTTTATATTAGTTTCCTCCCTTTTATATTCCCCCTACTCCTCCTTCATTCTTATCATTTCCTTCATTTGACCTATTTTCTTCTTCAGCATAAGCTCTAGTATGAGTTGTCCTTATACAGTTGGGCTGTCTCATCAGGCTCTTCCTTCCTCAACATTATGATGAATGGAGACTTTTGGGGCTTTTTGTCTTATTCTAATCAGTTATCCAACATTAAATGCAAATGTACCAAACAAATTATTGTAGATCTATCAGGAAGTTTTAGAAGGCATTCTCAGATAATCCCGTAAGTTCCAAAATCTTCCTCGGAAGGTCGGGAAACACATTGACTTTACTTGCTTGGTGTAGATATTTACTTCCGATGGGGTCCATAGTAATTTACCATTGGATCCATGATGACGCGCCCTTTGGTTTGTGGTCCGAGGTATGGGTCATTTAGGGAGGTTTTCACCGTGAATGAGTACATATTGGGCCTAGTTTAGCCCATGGCCCAAATAATTGATATGCAAGGCCCAAATAACATTCTTTAATGTCATCACATTAAAAATAGGTTTACGTGGTCAAACTAAATAGGTTTACGTACCCTTTGGTCTCTATCGATTCATTCTTTAATGTTATGTTTACCCTATATTTTATTTGACCACGTAAACCTATTTTTAAAATGCATTATACTAGTAGAGCATCTCTATTTATGCATGTTGTATGACCATAGCCCCTAAAACTGTAGAGAGATATTTCTTTTATTCATTAATTTCTATAAATTTATGACTTTGGCTATTGGTATTTTTTACAATTAAATTTAATAAAAATCAATGGCTAGAAAAAATGTGTAACTTATATAAAGTTATACTAGATGTGACTTGAACTCATCTTTTACTCTACATATTCATCACACAAAAACCATTTTTCTTTTTTCTTTTTTAACCATACATTTCAAAATTTATTTGAGAATAATTCAACTTAAAATTTTAGTTGTATTTTCATTTAAATCCCTTATTTTGTTTCTAAAAAGGAAAAACTGTTCCCATATTTTTAAATTTAATCTGTTAGACAACCTTTTGGAAATTTTACCCTTTTTTGAAAAATATAGTTGTTCTTTTTATCTAGCTTATTTTCAAAATTATATAAACCAATAAAATAAATTATCTCAAGCAGAACATCCCCAATAAATATTTGACTTAAATCATTCTCATAATGACAAAGTAAGCTTTTTTTTTTGGGGGGGGGGGGGAGGGGAATATAGTTAGATTAATTTGTAGGAAATATTATTATGGAATCAAAGATATTCTAGTTGAGAATGTCTATATGCACAACAAAGTTTTACAATATTTTCACAAGCTCTTTTGAGTTATGGTGAGTGTCAATGTAATCGTTAATCTATGGTAAGCTTTTATCTATTGAAAAATATTGTGAAATTTTGATATGACAGAATAATAAACCAACTCAAGTATTTTTTTACATTTTTTTTTTAAATTTTAGAGTTTACAAAACCTAAATTTGCTTGGATTTAGATGATTAGATCCCTTGCAATGATTGTATGATCTAAAAGTTAGAAATGTGAAAAAGGTTAAAAATTAAAAGTCAATTATTGCTGTCATTGGAGTCCAATACGCTTTTTAGGGAGTAAAGATGAGACTGTGAGGGTTTGGGGTACGTTTGGTTAGGTTGTTCTCTTTTTCTTTTTCTTTTTCTTTTTTTTTTTTTTTGGTTCTATTTTATTTTATTACTTGATTTGGTTTGAAAGTTTACATTTCTCTTCTACATTGATGATTCTAAATTCAAATGTAGAAGATGAATCATTACCACCAATGTGATTGTATTTATATTTAGATACATGTTGATTTGGGAAAATTACACTTTACCACCCTGAACTATACTTCAGATTATACTTTGCACTCTAAACTTTTCAAATGCATATTTTGCACTCTAAACTATGACTCTTGTTACATTTTGCACCCCAACATTAAGTTTACTATTATGTTGGATAGAAATCTCAAGCACTGAAGCACGTTGCATGTGAGTCTTCCTTAAGTGGTACAAAATAAAAAGACCAAATGCCCCTATTCCCAACTCATTTCTTCATCCCAATCCCAAAATTTCCAAAATTTCCAAAATTCATATTATCAAATGTTATTAAATTTTATATTGATATTTTTTTCTTCAAATCTTTTGAAGCAAAAGCTTGCACATAGAATCTTGGAACTTGCGCAAAGAAAGCAAAAAAAATGCATGGAAAACTAGCGTTTAAAAATATGAATGAAAGAGGTGGTTTGCAAAATTGGTGGGCCTAATGCTAATTCAATCCATTAAGCTTGTGTAGAAGAGAAGAGAAACTAAACCCACATGTAAAATAGGTTGAAACTTATCAACCTGTCGGAGAAGAGAGGTGGTGCCCTGGATGCTTTTGTTTTGGGTACTTACTATTTAGGGTTCTATTATTTTATTTTATTTTATGTTTGTGAGAGCAAGAAGAGTTGTTGGCCAAGACAGAGGAGAAGCTGCAACGCAAGAAAGGAGAGATGGGTAAGAACTAAGAAGTGAAGAAATAATTTTTTTTTCTTTGATTCATGATTGGGAAGAGGGGCATTTGGTCTTTTTATTCTGTGCCACTTAGGCAAGACTAAGTGGAGTCACATGCTTGAAATTTCTGTCTATCATAACAGAAAACTTAACCATGGTTTTGAAACCCGGACCGTTCATTGAACCGTAAAAATGAGAGGTTTAAGATTTTTAAGGTTGAACCGAGGTCGAACCTTGATGATATCATAGTTAAATTATTAATTATTTTAAATATAAATAAAAGTATAAAATTATTAAAAATATAATATTTTATTAAAATAGTACAAATAAATATAAAGATGCAACATTTTCAAGTTTAAAATATAACTTTAAAGTTTATCCTAATATATTAAATTAAAAAGTTTAACATTTAAAATTAAATATAAAAATAAATGCATTAAAGAAAATGCTCACTCATGCATTTAATTTACCCTTTCCCTAAACAAACTCTCTTCCCCATGCGTCAGTATTCTCCATCCTCATAAAATCATCAGACCCCTGCCCACTAGTACACTACTATTAGGCTAGTCTTTTCTTTCTTTCCCTCACATGCTTCTTGTTTTCTTTCTCTCTCGCCCGTCTCTTCCAAAATTGATATGAGCAAACTCTTCTCCCTTTCTTCCAAAACAGATCCGAGCAAAATCTCCCCCAAAACATCAATTTAGCGAACAAGATCTGCTACTTTCAGCTTCTAGCGAAGAAGATGATCCTCTCGATGATGAAAGATTGCTTTGCCCAAGAGAATGATCTTCTCCTCCCGCTTTAGCCGATAACGATCTGAAGTCCTATGGCAGTGGCAGAATTTAAAGCTTGCTTTTTTGTGTTTTTTTATTTTTTATTTTTTTATTTAGGTTCAGATTCAAAGGGAAGTAGGGAATTGTGAGGTCTGACCATGGTTCGCACGGGTCCCTACTTTTTTCCCATTAAGCGGCTCTTGAGGCTAAAAGAATCGAAAAAATGAGCAGTTTAAGGTTTTCCTGGTTTGACCGTACGGTCCGGTTCAGGTTTCAAAACCTTGAACTTAACATCGAGATGCAAAGTGTAACAAGGGACATAGTTTAGGGTACAAAATGTGCATTCGAAAAGTTAAGGGTACAAAGTGTAATCTAAGGTATAGTTTAGGGTGATAAAGTGTAAATTTCCTTACTGATTTGGTTTGGTGTATTCACTTCTTTCCTTTTCAAGAGCAATAAATGGTTAATATATTTTGCCTTGCGTTAAAAGAAATGAAGGAATGGAAAATTATAATACTAAACCCAAAATATATAAATAAATAAAAAGATCTAATTTATATCTACTTCTATCTATACTTCTATATCTATCTATTCCATATGGAAATGTCCCAAAATAAAGTTCTTTACACAAAATTTATAAATAAAAGTATTATCTTACCATTTACTTTGTTTAAAAAGTCAATTTTATTATTTTTTAAATTATTGAGGATAATTTTTTTATTTTTTTATTTTTTATCTTTTTACTTGACAAGCAATGCATTAAATGATATTCCCTTAAAAAGTTAAATTATGACAATTTGGACGTGGCTCTTGAGTACTGTTTAAGGGGCTTTCCCGATTTAGATTCCTACTTTTGGATGCCCAAAATACTCTCAAATTCATTTGTTTAGGAAGTTTAAATAATAAGGTTAGACATTTAAAATTACTATTTTAAAAATTCCGAAATTTTAAAAAGTTGATTTCTCTGTTTTCCATTTTTTTTTTTGCCAAATTCAAATTTAAAAAAAAAAACAAAGTTTTAAAGAACTAAAACAGTTCTTTTTTAGATTTTATATATATATATATATATATATATTATTATTATTATTTAGAATCACCTTAAATTTTAGATAGTTTCAAACTATTTTTTCTCTCTCTCACGATATAGTAGTATACTAAAAACTTCTTCTTCTTCTTTTAATAAATAAAACAATTTTAAGATGTAGGACAACCATTATGCAAGATAATATTACAGAAGAATTTGAAACATGAAGTCAAAAAACAACTACAATGACATTTCTCAAAAAAAAAAAAAAAAAAAAAAAAAAAACACTACAGTGACGGCGCATTATTCTCTGCATTATTCTTCTTAAGCAAGGCATAACCAATTTTAATATGTTGTCTCAACATTATTCTTCCTAAGCAAGGCATAACCTATAGGATAAGGAAGATGGGTAACAAAACATGAGTGGAATAACTAAGGCTCCGCTTGGAATGAGGGAATGGAATGGAATAAAAAGAATAATTTTAGAATATTTTTCCCTTCTCTTGTTTGGGAGTTTGAATGGAGGGAATGGAAAGTCCATTCCCTTGTTTGGGAGTTTAAGTGAGAGGGAATGGAATGGGTAGGAGGGAACACTCATTCTTCTTTATTCCCTTAAAACCTCAAATTTTCATTCCCCCTGAAATTGGGAGGAATGGGAGGGAATGAAATTAGATTTAATAATTTTTTTTACTAAAACTCTTAAAATACCCCTATATATTCAACCCTTTATTTTAAAATAGAGGTCTAATAGTAATATTGTCATAAAATGATTCAATTTCATTTCCTCCATGTTGCTTCCAAACAGGATTACTTACATTCCATTCATTTTCATTCTTTTCCATTCATTTATTTTAAAACATCCAATCAAGGTTACTTAATTCCATTCCATTCTTTTCCATTCAGTTCCCTTACTTAAATACATTCCATTCCATTCCCTTATGATCATTTTATTCCATTCCATCCCCTTATGAACTCCTAAGCGGAGCCTAAATAGCCTAACTTATGACTACAGAAAATAATCAGTAAAAAAATCTCCACATTGCATTAAGCCGTAACCTGCCCACCATTATTAAATCTAATTAATCACTTGCCAAATAATTGATTAACTTCCCATCAAAAAGAGAATTGATTAACTTAATCATAACCGGCCAAAGGCCTTGTAGTTAAATTGACACCTCCTAATGTACAAAGTGCTTGAGGGTCTAGGGGAGAAAGAGTTCGAACTACATAGATAGCAACATGTTGTAATTATTTCTCCAAAAAAAAAAAAAAAAAACTTAATCACAACCAGGCCTAAAACCCTAAAATTTGGGATATGATTCCTAGGAGAAAGAAAAGAATGGAATGAAAGAGGTAGATTATTCTTATTTGGAATTTTGGGTATGCAATGGACAAGGATAATAAGGAACATCATGCTAAGGGGATTGAGAAGAAAAGATAAATTATGTCAAGAAAGTGATAGAATGCTCTTGGTACAGTGTACTAACCACACAATTCATTAGGTGAATCCCCAGCCTAAATATAAAGGTTGAACAGAACACAAACCTGTGGCTTGGCTAAAAGAAGCACATCATGATGAATACCAGAACATGAAAAACTATCTTTCTAAATGTGTAAGTAAAAAGCTCAACAACATGAACAATTTCACAAAAACTAGCAATCACTGAGGTTAAACCAACCCATCTAGGAACTTTTACAACATTGAAATGCTAAGAGACCACAAAAACTATAATAAAGTCATCTAGCTATAGTAAATATGGTTTCCACCAAAGTAAAGGAAACTTAATTTATCAAATTAGCAAGTGGTACGGACCCTCAAGTGACCAAGTCTGTGTGAATTTCCCTAAAACAAATAGACACCAAAGCAAACAATAGCTGAGATGTTATTGCAAAAAAAACTACTCAGATTAATAACCAGACCTCCCCAAAAATTCTATCACAATTCCAATGCATAACAAATCAACAATTTACTAATTCATCAACAAATGACAGAGGTGGATTATTCTTATTTGGAATTTTGGGTATGCAATGGACAAGGATAATAAGGAACATCATGATAAGGGGATTGAGAAGAAAAAATAAATTATGTCAAGAAAGTGATAGAATGCTTTTGGTACAGTATACTAACCACACAATTCATTAGGTGAATCCCCAGCCTAAACATAAAGGTTGAACAGAACACAAACCTGTGGCTTGGCTAAAAGAAGCACATCATGATAAATACTAGAACATGAAAAACTATCTTTCTAAATGTGTAAGTAAAAAGCTCAACAACATGAACAATTTCACAAAAACTAGCAATCACTAAGGTTAAACCAACCCATCTAGGAACTTTTACAACATTGAAATGCTAAGAGACCACAAAAACTATAATAAAGTCATCTAGCTACAGTAAATATGGTTTCCACCAAAGTAAAGGAAACTTAATTTATCAAATTAGCAAGTGGTACGGACCCTCAAGTGACCAAGTCTGTGTGAATTTCCCTAAAACAAATAGACACCAAAGCAAACAATAGCTGATACGTTATTGCAGAAAAAACTACTTAGATTAATAACCAGACCTCCCCCAAAATTCTATCACAATTCCAATGCATAACAAATCAACAATTTACTGATCCATCAACAAATGACAGAGACCGAAGAGAAATATAGAGTTAAAATTTAACAAATTCATTATCCATATGATATCATCTCTAAATCACACAATGAGTTTTCTCATATTTAAATATGAGAATCTCACTTTTCTCCTGCCTCCAAAATGTGTACCAAAGTCAATATGTGTAAAAATTTTCAATATTTTCGTTAATTGGGTTGGTAGAATTAATGAGTAATTAATTCAATATGCTGTTGAATGCACTACATAGATATTGAATGCACTATATAGATGTAGGTTAATTAATTCAATAAGATTCTATAAATTCATTGTTATTGTGAATGTCTCTTTTTTAAAAGAAAAATAAGATTGACTCAATATAATTTGAAGTTTAAAGAAATAATTTTAAAAAAGGATTAATTAACTAAAAATATTTAATTAATAATATTATGTCTCAATACAGTATTTAAATACTTGTTTTTTTTTTTTTTTTCTTTCTAAATATACAAAATTAAGTTTTTCTATTTAAATATTACTAACTCGTTATTTTCATTGAGTAATATTGTTAAATCAAATAATTTAAATTAGTATTTTATCCATCATAATTTTTTTGAAAAGTAATTTATGCCAAAACAATTATTTGGATGAAGCCTATTTCTACTGAGAAGGGACTTTTTCTTTTTATTGGGATATTGGTCTTTTTTAGTGGAAGCCTTTTGCCTAGGCTTAGAGGTGGCCCTAATGAGAAAGTATCTCTTTTAGAAGTATTACAAGCTTAGTGTTCAGAAAGATCAACATTACTTCTGTTGATATCAATTTTTGGAAAATCAAAAATATAGAGGAAATTGGACCAATCAACCTAGGTGTTGTTTTCAGAGATACTAATGAATCCAAGTTGGGTGTGGTGGTTCGCAACTACCAAGGGCAGATCTTAGCTTCCTTATCCAAGAAAGTCAGGTTACCACCCTCCACAGATGTTGTCAAAGCTTTGGCGGCAGCTAAATTATCCTCTTTGCTCATGACTATGGATTTTCTTTTATTATGCTTGAGGGGGATTCTGAAGTTGTTGTCAAAGCTCTGAGAAGTGAAGATGAGTCTTTTGCTACCATTGGTCATTTACTTTTTGCCATTAAACCTACTAAAGATTCCTTCTGTTTTATCTCTTTTTTCCCATAGTCGTAGAACATATAATGTTATAGTTCATAATCTAGCTAAACATGAAAGACATGTTAGTGATTTTTTAGTGTGGATGAAGGATGTTCTTTCACACTTCTATAGTGTGCTTCTCACTGATTATGGCTACTTTTTTAATGAAGGTTTGAGGTATTTCTTTTATTAAAAAAAAAAAAAAAAACTTAGGTTCAAAAAGTAGAAGGAAGTCAAGCCCAAAATTCACTCTTCTTGTTGAAAAATTATATCTTGTAACTGGCATATATATTGGGTACACCATATACTATCTCCTTCTTGTTAAATAGAAGCTAATGGTGTACTTTGAAAAGAGACCTCTCTCTCTCCCTCTCTCTCTACACACACACACACACACACATATATATTTCAAAAAAATATTTCCTTTACATTCTAAAATAAGTGCATACTCTTCAATCCAAATTCAAAGTAATATAGTTCAACAAAAATATAACATCTATAAAACTCACCAACAATAAATATAAAAAATATAACATAGTTTATGTCTTTCTTATTTTCTTTTTAAGTTTAAAATATAGGTTGGATATAAAAGGTATTTGACAAATTTGAAATAAAAAAGAATATTTATTTGTTATACAAGTTAAATGAGTTATGATATATGGGTCATTTTGAGTTGATATGAATAAATTGGTATGTTAAATGTGTCAATTTGTGAGAGGTTGCGCCCCCGGTCCATTTTGAATTATTTAGTTTGGGCCAAACCCATGTGAATGAATAGGTCCATGTTGATGCCTCTCAATATGGAGGTTCGACTAATTACATTTTTCCTCTAGATTGAAAGTTTTACAATGGAGTCGTCATTTATTTAATTATTGGGAAAAAAAAAAACCACAATTGAAAAACTCATCATTTTATTGATTTGAGACTAAATGCCCATATTGTTCACAGGAAATTACATGGCTTTAATCCCAAATACATTCTAAGACAAAATAAATGACTTTATTTCATAGTTACAATCTAGAGATTGAAAATTACATGGAGAAGCATCTAATCTACTAACTATTGATCTAAGCTCAGAGGCTATGTTATAAGATGAGAAAGTGTTAGACACTACCTTGCCTGATGAAACCGGTCTTCTAGATTACGGTAGCCAATGTTCATCTCATATCATCCAATCAATAAATATATTATCAATCAATTGCATATTTGTTGCTTTAATTTAATTAATTGACATGTTACTTACTTGAATTTAAATGTGTGCATGTGATAAACCCTAATTCCATTTATTAATTACCAAATTTGGATTAAAAAAATAAATTTTAGTGAAGGTGTGTGAATGGTAATATTCCAGATTCAAGGATTTAAGGGAATTATGAAATTAAGATTTTTTTTTTCTTTTCATATTTTGCGTATGAACTTAAGATCAAAGCTAGTGCTATACATGACCATGTGATAAATAACCAAGAACATGCGAAGGACGCACACGAACAACATTCAAGAATATCAAGAACATTTAAGCATATTCAAGGAATTTAAATGATCAACTAGCATGATTTAATCTTAAACCAACATTATAGGAAAATGGAAAACAAACTAGGGAAAATGATTATACATGCATGCAAGATCCACACAGTGGAGGAGGAGGCTTTTGGTGGAGGTTCTAGGGGTGGAGTAAAGAAGAAGAACTAAGAGAGGGAAAGTGAGGCTTACTCAATATCTTGAGTCTCAGGAAGACCAAGATATGACAAGACTAGCTCTACTTCATGATAACTCTAGAGAGCGAGAAGAGAGGATGTTTTTGTGTGCTTTGGAATGTGGGAGAGGGGGGCTTATGTATTAGTGGTGGAGAAAATATAAATGGGAGGCATTCAATGAAGGTTGACAAAGGATGAGAGAAAATCATGAACCTAGACCAAATTTTAGAGTTAAGGGAAAATTGATGCATTAATTTCGGAGGTTGGTGAGAGTGATAAGCAAGCAAAATGACTAAAACTTTGAAAAACCCGTAACTCCTATAATAGCCCTTAAAGTCAACTTCAAAAAATTATATCTTACTCATTTTTAATCAAAATTGTCTCGTTCTTGTGTTCAAATTGAATCCCCAAATGTCTGGTTTCTACAAATTTAACCCCACTCACAAATTCAAAATGCTCTGAGAGATATCAATGAAATAGTGAGCAAAGGTCATTTGTTGTAAAATAGTTTTAGCACAATTAACATTAATAGGCCCCAAATTAGCTTCTAATTAACATTAATAGGCCCTATTTACTTCCATTTCAAAATTAATCAACCCCAAATCATGATCTAATTATTCAAATTAAAAAGATAATTACGTAAATTACTCATTGAATAATTAATATTTAACGATTTAATTAATCAAATGTGTGCAACCTTATCATAAGTTGTAGTCTTACCCAATCAAATTATGACATATCATTAATTTCAAATTGATTATAATTTTCACCAAATCTTGATTGTTTATAATCACATATAGTCGAACTTAATTTGTGAGAGTATATCTTGGCCATTAAAACTTGATATGACAATAACTTTCAATCCGATTGTTCAATTAAGGCTCGTGACTAGTTGTCTGGATTGTCACGACATCATGATCACTTTGATAATATGACATTAATGATCTAACAGCCCAAATTAAGATGCTATTTTTGGGTGTAAAATTACTCTTTTGCCCTTCACATGAGGTTAAATACGAGTTGCAAAATTAGGTGTCAACAAAATTGTAGGTCATGTGAATTGATTTACTTATGACGCGTTTTTTATTATATCGCTTTTAGGTCGACCTGTTATGATCCAAACCTGTTAAAGCCCAATCCTAATTCGTAAAAACCTATATTGTATTTGTTTCGTGTTGCCAAACATTGACACACACATATATATCCCTCATTTTCCATTATCCTAACTTTTACCTATTGAATTATTAAAAAAAACTTTTATTAATAGGTGTCCTTAGATCATTTTGTAATTAACTATTTTAAGAAAATTTTAATATCACTTTCATGCAAAATATTAAAAATGTGTAAAAAACAAGGCAATTACTTTTTTATTTTCGTTTAAAAAGTTTATAAAATAAAAAACCCCACATTTTTTTTTAACAAATCTCCAGAATTAATTAAATTAGTAAAAATCAAATCAAATAATCACTAGATTCACGCACTGATCAAACCACGCATTCAACTGAACCCAAACAAAATCACGATTGCCAAAAGTGGGGGTCCCAAAAAAAGAAAAAAAGAAAGAAAAAGGAAAACCCGTAACAGAGCATCGTTGCGATCGCAAATTCGCAAGTCGCAACCAAGAGAAGAGACCATACATAACCATTTCACGCACAAAACAACACACTCGAATTTTCCGATATGAAAACTCAGCTTAGCTCAGTGCGGCGATACGATACGAGATCCCCGATTCTGAAGCCCGAAATTCGAAAAATCTCGAAGTGGTAGTAGAATAACAGTGATATAGATCGGAAATCGGAACGAAAAACATGGCTCCGATATCGGCTTTAGTGAAATACAAGCTGGTGTTTTTGGGGGACCATATACTGATGTTGAAATTAATGTAAGATTTGTGATCTTTGGACATTTTGGAGTGAATTTAGCAGACATTAGCTTTTCAAAAATTGCTTTAAGAATTGCAAGATGACACGTCTCTTGCGATCCTAATTTTGCTATTAATTTTTTTATTTAAGTAAAAATAATACCATTCAAGAAAGGATAATAAGTTTCATCATTTAGACTTGTTTATTCTTTGTTATCTTATATGTGTTATTAATTGATAACCAGGCTACCATTGGTATCGATTTCCTGTCGAAGACTATGTACCTTGAAGATCGAACTGTCCGATTGCAGCTTTGGTAAGATTCTTAATTTAAAGGGGTTGTGAGGTATTACTGTTACATTCATTTTTTCACTGTTGAACATATTTAAATTGCATTTTCGAAATGTTTTCTATAATTTTATTCATTTCCACATATTAAACATCAAATTTTGAAATGTTTGATAGGGATACAGCTGGACAGGAAAGGTTCAAGAGTCTCATTCCGAGCTATATTAGGGATTCCCCTGTGGCAGTCATTGTGTACGACGTTGCAAGTATGCTCTTTGACTCCTTTCTTTTTATGTTGTGGAAACTTTTTTGTATTTTGGGGTCTCAATTTTCCATTTGCATATCGTTGTTCTGTTCATGCATCCTAAAAAATGATTAAAGTTAATTGTAGCGTCTTGCACAAATGCAATGGTTCATTTCAAACTCCTTTTTTTTCTTGACAATCATAATAGCTCATATCAAACTTTTGAGGCTTCTCATTCAGAAGCTTAATAGTTTTTTCTCTAATGATTTAGGCACTCTTTTTTTTATTTATTATTTTTTTTCTTTAGGCAGACAGTCCTTCTTAAATACTTCCAAATGGATTGAAGAGGTTCGCACAGAGCGAGGCAGTGATGTTATAATTGTACTTGTTGGCAACAAAACAGATCTAGTGGAGAAAAGGTATTGATTAGTGCCTTGGTTGCAGTTTGTTTTGGATAAAGTTGATTCCCTGTGTTATTTTCATTTTCAGTAGGTCATACTGTTCCATGATCAAATGCTGACTCTAGAGATGACACTTCAGTTCTTTTGCTAGATTTATGGTTACTTCTTACATTAATCATTGTAATTCAGCTAACCCGAAGGGTAGCAGAATCTGTAGAGTTAGAAGTGAAGCCATCTAGAAAGAAAAAATATAAAAGTTTTCCATTGGCAAAAAGTAAAGGGAAAAAACGACGGTTTTCATGCTAACTTTGAGCTCTACATTTACTGCAATTATGCTCTAGAATGTCTTGATATGTATGCCTGGCTAATTTTTGCTCTTACATTTTTTATATCCTTGCTTGACCAAATTGAGCTCAACCTTAATTCCTACATTGTTAACTCTTAACTACCATAGGCAAACGACATACATGCACAATTTACAAAGTTGGTAATGGAGAATATCTTGTTCATGTACGTGGATGCTAAGTAGATCACTTACGGTTCAAGTTTCCCAATGGATTTTATTTCAATGTTAGTTATGCTTATTGTGGTTAATGTCTGGTGCATTATTTTGTGCTTATGACCTGGGCATCTTGTGAATGGTTGGACAGGCAAGTTTCTATACAGGAAGGAGAAGCCAAAGCTCGTGACCTGAATGTTATGTTTATTGAAACCAGTGCCAAGGCTGGCTTTAATATTAAGGTAAGCAATTGTTTTCCTCTACTTTGGATAGCTATTTATACAAATGTTAATGGTTTGATGCAAGAAATTAAATACACATGATTTTGGTTGGGCGCACTTCAAACACTGCAGACTTCATCTTTGGAAAGAAGCGGGTTTTAGTGAATTTTGCTAATGATCTGACCATCAAAGGTTCTGTTATTTTTCTCTTTCAAAGGGTAAAATTCATTTGTTGGTCTCTTTTCTATAAGGGATATATTCTAGATGACAAGAGTTCATTCATACTTGATGGTTACAGTAGTTGTTTCATGCTTTAGCTGAATTTCAGGTCTCCTAAAATATTTCATGTCTGACCAATCATTTATGTTATAATCTAATTAACATAATGACAGAACATGATTATTTCTTTCCTAGCAAAAAAACAAATTAAAATTAAAAATTAAAAACCCTCTTATGTAAGCTTCTTTCTTGTTGTCAGGCACTGTTTCGGAAGATTGTAGCAGCCTTACCTGGAATGGAAACACTTTCTTCGACCAAGCAAGAAGACATGGTTGATGTCAATCTTAAGTCTAGCAATGCAGCTGCAATGCAGTCCCAACCACAGTTAGTAGGATGTGCATGTTGATACGTGCTATTGACCTATGATCCAACTACATTGCCCCATCCATAATGTCTTATGAATCATATCATGTGTCTGTAAAGTCCTCGTTGTCCTCTTTTTGTAGCTTTGTCCCTTTTTTTGGTTGCTAAATGATTTAGGTGCCTTGTGGCAAATTTTTTGAAAATACACATTTTCAGTGAACTAAGTTACAAACTCTTACTCTAAAAGTGATTATATACAATATAAATGTTTGGGTCTATCCTTTATTTTGAAAGAATCTTTATGTTATGTTAGGTATGTGTTAAAAAGGTGACTTTTTTGCTTCAATTTACAATTTTGTCACCTGTCAAACTGATCTCCTCTTCCCTTTTTTTGGTCACCCAAAAAAATTGAATTCTTCCCTATATATGTATAAAAGATGAGTAAATTGCACACATCGTCACTATCGCTAAGTGCATGTGACTACTTCACTTGAGGAGCTTGTAAGTTGTAACATTGTTGATTACCCATTCACCCTTCCAAGGCTTAAAGTTTTAGCTATTGTCATCCCTCTAGTTGCACTGATTGTCCTATACACGGGATGTATGTATTCTTACTCTCATAATGTTTAATTTATAAATTCGAAAGCTATAGTGGGGAGGAAGAGGTGGTGAGGAAGAGGATGTATACATTGGATGCATGAAATGGTTTCTTTTAGTTAAGCTCTATCTTAAAATTGACTATTGGAGAGATTAAGAGAGATAAGTTGCGCCAAAAAATTCAAGATGAGCTTATAAAATACCTTATGCCCTCCCCTGGCATGATAAGAAGTTAAAATAAAATTGTGAGGTTCCTGTAAGGTTGTAATAGCTTTTACAATTTTTACCAAGGCTTTAGGATGGTGGATACTCATCCCTCTAATGATGACCAGAAGATAAGAGTTAGACATAGACTTCAAATTTTTATAAATAAATTCATTAAGAGATAGTGATGGATTCAATTGACTTAAAAGACGTGTCACAAATTTAAAAGTCTAAAATTCAATTTATCATTAGACTTATACCCAAAAAAAAAAAAAAAAAAACTTTTTGAGCATGGTCGTAAAAACGAAATTGTTCAATTAAATAGAAAAATGGGAGGTTCAAGATTTTTGAGGTAAGACTGTAATAATATCATAATTAATTTGATAATTATTTGAGATATAAATAAATTAATTAAAATTATAAAATTAAAACAATTGACTAAAAAAATAATATCTTCAAAAATTTAAACAACTTTTAAATGTATATCACATTAACTGATGAGAAAAGTGACAATAACTGATGACTCACTTCTCAGTGTTCTCCTAATTTTCTTCTAAACTCTTCACTCTTTCTCAATGAGTTTTCTCCTATTTATTCTCCTATACTCTTCACACTCTTGTGGATACTGTAGTGAATGTAAGAGTATGTGAGATTTTTGCTCTTCTCTTGTGGGTACTATTAGGAGTCACAATTCGTGTTTGCGGGTCGGATTTGTGTTATGTTGAGCCATGAGTATTCGGCTATATAGGTTGGCCCAAATCTAACCTATTTAGTAAACGTGTCAAGAACCTCAACCCTAATACAACCTGATTATTAAACGAGTTGACCTGTCACAGCACGTTTAACCTGTTTAATTCACAAGTCATGTAAATGTTAATACAAATGACTTGCTTAATACAAATTACTTGTTAAATATAGTGATAAACATATAATTACAACAAAAAAATTAAGCAATAGTAATAAAAAAAGTTAATACCTTTATAAGCAAAATGGGTCAGACAGATTCGCATGTTGAACCCGAACACGACCTGTTTATATATTAAATGGGTCAGTTATGTTGACCCGAATATGACCCAAACTCATTTAAGCCTAAACTCAAGACCTGTTTATAAATGGGTTAGTTGTATTGGGTTTGTGGGTCATGTCAAATTTGTCACCTGAAATTTTTTATGAGAGATTTTAACTAGGTACCGTGGAGTGTGAGATTTTTTCTCAATGAATTTTCTCATATTTAAATAATAATCTCCTATTTAAAAAGTTTTGTGGCATGAGTTTTCTATATGGGTAGAATGAGTTTTCTCATATTTAAATATAAGAATCTCACTTTTCACTTCATCAAACTATTTATTTTAATAATCAACTTTTCACTTTTCGCTTGATCAAACTATTCGGGTCCTGTTAAATAAATAAATAATATAATCTGCCATTGGAAAACTTGTATTAAATAAATAATATAATCTGCCCCTTCACTAGTTCAGTTCTCCTCATCTTACTTTCAATTCAACAAACTATTTATATAATCTGCCAAATCCACCGCTTGATCAAACTATTTCTCTCACTTCCCTTCCTACTCTCACTAGTCATATAATATTCCACTTGGAAAACTCGTATGCGAAACTCGTATGCTATAATATGCCAATTCCACTTGGAAAACTCGTCATATAATATTCCACTTGGAAAACTCGTATGCGAAACTCGTATACAATATTCTGGCAATTCCACTTGGAAAACTCGTATTAAATCAATAATATAATCTGCCACTTCACTAGTTACTTCCCTTCCTACTCTCACTAGTCATGTATACTTCGCTTGATCAAACTATTTCTCTCACTTCCCTTCATACACTCACTAGTCATACAATATTCCACTTGGAAAACTCGTATGCGAAACTCGTATACTATAATCTGCCAATTCCACGTCATGTAATATTTCACCTAGAAAAGTCGTATGCAAAACTCCTATACTATAATCTGCGAATGCGAAACTCGTATACTATAATCTGCTAATTCCACTTGGAAAAATTTATATTATCTGTCAATGCGATGCGAAACTCGTGTACTATAATCTGCCAATTCCACTCGGAAAATTTTATATAATTTGCCAATTCCACCGTTTGATCAAACTATTTCTCTCACTAGTCCCTTCTCTTTTTCAATATGTTTGTAAATATGTCTGTAAACTACTTAAATAATCAAAATCCATTTTTTATTTGAGAATCCACTTGAATATGTCCTACAATATGTTTTCAAACCAATGCTTTTTTTTTTTTTTAGGTAAGCAGGGAAAATTTTATTAACTACGAAAGAGAAACAGAAGAGCAAAATCACTCATACAAAGTGCCTGCAGCATCAAGGCTAACCAACAGTGCCACATCAGCCGGGGGGATTGAAAAATTACAAAATCTTGAGAAAGCAAGGCACCTCTCCTAACAAGGACACCGGCGCACTTGTTTGCCTCCCTATAACAGTGTTGAATTCGGACTCTTGGAACTTTCTGCAACCCCTCTTTGTAGTCAACCAAGATGACATTGTTAGTATTCGAACTCCCCTCATTTTTCTAAAGCATGTCAACCACTATCTTTGCATCTAGCTCAATCAAAACATTAGTTAGACATAATTCAATGTAAAGAGTGATCCCATCCCGAAGGGCCCATAACTCAGCCGTGACACTAGTGGTGTATCCAATAGCTTTGGCATAGCCACTTACCTAGTCTCTATGAGAGTTTCGAATGATACTGCCTCCACCTGCTCTACCTGGGTTGCCCATTGAGGAACCATCAGTATTTAGTTTGAATCGATCATTTGGGGAAGGGAACCACCAAACTTGAATGGGGATTATGGAATGCTTCACCTTGTCATCCAGTCCAAGGTATGCAAATTCAGAAGCTTTGGCTAATGTCTCTGTCATTAGGGAGATGTGAGTGTTATGGTCTTTAAACACCACCTGGTTTCGTTGAAGCCAGATACTCCAAACACCGAAAGAGAATACAATACCCCATCTTATACTCGATGTGGATATCTTATGCAAAATGCAATTAAGCCCAAGCCAATCCGAAAGAGTTGCACCATAAAATAAATTTTGATGGAGGGGAGGAGGAAAAGAATCCCAAAAGGCACGAGCTTGTGGACAGTCCCTCAAAGTATGAATAATTGATTCCAAAGCAACACTACATAAAGGGCAAGAGTGAGGAATATTTAAGCCCATGGTAGCAAGTACCTCTCTAATAGATATGCTATTATTGAGACATTGCCATAAGAAACATCATATTTTAGGCAAAGTGGCTGATTTCCAAACCCAATTACTTGAAAAGATCTCATGGTGGTGAGTGTCTTTATCCATAATTGCAAGCTTATACGCCTCTTTAAGATCAAAATCACCATTTGGTGAAGAAACCCATGAAAGCCGATCCATACTAGTTACTGCCCCTAAAATTTTGAGGGATTGCCATGTGCTTGATAGGAAAGCCAAGATATTTCCCCAGGGATGGGGTGGATCAGAATTCTAAAATATTACATAATTCCTCTTGTCTTTGCTATGTAACATTAGGCGAGAAGAAGACCCGAGATTTTTCAGCACTGACCTTTTTTCCAGAATGATCACAAAAGGTGTCTAATACCTCCCGAACAGCCCTACAATTCTTGATATTTGCCTTAGCAAAAAGCATGAGGTCATCTGCAAAAATAGGTGGGAAAAGGTCACCCCGCCCTTAGAAGCCGAGATAGGATCTCACAACTTAGCTTCACATTTTTCAAAAATAAGGGCCCTCAATACTTCCATACATAATATGAATAGGTAGGGAGAAAGGGGGTCCCCTTGTGCCCCTAGAAGGTTGAAAAGGGTCCAATGCACCCCTATTGAAAAGCACAGATATGGTGGAGGAAGAGACACCACTCATGATAAGAGAGGTAAGGTGGCTCGGGAACTTGTAAAGGGAGAGAGTGTCTCTAATGAAGCTCCACTCAAGGTGATCATAAGCTTTTTCCAAATCAATCTTAATTGCCATGCATCCTTCCCTACCTTTCTTCTTTAGCATGGAATGGACTAGCTCTTGCACAATGATTACATTATCAACACCCATCCGTTTAGGAACAAATGCTGTTTGGAGGGGGGAAATTAAGTAGTTCAAGGTTGCGTGGATACGAGCCACGATTAATTTAGTTATAACCTTATAAACTGTGTTGCATAAACCGATGGGGCGATAATTGTAATGAGAATCCGAGCTGTTGCATTTAGGAATGAGAGTAATAAGAGTTCGGTTAAGGTACTCAGGAATTTTTCCAGTATTGGAGACTTGTTTAATTTCAGCCTTGAGCGAATCACCCACTACCAACTAGAAGCGATGGAAAACCCCGCATGAAGTCCATCAGGTCCTAGGGCTTTATAAGGCGTAAAGGATCGCAAAGCATCAAAAATTTCCCCATTAGTGACAAGAAGGTCGAGCTTGATTATATCCTCAGCTTTTAAGCTACATCTCTAAAAGTGGAGTTGCTAATCTCTCCAAGTGGCACTATCATGAGATGTAGTGAAAAGATCTTGAAAACCTTGCCGGATGAAATTAGCAATAGCTTGCTCCCCATTCAACCAATTTCTTGATCGATCTTTCATGCTAGTGATGCAATTTTTTCTTCTCTGAATCAGAGCTAAATTATGAAAGAAAGTCGTATTTCTATCCCCCTCAACCACCCATGAAATTCTAGCTTTCATACTCTAAAATTCAACTTCTAAATTTTCTATATTGGACAACTCTTGAAGTAGAGACTTCTCGAGATCAATTAGAAAATTGCTTGGATTAATCCTCAGGGCCGTTTGCACCCCTTTGAGCCTAGCACAAATTCTCCTCTTTTGATGAAAGATATTCCTAAAGTGATCCCTATTCCATTTTCTGGCTTTGGTTGTGAATGAAGAAATGGCAAAAGGAAGGTTTGAAGGCATCGACCAAGCCTCTTTATCCAAATTAGGAAATGAGGGATGAGAGAGCCACATTGGTTGAAATCTGAATGGCTAGGGATAGTGAACCTCGTGATCATACCTTAAGGACAATACAACAAGGTTGTGATCTGAATGCAATCTTTCCAAATGACAGACATAAGCTTCTGGGTATAAAACATTCTAGGCCGCATTGACGAACACCCTAGCAATTCTCTCCTGAACAAGTTGGGTGAGGGGGCGATGGTTAGTCCAAGTAAACCAAGAACCAAAAAAACCCAAATCAATCATCCCACAAGCATTCAAACACTCTTGGAAATTAATAGCTCTAGAAATATTAACCGGGCGACCACCAAATTTATCTTCTCCAATGAACACTTCATTGAAATCACCCGCCATAATCCAAGGAAGAGCATGTAGCTCTGCTACCTTAATTAAATTATCTCGCAACAACCATCTCTCTGCCAATCTGGGGCTAGCGTAGATAGCAGACATTAACCATGATATGTTAAAAGAGATATCTTTTACTATTACATGAATCTCTTGTTCTGTGGAAGTGAGTTTGGAAACCTCCACTCGAGTTGAGTCCCAAAGAACCCAAAGACCACTAGTGAAGCCGAAATTATTAGCATGAATTGCCCCATCAAAACGAAGCCTATCCGTAATCTCCTTTGCTCTAGGACCACTGACTTTAGTTTCAATAATAACCATAATAGCAAGGGAGTGAATCTGAGTCATATCATTAACAAAACTTTGAAAGGAGTTAATAGCACCCTAACAATTCCAGATAACAATATTCATTATAAAGGCAAAATAATAAAGGAGAGGGCAAAGCAAATTATTCAGAGTTAGAAGGCTCACCTCCATCTTCTATCTGCATTCCTTCGTTATCAACCTCAACATTATCATGCCGTGGATCATTTGGGTCCATATTTGGTGCCATGAATCCCTCTCTGTAGGCTTCAATTGGGCTTGGGTGCACTCTCCTGCCCGCCTTAAGAGGCTTGAGTTTAGGGTCAATGTGCTTTAACTCTGCTTTGGAAACATTCATGGACGCCATTGCAACCAAAGCTTCCATATTTCCCATATAATTAGCGATCATGGTCCCTCGTCGATCCTCGGTGTCATAGTTAGGCATATCCATATCGGGCAAAGAATTTGAGCGGGTTTCCATGGAGCTTCCTGCTTTAAAAACAATTGGATTAGCTAAATTGAATTTGAAGGTCTGATCATGCTTCGGTGTGTCTCCCTGTGAGTATTGCTTTTTTCGATTTCCTCTCAAATCTGTGGCACCCTGAATTTTCTAGTTGAGCTATGAAACCTGAGACTTGGACTTAGTGTGAATCGGCGCTGAGGAGTAACTAGGATCCTCTTTTCCTTTTGCCAAGTTGGTGCGATCTGCCACAAGTGCATTATCCTTCTGAGAGAAACGAGGATTTTGTGAGATGTCTTTTTCTACAGGACCTAGGGAGACAGACTGAATGGGACTTAGGCCTTTGGCATGGTAGGTGGGTTGGGCTCTAGGGAGTGGGGCCGAACTAAAAGAGGGGGGTTGAGCTGGGTATTTCCTTTCTTTCCTGTTGACTTTGTTTTTTCATGAAACCAGGACCCAAGGCTCGTAGGTCTCCTCGTGTGAAGGAGTGTCATCTTTTGCTGCTGAGTTTTTACATTCAACTGTGTCATCGTCCCTCCTCTCTGGTGCCCTAATCGTGTACGGACAACATTCCATTTTGTGACCAACCTAGCTGCAAGAAAAACATAGAGAGTTGATACCTTCGTATGGCACCGACTGTTCTATACCGCCGATCCTAATGAGTTTAATAAGAGGTTTATCAAAATTTATTTGAACACATATTCTGGCAAAACGCCCTCGAGATTTTGTTGCAGTGTGCGCATCGATCCTTAAGACTGGACCAATGGCCTGGTCGATGTCTCGCAATACCAAAGGTTCGTAATATTCAAAAGGAAGCTGCGACAAATGAACCCACACAGCGATGGATGAAACACTAGCCGTAGCTGGCTTAAAATTCGGCTCCCAGTTCCTAATGGATAGGTAGTGCCCTCCAATGAACCAAGGACCATCATTTAACACCCTTTCATAGTCTGCTTTTAGGGAAAAGTGGACCAGGAAAAAATCCTTCTCTAGGTCCACACAAACCAGTCTTCCAATGGGCTTCCATAAACTCATGATATGGGATGAGAGGAGTTGGTATCCCACCGTTTTTCTGACTACCTTGACTATCAGTGCATTGGTCCATTGCGCTTTAATACTAGCCTTCCTTGCTCTAGACAGGTACTCTGCTACAATACCTGCTGCAAGGTCAGAGCTTTCATCGTTGAATTCAACTTCAGTCTCCATTCCATTCTTAAAACTGAAAGCCTCTTCGTAAGCACCTAGGATCTCACTAGTGAGCCTCTCCTTGTAAGAGCTTCTTCTATCTTCTGCCCTTGGAGAGTTATTTGTGCTGTGAACCTCCTTGACTTTCTTGTTACTCCTCTGCAACTCCTCATCCTCCTCTCTCGACCTAATGACAGCTTCTTGAGTAATTGCTCTTTCAGTAATATCCTTCTCGAAGAAGAAGCAGAACACCCTGGTATGCTTGTGGAATATGCTCCTAATGTAAATTTTAGGGGAGCTTCATGTTTCACACAATAGCTTTCTTGTAAACTAATGTTTCACTTTTTCAATACGTTCGTAAATTTGTTTGTAAACTAATGTTTAAATCTCCTTCACTTTTTCAAGTTTGTGACCTAATGTTTAAATCTCCTTTAATCAAACCGATTTTCAAGTTTGTAAACAAATGTTTAAACAAATGTTTCACTTTTTCAATATGTTTCTAAACTAATAAACATTAGTTAATCAAACCGAAGTCATGTGCATTCACTTCTGCTCAGATAACCAATCAAAGTTCCTTCACTTTTTCAAGTTTGTAAACTAATGTTTAAATCTCCTTTAATCAAACCGATTTTTAAACTAATAGACAACCAATCAAAGTTCCTAATAATTAACTATTCTTAAGATTAAGATTATTAAGGTTACTTTTCTGCTCAGATAACCAATAATTGATCGTGTGCATTCTCATATTGATTTTCGAGTTTGTAAACAAATGTTTAAACTAATGTTTCACAAACCGGCTTGGCTCGACTCATATCAATATATATATATATATATATAAGCAGAAACCTCATGTGGGAGTACATAAGGTCCTGCCAAGTGGCACTCTAATCTTGCATTTAGCCATTTTTTTACCTTTGTTATTAAGTTTTTTTTTTCTTAATTTTAGCCAAAAATTCACATTAACTTATTTTACTATTATCTCATTAATGACTCATTAATTGACTAAGCTTACACTACACATTTTTCTATTCTTCTTTCTTCATGTCTTTAGCATACCCACCATTTTAGTATTTTTTTTAAAAACAATAATAATAATAATAATTAAGGACAAATAGTAATAACTAACTGAATAAGGCTTTGAAGAGAGACAAAGAGATACAAAAATGTTATGAATTATTAAATAAAACACACTGTTTCACTATATATTACCAAAACAAAATATGTGAGACTGACAAAACATTTGAAAAAGAGAGAAAGAGAAATCTAAGGGGTCACCACCTTTGTTATACAGGTCTCCTACTACCATTAAGACACCCAAACCCCTATGGGTAATTTTTTTTTCTTTTTTTCCTTTTAAAATTAGGGGCTTAAATATGATTTAGGTTTGGGTAATTTGGTTAGATAGTTTTTGTTTTGGGTATATAAGTAGAGATAATATTTGGGGTGCAATGTAGAATCATATTCTACCATTGTTTAATTTTAAATCATTTATAAGATATATGCATACACACTTGCTTATATCATGTTTTAATGTCACACCATTGATGAGTAAAAGATAGTGAGAGAGTTGGGCATAATTTCATTTCATGGTATGAAATATGTGAACACAACTCAAATTAATTGATTTTCATGGTCCTGTTACTCTTTTGCATTTATCTTTGGTTTCATGATTTAAAAAAATAATAATAATAATAATAATAATCTTACCTTAAAAAGACTACAAATATGCAGTGAAACTACTAAACTAATTTTTAATATCTCAAAATGTATATGTTTCTTTACTCTAATTTAGTTTACTTTTTCTTATAATATATGTAAAAAATTATTCAAAACCGTCTTACATAAAATATCAAAAACCTCATGTTAGATAGTATGAGCTTGTGTCATGTGGCGCATTCCTTGAACTTCTCTTTATTTAGTTTTCTACTTCAACAAAATTTGCATTTATATTAAGGTATTAGTCCATTGAATTAGCAAATAGAGTAAATGCATATATTAATTATCTATTGCTGTGAATTAATTATTTATATTAAATGAATTTATGTGATTATTTTTATAAACTCTATATAGAAAATAATTTTTAGTTTGAATAATAATAATAAATTTAGAGTATCACATTCTTACTCATGGTTAGTTGCTTTGACAACAAATGTCACAAAAGTCATAAAAAATTAAATATTTGTGAATTCACTAAAATTAAACTTAATCCTTTAAATTTCCTAACTCCTTTGTATGTATGCGCGCATGCGTGTATGTGTGTGCGTGGAACTAACACTGTAATATGTATTCTATGTAGTTAGAAAGATTACTAATATAATAAATATGTTTATTTTGTTATATTAATTATTTTAAGCATAATGAAATTTTAATATAATTTTTCTAAGATTTATATGAGAAACAATTGGTTTTTTTTATGTGAGAAACAATTTATTTGAAATATGTCATTTTTATTCTCAAAAAAAAAAAAAAAAAGGCATTTTTACTCAAATTTAGTTGTTTTTGCAACAATTGAAACCTTGTCTAACAAAAAAGGGGAAAATTTTTTAGTAACACACAATCAAGAATGTAAATATATATATATATATATATATATAATTGAAGGATGTATGATTTCTTAGTAGGCAAGAAACATGTCTATCTATATTAGCTATTATATCATGCAATTTTCAATTTGTAAACACATATATATAGTATGATCAAATGATCACTATACTACTCTTAGTGTATTTCTATTTTGTCTATATATAAATTAACTAAAGATTACAATTTTTTACAATGAAATTTATTGGAATATCTTTTTTATACATTGATAGTTGAGAGTGGGAATCTGAATCATTTCTATTGGAAATTAAGGTGTCAATCAGTTCAGTTACATGATTTTTGGAAAAATTTATTGAAATATTGGAGAAAACTAATATTAAGTTGCATCGCACATCGTGCGGGAACTCAACTAGTTGTTCTTAATAATAAATAGGTAGGTGGAATCCCTTCAAATAAGTATGTACTCTTTTGCTTAGATAACCAAGAAGAAGTAAACCGAAGTCATGTGCATTCACTTCTACTCAGATAACCAATCAAAGTTCCTTCACTTTTTCAAGTTTGTAAACTAATGTTTAAATCTCCTTTAATCAAACCGATATTTAAACTAAATAGACAACCAATCAAAGTTCCTAATAATTAACTATTCTTATGATTAAGATTATTAAGGTTACTTTTCTGCTCAGATAACCAATAATGGATTGTGTGCATTCTCATATTGATTTTCAAGTTTGTAAACAAATGTTTAAACTAATGTACTCTTCTGCTCAGATAACCAAGAAGAAGTAAACCGAAGTCATGTGCATTCACTTCTGCTTAGATAACCAATCAAGGTGAGTCGTTCTGCTAATTCCCCATTCTCCAATCAGTCCTTCCCATGGGTTATTGTCCCACCAAATAATTGGAGGAGTGAAATCCTAATCGAATTCAAAAAAAGTAGTAAGTCCAAGGAAATAAACTAATAAAAAATACGTTTTTTTTTCTTCGGATTAAACAAATGGATTTGCAAATAAAAGTGCTAACGCTACAACCAGTCCATAAATTGTTAAAGCTTCCATAAAAGCCAGACTAAGCAATAAAGTACCTCGTATGATCCCTTCTACAACTTGGCCTGCAACAGTACCTTGACCAACCCCAAGTTGTAAACTAATGTTTAAATCTCCTTTAATCAAACTGATGAATTAACTATTCTTAAGATTAAAATTATTAAGGTTACTTTTCTGCTCAGATAACCAAGAACAAGTTTGCACTTCTGAGAAGAAGAACCTAATCTTTTGTCAGTTTGTATTATTCTGTGTGTTTTTATTTGTCTTCTCCAACATTATATTAACCTTGTTTTTATTGTCATTAGCCAATGTGGGATTTCATGCTTAGTGAAATATAATCTAGCAGAGGTTTCCATACACAATATATAGATTCTCAATTTTGATTAGCAAATGGACACTCATGACTTTTTTATTTGTCCTTTTGTGCTTCTGAAACAGATATTATGGTGTGTGCTGCATGCAAGATCACGAAAAAGGGATGCAAAGATGATTGTTGTTTTGCAGAATTTTTTCCTCCTCAAGATACAAAGATGTTTCAGAAAATCAAATTCCATTTCTCAGTCAAATTCATGAGAGAAGAGTTGAGTAATGATAAAAATACCAAGGAAGACAAGAAAAAGTTTGTACAAGGGTGGAAAGACTCGATCAATGATAAAGGAAAAGAAAAGCAAGCAAGGTTGTCCTCTTCAAAGAATGAAAAGAAAGAATTGCGCTTTAAAATGTCAAGTGTCCTCATCGAATGAACTAGGATGTGAAGATACTTGTTTATTCACAGATTTATTCCCACTTGAGGCAAAAGAAACAATTGTTAAAATCAAAAATCAACAAGGAATGGAGATGGTGAAAAACAGAGGTGAAGTTGATGTTAGAAAAGCTAAGCAGGAAAACAGATGATGAAGAAAAGCTGAGTAAGAAAATAGATGATAAAGAAAAGTTGGCCATGCAAATTTTGTTGGAGTTGAATCAGGGAGATCTGCAGTGAAATAAATGGGCTTATATTGGGCTTTCAAAAGAAAAAAAAAAAACTAGAATTGGGCCTCTCGATTAAATAATATATGCTTTAACGCTATTTCTGTATGTGAATAATTTGTGTTTGGGCCTCCCAATTTGGGTAGCCCAATTAAACAGTATCTGCTTTAATGCTATTCCTATATGTGTTACGGATTGAGATCAGGTGCACCTGATGCAATTCACCCATTTTCTCTCACAATTTTTTTTTTACATTTTAACTTTTTAACTCTCCTTTAATATATTTTATTTAATGGTTGTAATTGATAGTTACTTTTTCAACTTTCAATCTTAGCCATTGATTACAATTGCATCAGGGTATTGCACCTAATTTGAATTCGTCCTGTTATTATGAATAAAAGGATAATTACAATTTACCTACTTGTGATTTGACCGAAATTTAAATTGTCTGTCTGTGGTTTGAAATTTGGCACTCTACTCATATGAGGTTAGCTCAGTTAGGGTTCCGTTACCTACCTCTGTTAAAAATGAGGCTAAATATGTATTTTTACTCTCTTTTATGTCTCTTTTCTCTCTAAACATTTAAAAAAAAAAAAAAAAAGAATAAGAGAAAACAAGATCAAAAAGTGAGGGTTTTGTAAAATTGCGGTGTAACTACTTGGAAAACAAAAAAGCTTAAATTAAATAGGGGTAAGGGTAACACTTATCTCAAACATTCCATGACTTGTGAAATTGCAAATTGACCATAGGCTTAAATAGAATACCAACATTGAAGGTGCATTGTGTATCACAAGTGGTTGAAGGTGTTGAGAAAAAGCGCAAGCTTTCTCTTCTTTCATCTTCTTTTTTGTGTCTGAAGTTTCCCTTTGATTCGTTTGACACACATTTGGGTATTTATGTCTTCTTCTATTCTTGATTGTAAAAATTGCTATCAAACTTGCAAGAGCCAAGGCACCTCCCAACACAAGCACCCCTCCAATACCATCACTTTTGCCTTGGCTAATCTGGATCTTCCTCTCATCTTTCTTTCTTATGCTCTCTTGCCCCTCCATTTTAATTTTCTCTCTTCTACTTTTTGTGTCTGTTTAGTTTATTATGTTGGGTTTGGGCAACAAAAGGCAGTTGTTTTCTTTTTAATGGAAGAGATGATAAGAGAGGAATTAGGAGATGTAGGATTGACTTTGTAAGCGAGTGAAGTATCAATAATCAATATAGGAGGTTGAAACAGGCATAATTTAGGATAGAAATTTTGATGGAAAAACAACATTTCTACAACTTCAAATTCTTGACAGAAGCTTTTATTGATAGTGGTAATGTTTGTTCATAATTTTTACAATGTTTGTTCATAATTTTTACAAAACTCTCACTTTTTGATCTTTTTCTTCTCTTTTTCTTTTATGTTTTGAGGGGAGAGAGATAAAATAGAGCAAAAATACATATTGATCAATTAATTCTTAAAAAATTTACAAAACAATCCCCCATCTCTTTTCCACTTTGAAACCCAACTCCCCTATCTCTTCAAGAATAGGGGATTAGCCATTTTATCCTATATTTTTGTCTCAGAGGGATTTCTTCCCTTTATTGCATTTCATAGTATTTCTCTTTGGAGCTATTCCCCATTTTCTCTCATACTGGCACTATCCTCTTTGTTAAATTGACCCAAAGACATTTTTATTCCACCACCTTAGATCTTGTTTGGCTTCTTTAATTTTGTTCTCTAAAATGAATTGTGGTGATCCCTTAATCTCCTTTTTCCTAGCATTGTTAATAACAAGAGAACTCCTACCATCTCCCACTGGTGTCTAAAACTACATGCTTATGATTAGAAGCTATTGCTGGAAGGTGTTTGAATTGGACTCTATTGAACATTATCATCCATTCACTATTTGCTAGTGCTCTCTATCGATTTATTCTTTAATGTTATGTTTACCCTATATTTTATTTGACCATGTAAACCTATTTTTAAAATTCATTATACTAGTAGAGCATCTCTATATATGCATGTTGTATGACCATAACCCTAAAATTGTAGAAAGATATTGCTTTTATTCATTAATTTCTATAAATTTATTACTTTGGTGGAGAAAATTGGCCTTTTCCCCTTTCACGCAAAAAATCCAGCATTTTGCTTCCTTTTCCAAACTAATTAGGGAAATGCTCTTGTTTTGAAATTCAATTTTCTCAAAAATCGAGTTTCAACGTCACTATAGGCTCCTTAGAACACCACTATAGGTATGGGGTGATCAAACTTGAAAAGAAAAAAAAAAAAAAATTGCATAGAACTCAAGTTCATGGAACTTGAGTTCCAAAACTCCACTATAGGGTCCTTAGAACACCACTATGGGGCTCCTTAAAATGCCACAATAGGGCTCCAGAAATTTTATTTTATTTTATTTTTTTAATTTTCACTTTGTTATAACTCGATTATCCAAAAATCGAGTTAAAAAAACAAGGGCATTTCCCTAATTAGTTTGGGAAATTGGGCAAAATGCTGATTTTTTTTTTAATTTTTTTTTTTAAAGGAGAGGACAAAAGCCCATTTTCTCCTTACTTTGACTATTGGTATTTTTTACAATTAAATTTAATAGAAATCAATGGCTTGAAAAAATGTGTAACTTATTTAAAGTTACACCAGATGTGACTTGAACTCATCTCTTACTCTACATATTCATCACACAAAAAACATTAATATTTCAACTTTTTTTTTTAAGAACCATATATTTCAAAATTCATTTGAGAATAATTCAACTTAAAATTTTAGTTGTATGTTCATTTAAATCCCTTATTTTGTTTCTAAAAAGGAAAAAAAAAAATATTCCCTTATTTTTAAATTTAATTTATTAGACAACCTTTTGGAAATTTTACCTTTTTTAAAAAAAAAAATATATATATATATATATATATATAATTGTTCTTTTTTATCTAGCTTATTTTTAAAACTATACAGTATAAACCTAATTCTACTTTGTGTGCAAGTCAAGTCTCGTACTTGTACTACTAGAAGTTTATTAGTTTAGAGTTTAGTCTACTATATATACCCATATTATGGTTCATTGTAATACAAGTTTTGTACTACACTCTTATATAATAAAGATATAGCCTTTAAGGGTTTTCTCCATGGACATAGGCCGGAAGGCTAAACTACGTAAACCTTGTGTTCTTGTGTTCCTATTTTATGTTTCTCTCTTCCGCATATATTCAAGCATATTCAGCATGGAATATATCATAGTTAATATTTAACATGGTATCAGAGCCACCTTCTTGTGGCCATGGTTTTTTGTCCTTACAGTGTGTTTAAGAACAATCTTTGTCTTCTTCAGTGTTTCTTTGCTATGTCTTCCTCGGTGTTTCTTCTTTGGTTTCCCATTGCCGCCGTCAAAACTTTCTAGTATAGTCATGCCACTGTTAGAAGTCGGATCAACACTACAAGACCATTGTCTTCCTCTAACCATTGTCACAAAGCCAGAGTTCATTGAAGGGATCTTCTCACTCTTATCAAATCTTAAATTTTTATCAAACTTCCATCTTCAGCCACCTTCTTGTGGCCATGGTTTTTTGTCCTTATGGTGTGTTTAAGAAAAATCTTTGTTTTTCTCGGTGTTTCTTCGATGTGTTCATTTTCTTTGGTTTCCCACTGCTACCATCAAAACTCTTTAGTATAGTCATGCGATTGTTAGAAGTCACATCAACACTACAAGACCATTGTCTTCCTCATACCACTATCACATAGCCAGAATTCATTTAAGGGATCTTCTCACTCTTATCAAATCTTAAGGTTTCATCGAGCTTCCATCTTGAGTTTAAGAGGGGGTGTTAGAGAAATATTAGCCTATTAGCATAGGTTCAACCCTAATTCTATTTTGTGTGCAAGTCTCATACTTGTACTAGAAATTTATTAGATTAGAGTTTATTCTATTATATATACCCATGTTATGGTTCATTGTAACACAAGTTTTGTAATACACTCTTATGTGATAAAGATGTAGCCCTTAAGGGTTTTCTCCATGGACATAGGCCATAAGGCTAAACTACGTAAGCCTTGTGTTCTTGTGTTCCTATTTTATGTTTCTCTCTTCCGCATATATTCAAGCATATTCAACATGGAATATATCATAATTAATATTTAACATGGTATCAGAGCCACCTTCTTGTGGCCATGGTTTTCTGTCCTTACGGTGTATTTAAGAACAATCTTTGTCTTCCTCAGTGTTTCTTTACTGTGTCTTCCTCGGTGTTTCTTCTTTGGTTTCCCATTGCTGCCGTCAAAACTCTCTAGTATAGTCATGCCATTGTTAGAAGTCGCATCAACACTACAAGACCATTGTCTTCCTCAAACCATTGTCACAAAGCCAAAATTCATTTAAGGAATCTTCTCACTCTTATCAAATCTTAAGGTTTCATCAAACTTCCATCTTGAGCCACCTTCTTGTGGGCATTGTTTTTTGTCCTTATAGTGTGTTTAAGAAAAATCTTTGTCTTTCTCGGTGTTTCTTTTCTGTGTTCATTTTCTTTGGTTTCCCATTGCTACCATCAAAACTCTCTAGTATAGTCATGCCACTGTTAGAAGTCGTATCAACACTACAAGACCATTGTCTTTCTCATACCACTATCACAAAGCCAGAATTCATTTAAGGGACCTTCTCATTCTTATCAAATCTTAAGGTTTCATTGAGCTTCCATCTTGAGTTTAAGAGGGGGTATTAGAGAAATATTAGCCTATTAGCATAGGTTCAACCCTAATTCTATTTTGTGTGCAAGTCTCGTACTTGTACTAGAAGTTTATTAGATTAGGATTTATTCTACTATATATACCCATGTTATGGTTCATTGTAACACAAGTTTTGTACGACACTCTTATATGATAAAGATGTAACCCTTAAGGATTTCCTCCATGGACGTAGGTTGTAAAGCTAAACCACGTAAGCCTTGTGTTCTTGTGTTCATATTTTATACTTCTCTCTTCTGAATGTATTTAAGCATATTCAATATGGAATATATCTAGCTAATATTTAACAATGCTAATGATCTGACCATCAATGATTCTGCTATTTTTCTCTTTCAAAGGGTAAAATTCGTTTATTGGTCTCTTTTGAATAAAGGAGAATATTCTAGATGACAAGAGTTCATACATACTCGATGGTTACAACAGTTGTTTCATGCTTAGCTGAATTTTTGGGCTCCTAAAATTTTTCATGTATGATCAATCATTTATGTTGTCATAATCTAATTAACATAATGACAACATATGATTATTTCTTTCCCAGCAAAAAAAAAACAAAACCCTCTTATGTAAGCTTCTTGTTGAATTTGTATGTCCTTCCAAACCTCATTGTCATACAACTTAGTTTTTATTATCAATCCCATGTCAGGCACATTTTTGAAAGATTGCAGCACCCTTACGTGGAATGGAAACACTTTTTTTGACCAAGCAAGAAGACATGGTTGATGTCAACCTTAAGTCTATTAATACAACTACAAAACTCTGTCACAAACACAGTCAGGAGGATGTGCATGTTGATACATGTTGTGGACCTAAGCTTCAACTTCTTTGTCCCATCATAAATGTCTTATGAATCATATAGTGTGTTTGTAAAGTGCTCGTTGTCCTCTCTTTGTAGCTCTGGTCCTTTTTGTTTCGATGGTTGCTAAAGGATTTAGGTACCATTTGGTTTTTTTTTTTTTTTTTTTTTGAAAATTCGTATTTTCAGTGAACTAAACTACAATTTTTTTTTTGGCTAAATAAAGAATATAAGGGGTTCTCCCGATGAGGACTTATCGACCCCACATCACATTGAATTGCTTAACTCTTATCAAATATCATGTGAAGTAATATATAGACTCCTACTACCAAGCCACACCCCATAAACTCTTATTCTAAAAGTGACTATATGCAAGATAAATATTTGGATCTATTCTTTATTTTGAAAAGGTAACTTTTCTGCTCCAATTGACAAGGCTGTTAGACAGATCTCCTCTCCCCTTTTTTGTTAACCCCATAAATTAAATTCTTCCCTATATGTATAAAAGATAAGGGAATTGCACACATCTAGGAATTAGTTAGGAGAACAAAAAAAAGACCTTTTTTTTCCCTTGTTTTCCTAATTCTTAAAAATAAATGGAGTTGAAGGAGAAAAAAATTCACACAATCCACCTTCTAGTTCTAGAGCATAGCCCTTCCTTGTCCAAATTAAAGTCACAACCATTAGTACATGTGAATACTTCACTTGAAGTGCTTGTAACATTGTCAATTACCTTTTCACCCTTCCAAGTATATATATATATATATATATATATATAATTGAAAGCTGAAACATAACATTTAAACCATTTCATCCTCCACATTATTGCTACATCATTATTTTTCATATTTATTTTTTACCTTTAATTTTTTTGACAATATTAAATATATTGGCTTTACAAATTCATCTTAGAGGGTTTTAACTTTACATATTATTCATTTACTTTATTTTTAATGTTATAACTAAGTATTGTCTACACATATTCCTCTTGGACTGTTTTCATTTTACATATAATTTTTCCAATTTATCTTCCTGTATGTTGGCCATTTTTATTCTCATCCTCTTACTATAGATTTCTCTCTCTCTCTCTCTCTCTCTCTCTCTCCTATTTTATGCATATTGTTTTCCCACACAAAAATGTTATTTCTATCTCTTTCTCTCTCTCAATATTTTTTTTTTTCATTTTTTGTTTGATTTTTTACAAGGTTTGTATTCCCATTGTCATATTATTGATTAATCCATGTGTTCTTTAATGCAAGTATTTTTTTTTTTTATCATTTTATTTACAACACTAAATACTTTTAATGTTGTTAACCAGATCTAGAGAAAAATCATATTATAATATGTCCATAATTTGTGTTGTTTTCAGGTTTTAGTTTATTTGGAAAACAATAGGATGAACTGGACAATATGATGAAAAACAATTAGTGTAGTTGAAGAAGATAGTTTTTGTGCTTTTTTTTTTTTTTTTCACTATTTGTAAATACTTTGTTTAACAAATTAGTACCAAATTTTTATGTCTTTATTATATGATGTTTTTACAATAGGGTGATCTGAACAATATGATGAAGAACAGTTAGTGTAGTTGAAGAAGATAGTCTTTGTGCAATTTTTTTTCACTGTTTGTAAATATTTTTTTTTAGCAAATTAGCACCAAGTTTTTATGTCTTTATTATATTATGTTTTTAGATACTTGAGTAATTATTTTAAGCATTTAAAAATATTTTGTATTGTTTATCTTCAATTCTTTGAGATTTTTTAATAAAAAAAATTCAATTCTGAGTTTAAAATTATTTATTTATCTATACAGTTTTTACATGTTGGATTAGATGTTAGATTAGATTATGATAGTATTAACACAATACTTCTTCTTTTTTCAAAAAAAAAAAATCTCTACTTTTTTTTCCTTTGTACTCTTGGTTTTTTCTTTTTAAATTAGGAAAAAGATTTACAATCATTATGGATAAAGCTATATCCAACACTTTTACTTGGGAATATGACATATTTTTATTGCGTTGTTTCAAAACCTCATTAAAAATTTTGAATTTAATTGTGCATTGGATATTTGGCTTGATCACATTAAGTTTGAAATGTTTTACACATTCGGAAGAATGAGTTTGACTTTGATGTGAGTTTTATTTTTCCCTTTATTTTTTATTTGAATTGTAGCTTTGTTGAATTTTATTAATTTTTTATACATTTTTTGGCGTTTTTGATTGTAAGGTAGAAAAAATTAGGTTTAAAATTTTTTTTTTAAAACTAAAAAAATATTTTCCAAATTTTATATACTTTTTAATGATACACAAAATGTTATAAATAATATTAATATTTTTGCAACCTTTTGAAAGCCTAAGAAAAAATTTATTGTTTTCATTTTGGTACAATAAAAGTTATTTATATTACATTTGTTTTTTTTTTTATACAATATATATTACATTTGTGATTGTCCCTATAATTATGAAATACATTACTATTTATTAAATTAGTCCAAACTACAAAAAACAAATTTTGTGAGACCACTTTAAAAATATTATCATACACAACACACAAGTTCTGCAACTAGTAATGTTTAATGTAAAGATCCCAAAGTTATATAGGGTATTCACATTGTGAGAAAGAGGATAGATATATTGAATGCATAATATATTTTCATTGAGTTAATTACAATCTTAAAATTGACTATTGGAGAGACTAATAAGAGAGACACCTTATGGCTTCCACTGACATGACAAGGAGTTAAAATGAAATTGTGAGCTTCCTGTAAAGCTATAATCGCTTTTACAATTTTACCACCAATGATTTTCAATCATTAAGTTGCAAAGACGAAGGAAAAAACAATAATATTTCTCTGTTTCTCTTTGTTATGGAGTTACATCAGCTTGAGTTATTACAGCTGACCTTTTAAGAATTCAAATGCGGTTAGATGAGTACATGGAAAAAGAGAAGATTACGATCTAAAAGAAAAATTACCAAGGAATTTCATATCCATGAATAACATTTGCAAAACAGAGAGCATATATCATAAATGGGAAGAAAAATAATAATAATAAGAATAAGAATCGGGCAAATCAAAATTGCTACTACTGGTATAAGAAATAAAGACTAGATAAAGATTTTACAAAGCTTGGGAGAAATCATACCACAAAACCTATAATAAGGTGAGATACCCTCTTGAAATTTTCTCTATAAATATTCATCTACCAACACCAACCATAGTTTGTCACATTACCCAGTGGTACGGACTCTCCCTATCCCAAAGTGACCAGGTCTGTGTGAATTCCCTAAAACAAATAGACACCAAAGCAAACAATAGTTGAGATTTTATTGCAGAAAAATCTACTCAAACCCTTAACTAGCTCTCACTCTACATAGATTAATAACCAAACCTCCCCCAAAATTCTATCACAATTCCAATGCATAACAAATCAACAATTTACTGATCCATCAACAAATGATAGAGATTGAAGAGGAATATAGAATTAAAATTTAACAAATACATCATCCATATGAGAGGGGCTAGCCCCTGAAAATCCAGCCTAAACCAACAAATCTACTACTACACTGGACAATCAATAGACTAGAATGGAGCATCTCACAAAAACTTCAATAGAGAACTTAACACTACCAGCTAATGAAAAAATAGAAAATAACGTTGCGTAACCATATGCAACCATATTTATGTCATGCCACACTAAATGATAAGCAAGCAACCATAATAATACTGGTAATGATTTGTTTCTTCAAATGAACAATGCTTCACACGCAAATGATTTTTGTAATTGAATAATGTAAGGTTTTTTAAATGAACCAAGACACATCTAACTGGATTATTATTCTGAGGCACATCTTTTTACTAGAAAGTTGCAAAAAGGAAAACTTGATAAGCTTTTTGATAACATAATAGAAAGGACTGCCACCTTCAAAAACAAGAAAGAAAGAAAGAAAGAAGAAAAAAAGAAAAAAGATATCCAATGAAGTTTATGATCCAATAGTATACTATATATAGTTCAGAATAGAAACAGAAAATCCTAGCTATGAACAAGGAGAACAATCAAGCTCATTAACCAAAAAAACAAAGAAAAAGAGCCTTAACAGTTGAATGATTGCTTTGATACATTTCACTAAGGATCTGGTAACATTTAAAAATAAAATAAGTGTTATTGATTTCAACCAAAATTTATCAGATTGTATATTTGTATTTGTATCCAAATTTTAAAGGAAAAATTCTTGATTTCATATTCAGATTTCCAATTTAACTTAGATACGGTAGTTGTAATGTTAGAAATCAGAGATGTCCATTGCCAAGAACTAAAACCAAAATCAAAATCTCTTTAAGTTTCACATTATTCATTTGCTAAAGGATATTTTAGGGGGCAAATTTCACATGGGTTACAATTGGGGGAAAATCAAAGAAAATGGCTTCATTTTCAATTCTAATCTGCCGAATAGGAAATTTCAGTCCAGATTTCACAAATTTTCCCAATGTTGGTGCTCCAAAATTCCTAGATGAAAGAAAATCTCTCAAATATGCCCAACATAAATAATAGAGAAAACCCACTTAAATTACTTAAATGGTCAAGATTAAAAACATTAGAATGCATGACTTAGGTTTAGATGGGTACCGTACCCCAAAAAAAAAATGGGGGTACCATAGATGACCCTTAGTATTATTATATAAGAGAACTCTGTGTCTCTATCTGGAGACGAGGAGAAAAACAACCAATTGCAGATAGCCAGAACAAGCAATTGTTGCAAATACTGTTTTGGTAACCTTTTTTCTGTTTTAGGTTCATCTACCGTTCATTTTGCATCTTCTCTTCCTCTTTACCTTCGTTATTTTTGATTCTTCATTTGCATCTTCTCTACTTCATTTGCATCTTCTTTTCCTCTTTACCTCTTAAAATTTTTTTACTGTTCATGTGCTTCTTGTCGTCCATTTACTGCTCATTAGCATATTCTCTTCCTCTAACTCTTTACCTTCATGCTCAGATACTGGACTTCTTCAGTTTTTGATTCTTCATTTGCATCTTCGTTCCACTTGCCCATTCTTCGCTTCTTCACCCATTCTTCCCTTCTCTCTGTTTTTTCAGATAAAAGAGGTCTTCCTCTAAGAGTGATATAGTTTTCGTTGGTTCTAAGTGTTAGAATCCCTGCATACAAACTCGAGGTTCAACAATGGAGGAATTGAAGATTGGAAAGAGTAAGAGAGAGAGTTTGAATATGAATGATTCCGTATATTGATAAATATCAAGCTCTGGGTCTTATACAGGAAGAACAGAGACGCGGGAGGACTCTAACAAACTAACTAACAAAAGAATGGACTAATAGAAATCTAACACCTGTCAAAACTACCAACTAACTAATTCTACTAATACTGTACAAAACGACTAGTTTATCATCTAATATAGAAAAACGATCTGTAGCTTTAGGCTGCCTTGTCTTTGCTTCTCTATTCTTTCTCCTGCTCTTGCAACTCAGCTGCTTGACTTCGCTCTTCTTATCTTGCTCTGTGCCTCCTTGTGTCCTGAAGCTGACTTCTACTTCTTTTCTTTGCTTCTTTATTTTTTTCTTATTTTTTTAGATTTTTTTTTTTTTTTTTTTGGTTTGCCGAAGATTTCAGATTCGTTATATTTCTTCCCTTATCTGTTTTTGATTGCACATTCTTCCCTTCTCTCTGTTTTTTATTTTAATTTTGATTTGCAGAAGACAGAGTAACTCAACTATGTTATATTAACCTTGTTTTTCTTATCATTATTCAAGGTGGGACTTGTGAAAATTCTTGAAAAGCTTCATTTTGATTAGGATTTTGACTCTTATGACTTTCTATTTATCTTCCACTGCTTCTGAAACAGAAATTATGGCGTGTGCTGCATGCAAGATCATGAAAAAGTGATGCAAAGATAATTGTTGTTTCGCAGAATTTTTTCGACCTCAAGATACAAGTTTCAGAAACTCAAACGCCATTACCCAGTCAAATTGATGAGAGAAAAGTTGAGTGATGCTAATACGACCAGGGAAGACAAGGAGCGGCTTTTAAAAGAGTGCTATGCCTGCGACGATGCTAAGGGCAAAGAAAAGCAAGCAGGGGCGTCCTCTTCAAACAACGGAGTAAAATGTGCTGCACAAATATTGTCAGGGATGAAAAAGGGAGTTCAGTAGTTACATGGGCTTGTTATTGGGCTTTCGGAAGAAAAATCATTTGTGATTGGACCACCCGGTTTGGGCGAGTTAAATAGTTTCGGCTTTAATGCTATTTCTGTGTGTGAAATTGTTCTGTCACTGTCACGCGCATTTGTCAAATTTGTGTTCTGTACTTGTCTTTCAAAACAGACTTTAATGGACTGAGTGTTGTTGTTGTTGTTGTTGTTGTTGTTGTTTTTTTTTTTTTTTTTTTTTAATGAATAAAAAATAGTCTCCAGGAGTGTGCGTTGTTGCTTGTAAGTAAACTCGGATCTTGGAATGAAATTGTTCTGTTATTTTTTGTGTTTATGAAATAGTATTTATTATTACTATTAGGGTTTAATTTATGTGCCCTTAGGTACATATTAATAAATTATTTCAAGAAATATTTTATAGAAACATAAAAAAGTAATTGACTTTTTTTATGACTTCTTCAATTTTTTATAAAAAAGTTTTTTTTTTTTTTTAATGAATGATTAGAGCAATAGTATGAACCATGTGAACACAAATGCCATTTTGACACACTCAAAATTACTTTATCTATTTTACCACATCATTTTATACAGTATATATATCAAATGTTTTAGTTTGACATAACAACACATTAAAATAATATAAATAACCAATAAAAAATTATTGGGTAAAATGCAAATGACACCTTTAAAGTTTGGAAGTATTTTGATTTTACACCTTAACATTTCAGAATTTAGATTTTACCTTTTAAATTTTAGAAATTTTTAGATTTTACTCTCTTAAGTTTGAGGCTGTTTGAATTTTACACCCTAAAGTTTTAGAATTTGGAAATGTAAAATTCAAACACACTCAAATTTTAAATGGTAAAATCCAAATTCTAAAACGTCAAAATGTAAAATCTAAACATCCTAAACTTTATGGGATAAATTCAAAATTCTAAAATGTCAAGATGTAAAATCCAAACTCCCCCAAATTTTAAGGGTATAATTTGCAATTTACCCAAAATTATTTAATTAATTTCCCTTAACCCAAAACACCTCTCTTTCTCTCTCTCTCAATTAAACTCAGTGAAACTCTTTTCTTGACTGGTGTAGGTACCTTGTTTTAGTTTCAACTTGATTTCCATTAGTCATCTTACAAAATATTTATTTTGCTGCTTTGTCTTCATTACTAACCTGTGCTTTATCTAGAACCTTGCTCATTAGAGCTTGATTGGTCTGAGTAAAGAACGTGGTGATCTCTACTTCCTGCAGCAAGAATTCAAGTTAGATATGTTCAAATCAGTCGTTTCTTTTCTACATACATGTCCCTTTAATGCTTGGCACTATTGTTTGGGTCATCCCTCTAGCAGCTTGCAAACTTAATTCCTGTTTCTAGCAGCCTTAAACTTACCCAAAATTAACTTTTAAATTTCTAAACCTAATAAGTAATCATTCCAGGCTTCATATAATTGAGTTTTAGTACCCAAAAAAAAAAAGAGCTTCAAATTTATGCACCCAAATCCCAATACCCTCTAAAATTTCTCAATCTCTTTTTTATTCTTAATCTTTGGAGGGCCAATTCTTTATTCAATTCCACTAACGCAAAACACCATGATAGGTCTCACTTCCTCTCTCTTAAACACGCACACACATTTTTATATTTTATTTATGATGTGTAATTCAAGTAATCAAATTATAAAATTTCGTCTATTTAAAGAGAAATTAGAGATGGGTTTTGTTTGTTATGATCTATATGTTTCTAGGCTCTTATGCAACCAACATATTTAATGTGCAGTTAAGTTGCTCAGAACCTGTGTGAAACAAATGCAATATCCCAAATTCGTGGTTGACAAAAATAGAAAACAAAAAAAACAAAAAACTTTTGTTTCAGTCAACGATGACTCCGATGGACCATCAGGAGTTTCATGTCTAACCAATCATTTATTTATGTCGTCATAATCTGATTAACACAATGGCAACATATGATCATTTCTTACCTAGCAAATAAAAATAAAAATCCCCCTATGTAAGCTTTTTACTGTTTTTGTATTTCTAAAAAAACCTCATATCATGCAATTCAATTTTCATTATCAATTACTGACGAAAATAGTCAAATAGCACATTTTGGCAAATTATGTTGTAATGTATTATTATTTTAAAAATATGTAAAAATGTAACACTTTTTAAATATTTGAATTTCAAAAAAATAATAAATTTTTATATATTTTTAAAACAATGATAAATTACTAATTTTTTTACTAAATAATGTTGGTGATCCATTTTTCCACCAATCCCCTGTCAAGGACTTTTTCGAAAGATGACACGTTCATTTAAATCAAACCTTTATCCATTTAATAATGTAATCATGAAGAAATTGACTATGATCCATATTTTATGATGAATACGAGCCAGCGTGGCAAAATCAAACGGCTGTGAAGTGGGCCCCAAAGTGACGAGAGCCCTAACTGGAAAGCATAAACTGTGGGGCCTCTTTCGATCTCAACCATCGATTAAAAAAAAGGTAAGATATGTAAAAAAAAATTGTGAGAGAGAGGAAGGTGCACCGGATCCTAATCCATCTTTTAGAAAGGGCAGTTCCCAATGGCTAGACGAAAATGCCTGGGAGGTGAATGAATGAAGGAAAAGATGGCCACGCCAGCAATTTTATTTTATTTTATTTTTTGTGGGGATCACTGCGGGTGATGTTGGTCCCAATTTCAGCACCGCCCTTTGAGCCGTTGCTTCCTTTTAGTTAGTCAATTTACTCCACGTGATTTGTGATAAAAATAAAAAATAAAAAATAAAAACCCAAAAAAAAATGGTAAACAATTTGACCAATCGACTTTTCTTTTTTTTGGTTGAGAGAGCGTTCGTTCCTAATGAGAGCTCTTTATCATCAGATCAAGACACCAATTAGTTTTTAGTATAGGCAGAGATTGAATCCCAAATCTCTTATTCAAACATCAGAAATTTTACCAGTTGAGTTAGCTGAAACCCACGGCCAAATAACTAAATTGACTAACTAAATCTAAAGTGCTCCTATTTTTTGACAATTACAGAAGGGCTGTCTTTTTCCCTTTTTAACCCTTTTAAACTATAATGAGTAGTATTAATTTCAAAGGGTGATATTGTAAGAGTATTAAAATCTTGTCATTCATCTCCAAAAAAAAAAAAAAAAAAAAAAAGAGGAAAAAGATAGAAGAGTAAGTCACAATACTTCGATAACAAATTTTAAATAACATGTTTTTATTGGTTTTAATTTAATTTACTACTAAAATTTACTTTTTTTTTATTTACATATAACAGCAAATAATACAATTTATCACCACTTAAAATTTATTGTCAAACGATTGTTAATATAACATTTTTAAAAAAGAATTTGGTCATTTAAATTTGTACATGTTTATTTTTTCCATATATTTGGACCATTACTGATTACACAGATTTGGTACGTTGCCAGCTGATTCATGCTTTCTTGGCATGCTGAGGGGGAAAAAAACGATTCAAAGTACAAAAATCTGTGTCAACATAAAGTTTATGACTGTCGAAAGGAGAAACTCACAAACCTGTACCTGCACATAAACCGTTACAAAGAGTTTCTTATTCTTTTTTCTTTTATAGGTTTATGTTTCTCATTTTAATTAGCTTCAGTCTCTCACTCTCTCTCTTCTAAGGCTTTTTGGACTGTTCTTACTAATTAATCATCTAGATTAAGCAATGTAAACTTCACTTATCGTTTAAATACGCTGGCCATTTTTTTTTTTCATTTTCTTTTTTTTTTTTTTAAAAATTATGGTGGAAAACTAAAAAATTGCAGAGAAATTGAGAAATATACAAATCTAAATAAGAAAATGGCCACTAGTGAAGTTAAGAAGAATGCAATTGTCGGCAAGATCCTTTTGGTGCAGAAATTGATGAGAAAGGACATTGTTAGGAGACTGCAAGAAAGTGAGAATCCAATCTACATAGCGGCTGGGTCATAGCCCAAGAAAATAGATTAATAGGTAAAATTATTTGATAACCAAAATCTACATAGCCCAAGAAAAAAAATGCACTTATTAAAATGGTGTCATTTTTGGTAAAAAAGAAAACGGTGGTGACGTTTTCTATTTTACTATAAATTCCAAAGAGTGGCATCAATAAGCCATCAGATAGCTTCTTTCTCTTTTTCCCTCATTGTGGCCATTTGATTTGAAAATAGATGCCCCAGACTTATGAAAATACATGTTTAAAGTGAAAACTGAAAATAGTTATTTGAGTTCTCTAACCAAACAAGCCCTTTAATTCAAAGTAAAAAAGAGAAAGGAAAAAAAAAAAGATTTAAATCTCTTACCAAATTCAAACAAATAAAATTAATATTTTGCTATTTTTTTTAAAAGAGTTTTTTTTTTTTTTTAATATACGCCACAACAAATAAAGTTATAGTTATGGTGTATATTTATATTATTACAAAGCCTCTACTAAAATTCTGCCATGTGTTAAGTTTGAACTTTGAAACTTGCGAGAGGGGGGAGTACTATTCTTCATGCTCCGAGAGTATCTAAAAATTATTCATGATAAAATTTCAAATTATTTAGATAAAAAACATAACATAATATAATTTGTATCGTATCAATTTTTTCTTGACAACATATATGCCACGTGTAAAGAATTAATAATTATGGGGTTATAGCTAGCTTCCACAAATCTCCCACAATTCACATTCCTTTTTACATAATGCATGCCTAGAAAGTTAATAACAAATACAGCGCAATTAGTGGTACCGTGGAGCTTTACACTTTTGAACAACCTAACCATTTTACTGTCATTTTCCTTTAAAAATAAAAGAAAATGAAAGAAGTGCCTAGTTATTGACTTCTAATAATAAAAAAAAGTAATCATTTATAGGTTTTTAAATTAAAAGAAAAAAAAAGATAGTGACAAAAAATTAGCGGAAATTGATGCATTCTGTGTGGATTAGATATCTTAATTAGTAGCCGTACAAAGACTTGAGGCTAACCATCCTTAATCCATTGATAAATACAAATAGACTAAAATTGGTGGTGTTGTATCAAATAATATTACGTCATCCGAATCAAAACTCAATAAATAAGAAATATGTTAGTAAAAATAACTACTCAATAGCACGTCAAAATGGGATGCAATGACCTTTTAATGACGTCCTCCTGTAGGAGTATATAATCATTAAGATATCGACAATAATGGACTGTTTTCTGGTGGAGGGGAATTCTTGCCTCTTTTGTTGTCTCAAATGAAAACTATGATGGCCTACAAGTCTTGGAATACCAAACAAAAAAAATCCATGCCTGATGGTTCATGCAATCGAAGAAGGTAAGCTCATCTCATTCCAACCGATTTGTCATTATTTTCAGATTAGAGAAGCATTTTTGGTCACATCCTATGTTACTAAAAATTTCTTCATCAATTCTACTATTTCTAGAATCTTTTACTATTACCCACAATAACTAGAATCTTTTCCATTTTCCATATCCGCCTAAAAAAAGAGTTAGTTTACATCATCAGATGAACAAACTACCTCTCTGAGCTTTGGAAATTGGTCCTCTTCAGAATTTTGCATCTTTCTTCTCTTCCTTACTTCAGATTGAGACCACTGAACCAGATTTTGCAGTTGTCAAAACTGAACGTTGTCAAGTAGTGCCTGATGCCTGATGCCAAAACTGCTTCTGATTCTGACACCCTACCTGCAACTACAACTCATAATGAACCTGCTACACCGTGTACTCAGTCTTCTGATGTAAAATCTCAAATTCTCAATGAGAGAGAATCTGATATTAAGGTGAATTAAAAATATGTTACTACACCTGTAAATAATGGGAACTCAAACTCAAAGCCTTCGTGCCTTTTGGACGATGACCATATGTCTCAAGGTACTGAATCCGGAACAGAAGAAGAGCAATCGGCTTTTGTTGAAGAAGCTTGAGAGTTTATCTAGAGAGAAGCATGGAATTAAAACCTCCTAAGTTTTATGGGAAGGTTCTGAATTGCCTTAAGTAAGTTTTCCTGATCATTTACACTCATTATCTTCTTCATAATTAGTATATACGTTGGAACTCTGGTTGTGGACTGTGGAGAGCTGTCTAGATTGAGTGGTTATGACAAGGTATGCTTTTTTTCCCCTGAATAAAGTTACCATTTTCACATGCATTATTAATCCAGTTCCGTAATTTGAATTAATATTGTTTTTTGTTTGGTGAAGCTAATCACACTGGAGCAATGCCAACGTACTAGTAACTTATTAAAAAATCGCTAAACTACTAGTAATTTTGGAAATGACTTTTTCTTCAACTTTGGTCGTCACAGAGTAGCTCGGATTATTGGATGTATTAGTAGTTCTTTTGACTTCAAGAAGTCATAGCATTGGTAATGAAAGCAATTCAAATATGTTAGTACATTCTCGTGATGATGTTTTCTGGGTGCAGTTTGTCACAGGACCTATGTTGGAAAACTTCTTTGACCCTCCTCGCTATATGCATCTTTTGACATTTAATTACATAATTTTTTATTCCTGATTACTTGGCCAACATGTAGCAGAGATATTGTCACGTTCGATTCTTTGTAACTAAAAATTGTATGATGGTTTACATATAATATCATAATGAAGAGGATATTTACTGAAATAAGTGAACTGATGCCCTAAAATAGTACATTCATGACAATATGTTTTTTATTTTAGATGTTTTCTAAGTAATTAACTATATACCTTTTTCAATCTGTAGGTACCATTATTAGTGTGTGTCTGTGTAGGGTGCTTCCAAATTTCAATCAATCATTGAACTTCAGAATTTGATTTGTACTTTTTCTTCACATTCTTTCCATTTTAGGGGTGCCTTTTCACATACATGAGTAATTGTGTTGCACACCCTTATGGCGAACTTTATATTATATTACTTGCCCAAAAAAGAAAGAAACGAGCTATATATTACCAAAATAAAAAGGTTAAAACTAAGAAAATATGCAAGAAAGGTGGATGCATTATTTGCATTTATCCATTATTAGTCTAAAAATTCAATGCAGGTAGAGTTCACTAAAACAAGGCCCAAGGACACAAAAATTTAAGTTAGGTTTTGTTTCTTGGTATGATCTGATGCCTATAGAATTATGTGCTATGAGTTAATTTTCCACACTGCTGTCGAATTATGACCTAAGACCCATTATTGCAGTTTTCCTCATTCTTTAGGTTGTTGCTGACAATGGTACATTATTGTCTTCTCTTTATGGTTAGGTTAGGTGACCTCTTGTAAGTTGTGTCAGCAAGTGGGAGTCTTTCAAACCCCCAAAGTAAGAGACATGACATTTGTTCTTGCTTATCACTATTGTCCTTTTTTTTCCCCTGCCATAACCAATATAGTTATAATCTCACATATATGAACTCCATTAATTACAAATTGCAAACCATTTTTCCTGTTCTTAGCAGTGTAGATATTTTCTTCTTGTATAAAGTATCCATAAATAGTCTTATCCTTTAATCTGTGAACTGTGGGGACAAATGAATCATTTATCTAGTCACATGTTATGTCAAGCAACAAAGTCCCTTTCAACAAGATTGTGGAAAGAAAAAGAAAAAAAAAAAGTCACTTTATTATGAATAAATAAACATAAGAGACCACTTTTAGAGGTGTGTTATTCAAGTGAAATATGGAGTTTCTTAGGACTAGTAGACAACAAACTTGGTCAGAGGCGTGTTATTAGGACTGGTTAGAGAGGTTTTCTGGGTTTGTGATGTTTGTGGTAAAGATGGTAGGGGAATTTAATTTTGGCGTATTATATGATGTGAAATAGCATGAAAAGAAATATTTCTTGATTTGCTCCTAATAGCTGTGGATAAGGAGAAAGGATGTTCCCATTAATTCTTATGTGGAGTACTCAGAAGACAAGGGCTTTTGTTCTTGAAATCTTAGGTTTGTTAGAGATTTTCAAGACTAGGAATTTGAGTCATTCAATTCTTTGATGGGGCTATTACATTCTAATATTACAGTGGGTGAGGGGGTTGATAGACTGTTTTGGAGCCATGTAAGTTGTAGCTCAGTTGGCATCTCTTGTACATCTAGGGTTCAAATCTCTCCTTTCCCAACTATCAAATTATTTAAAAATATTTTTTTGAAAAAATTGTTTCAGAAGCCTAATGAAATAGTATATTTGATGTCTAATCTTTTTACGAGGTTTTGAGAGTTAAGGTGATATACAATTTCCTGTGGAGTGGTGTAATAAAGTGCCTAAGAAATCCCTTATTTATGGGGGTCTGGATGATTGCATTGGACAAAATTCAAACCTTGGATAATTGTCAAAGAAATGTTAATCTACTAAACTGTGTTGTATGTGTGATTATTGTGAGTAAATAGTTGATCATCTTCTACCGTTCTACTCTATTGCTCACAAGTTGTGGTTTGTTTTCTTGGCAAGATTTGGAGTTCTTTACACGATGTGGTAACAATAAGAAGGCAATTTCATGTATTTTGATTGGAAATTATTGTTTGAGTGACATAAGAGTAGGCTGGTGTGGATTGCAATTCCTTTTTGTCTCATGTTAATTATTTGGAAAGTTAGGAATAACTGGACTTTCAACTCTGTTGATCTTTCTACTCTTGAGCTGAAGAATCTATTTTTGAGAACTTTGTATGACTGGATGTCAGCTTATTGTGATACATGTGTCTCTTCTTTTTATTGTAATTTCTATTTTCAGAATTGTTATATCCTCTCTCTCTCTCTCTCTCTCTCTCTCTCTCTCTCTCTCTCTCTCTCTCTCTCTCTCTCTCTCTCTCTATGGTCCACATCCTCTACAGCCTCTCAATATTTATGAATTAATGATTCAAAAGTTGTTGTTCTTTGGTATCCCTTGACCATCAATTCTTACAGCGCCTTTGTTTCTGTTTCTGTCATATCATCTTTTATTGTTCTAGATTTCATTTGTGTTCATGTCTGTGTATTCATGATTTAGTATTTGTTAAAACTGGTTCTAAGTCTAGTGCAAATGATACTATGTCTTATAAGAAGTCTAGACATGAAGTGACACCATTTCAATTAGTTAATGATAATGGACTTAATGAATCACGAGCTATTCAAGTGCTATTAGTTACAGTTTGTTAATTAGCTGTTAAGCTAATCCATGTGTAATTACTTCATTTGTTCATGTAAATACAGATAGTTATTTAGCTAGTGCCTCTCTAATTATTTGGGGACTGATTTCATTTTTCTCATTTTTCATCAATAAAAGTTTCCATTTTATTTAGCTTGTTGCTTCTAAGTGAGTGAGTGAAATTCTTAATATAGTATCAGAGCTCTAAGCTCATCAATGGCTTCCACTGAAAATTCCACCAATCCAATCACTACAAATTCTTCTTCTACTAGTCAAGCTTCTGCAAGAATGGTAGATCCATTTCTCAATCCATTCTTTCTGAGTAGTAGCGATGCTCCAAGTAGTTGATTGGTTTCTTAACCATTAACTGGTGCTGAGAATTATCAAAGTTGGTCAAGAGCTTTGATTGTATCTCTAAAAGTGAAGTAGAAGATCGATTTTCTGAATGGAACTAAAGCCATTCTTGATGCTTCCTCAATAGAGTACATCTCATTGATCATCAATTCCATCTTGAAAGAAACTGCTTCAAGTGTAATGTACACTAACAATGTCAGAGAAGTGTAGCTCAATCTGCAAGATATGTTTTTCTCAAGGAAATGCTCCCAAGGATTTTTGTGCTTCAAAGGGAATTATCATCTTTGACACAAGGTCAGCTCCCAATTGAGACTTACAAGTTCAAGGCTCTTTCAGATCAATTGATCAATTTTTAAGCTATTCCAGATTGTAAGTGTGCTTGTACTTGCAGCTAACAATGCTTACACTTCACCTCATTCTTTCCTCCAATGTTGGTTCTTCAAGCACACCATCTGCTCCCTTGGTTCCATTGGTGAATGATAGGGTTTCATCCTTCTCAATGTCCTATCACACAAGCTCAATGTGATCAACTTCTGAACTTTCTAAAGTCTTAGTCAATCAGTGATTGAACCAATTCTGCATCTTAAACTTCTACTTATGGATCTGCTATGGTGAATTCCAGTGCTCAATTTCAGTCTATTGGTGCTGCTTCTTCCCATTTCATTAACAATTTCACAGGTACTATCATTTCCCCTTCTACTCCTTCTAGCATAGATTCCAAACATTCCATTTTTTCAACCAGTATTGTCGATAGACAAGCTTTTGCATATAAAGATTGGATCTTGGACACAGGGGAAACTGATCATATAGTCCATTCAATCACTCATCTTACCACCATTGCTTTTGCTATCAATATTGTTGTTCATTTACCAATTGGGGAAACAGCATTAGTAACTCATATAGCCACAGTTAAACTCAGTGAAACTCTTATCTTGTTTTAGTAAGACCTTGCTCATTGGAGCTTGATTGGTCTGGGTAAAGAACATGGTGGTCTCTACTTCCTGCAACAAGACTTCAAGTCAGATATGTTCAAATCAATTGTTTCTTCTGTATATACATGTCCTTTTAATGCTTGACACTATTGCTTAGGTCATCCCTCTAATGAGAAGTTAGCCCTTCTTGATAAGGTCTCTCTGTTGTAAATAGCAATAAAGATGATCTTTGTATGATTTGTCCAATTGCTAAGCCAAAAAGGCTTCCTTTTCATTCCAATACTCATGTTTCTCATGCTTGTTTTGAACTCATACACTAATATGTGGGGACCCTTCTCCATTCCTACCACTGATGGTTTTAAATTTTTTCTTACAATTGTGGATGATTATTCCAGACGTACTTGGGTATACTTGCTTAAATCTAAGTCTGAAACTCAGTCCCATTTTGTGCAATTTTCCACTTTAGTTGAAACACAATTTAATTCAAAGTCAAATGCATAAGAACAGATAATGGGATTGAATTTATGCTTCGAGATTTTTTTTTTAAACCAAAGGAATAATTCATCAATTTTCTTGTGTTGAAACTCCTCAACAGAACTCCAATGTTGAGAGAAAGCATCAACATATTCTCAATGTGGCTAGAGCTTTAAGATTCCAATCCAATTTGCCTTTTAACTCTTTGGGGAGACGTTTCTTACAGCTGTCTATCTCATAAACAGACTTCCTACTTCTGTTTCACATGATAAAATGCCATTTGAGTTGCTTTTCAATTCACCTCCCTCTTATGATCATCTTAGACTCTTTGGCTACTTGTGTTATGCTTCTACTCTCTCTGCTAACAAACACAAAGTCTTTCTAGGCTTTCCTGTAATAAGGGTTACAAACTTCTTGATTTGGCCTCTAATACTATTTTTGTTTCCAAGGATGTTTTCTTTTATGAGTCTATCTTTCCTTTTTGTTTCTTCTTCTGTCTCATATAGATCCTTTTGTGTTTCCCACACCTCTTCAGTCATTCACAGAACCTCACTACACTTCTGTTCCTATCCCAGATGCTCAAGTTTCTTCTTCTATAGATCATATGATGTTCCCGTTGCTCCAGATTCTTCTCTTTCTGCAGAATCCTCTTCTCCTCCATCTACACATACTAATTGTCCTTCACCAGAACTACAATTGGCAAACGACATACATACACAATTTATAAAGTTGATAATGGAGAATATCTTGTTCATGTACATGGATGCTAAGGAGATCACTTATAGTTCAAAGTTACCCAAATGGATTATTTTTCAATGTTAATTATGTTCATTGTGGTTAGTGTCTGGTGAATTATTTTGTGCTTATGACCTAGGCATCTTGTGAGTGGTTGGACAGGCAAGTTTCTATAGAGGAAGGAGAAGCCAAAGCTCATGACCTGAATGTTATGTTTATTGAAACCAATGCCAAGGCCGGCTTTTATATTAAGGTAAGCAATTAGTTTCCTCTACTATGGATAGGCATTTATACAAATGTTAATGGCTTGATGCAAGAAATTAAATACACATGATTTTGGTTGAGCGCACTTCAAACACTGTAAACTTCATTTTTGGAAAGAAACGGGTTTAGTGAATTACGCTAATGATCGGACCATCAAAGGTTTTGCTATTTGCTCTTTCAAAGGGAAAAATTCATTTGTTGGTCTCTTTTCAATAAGGAATATATTCTAGATGACAAGAGTTCATTCATACTTGATGGTTACAGCAGTTGTTTCACGCTTTAGCTGAATTTCAAGTCTCCTAAAGTATTTCATGTCTGACCAATCATTTATGTTGTCATAATCTAATTAACACAATGATAGTATATGATTATTTCTATTTCTTTCCCAGGAAAAAATAAAAAATTAAAAAACCCTATTATGTAAGCTTCTTGTTGTTGTCAGGCACTGTTTCTGAAGATTGCTATAGCCTTACCTAGAATGGAAACACTTTCTTTGACCAAGAAAGAAGACATGGTTGATGTCAATCCTAAGTCTAGCTATGCAGCTGCAACGCAGTCCTAACCACAGTCAAGAGGATGTGCATGTTGATACATGCTATGGACCTATGATCCAACTTCTTTGCCCCATCCATAATGCCTTAAAAGTCCTCGTTGTCCTCTTTTTGTAGCTTTGTCCCTTTTTTTGGTTGCTAAAGGATTTAGGTGCCATTTGAATTTTTTTTTGAAAATATGCATTTTCAGTGAACTAAACTACAAACTCTTTTACTCAAAAAAAAAAAAAAAAAAAAAAAAAAAAAAAAAGCTACAAACTCTTATTCTAAAAGTGATTCTATGCAATATAAATGTTTGGGTCTATTCTTTATTTTGAAAGAATCTTTATGTTATGTTAGGTATGTGTTAAAAAGGTGACTTTTCCTGCTCCAATTTACAATTTTGTCACCTATCAGACAGATCTCTCCCCTTTATTTGGTCACCCCATAAATTGAATTCTTCCCTATATATGTATAAAAGATGAGGGAATTGCACATCCGGAAATTAGTTAGGACCTAAGACAATAAAAAAAAAAACCCTTTTTTTCCCTGTTTACATGATCCGCCTTCTAGTTCTTAAGCATAGCCGTTCCTCGCCCAAAAGTCACAACCATTTAGTGCATGTGACTACTTCATTTGAGGAGCTTGCAACATTGTTGATTACCCATTCACCCTTCCAAGGCTTAAAGTTTTAGCTATTGTCATCCCTCTAGTTGCAGTGATTGTCCTATGCATGGGGTGTATGCATTCTCACTCTCATAATGTTTAATGTACAGATCCCAACGCTAAATGAGATACACACGTGGTGAGGAAGAGAATGTATACATTAGATGCATGAAATGGTTTCTTTTGGTTAAGTTCTATCTTAAAATTGACTATTGGAGAGAATAAAAGAGATATGCTGCGCCAAAAGAATTCGTGATAAGCTCATAAAATACCTTATGCCCTTCACTGGCAAGATAAGAAGTTAAAATAAAATTGTGAGGTTCCTATAAGGTTATAAATAGCTTTTACAATTTTTACCAAGGCTTTAGGATGGTGGATACTCATCCCTCTAATGATGACCGAAAGATAAGAGTTAGACACAGACTTCAATAATAAAAGTGCTTGAAATTGTTATAAAAAAATTCATTCAGAGATAGTGATGGGTTCAATTGACTTAAAAAATGTGCCACAAATTTAGAGTTTTAAAATTCAATTTATCACTAGGCTTATACCAAAAAAAAAAAAATTTGAGCATGGTTTTAAAAACGAAATTGTTCAATGAAATAGAAAACATGAGAGTTTCAAGAATTTTGAGGTCAGATTGTAATAATATCATAATTAATTTAATAATTATTTGAGATACAAATAAATTAATTAAAATTAGAACAATTAGAACAATTGACTAAATAAATAATATCTTGAGAAATTTAGACAACTTTTAAATGTATATCACATTAATTGATGAGAAAAGTGACACTAACTAATGACTCACTTCCTAGTTTTCTCAATAACTCACTTCTCAGTTTTCTCCTAATTTTCTTCTAAACTCTTCACTCTTTCTCAATGAGTTTTCTCCTATTTATTCTCCTATACTCTTCACACTCTTGTGGATACTGTAGTGAATGTGAAAGTATGTGATATTTCCACTCTTCTCCTGTGGGAACTATTAGGGGTTGCAATTTGTGTTCATGGTTAGGTTTGTGTCATGTTAAGCCATGAGTATTCGGTTATATGGGTTGACTTGAATTTGACCGGTTTAGTAAACATGTCAAGAACTTCAACCCTAACACAACCTGATTATTAGATAGGTCGACCTGACATAACACGTTTAATCCGTTTAATTCACAAGTCATGTAAATGTCAATACAAATTACTCGTTTAATAACTAGTTTGATTAATAGGTCATACTTGACCTGAATAACATGTTATCAATTCCTATATATCTAAAATTAAATACAATTACAACTATAAATATAGTAATAAACATATAATTACAAAAAAAAAATTAAGCAATAGTAAATAGGTCAATCATGTTGAACATGAACACAACCTATTTATTAAATAGGTCAATCATGTTGACTCGAATATGACCTGAACTCGTTTAGTCTCAACTCATGACCTGTTTATAAACAGGTTAGTCGTATCGGGTTTGCGGGTTTCGTCAGATTTTGCCACCCTCAGGTACTGTAGAGTATGAGATTTTCTTCTCAATGAATTTTGTACTGACCTGAACTCGTTTAACCTTAACCTGTGAATTGTTTATAAACTAGTTAGTCATATTGGGTTTGCGAGTCATGTTAGATTTTGACACCCTTAATACTATAGAGTGTGAAATTTTTTCTCAATGAATTTTCTCATATTTAAATAATAATCTCCTATTTTAAGAGTTTTGTGGCACAAGTTTTCTATATGTGTACAACGAGTTTTCTCATATTTAAATATGAGAATCTCACTCTTCTCCAACATCATACTCTTCTTAAATATGTGTACAACTTTTCTCCTGATCTAAATAAGCTGATTTAAATAGGGCATGAGTCTTCCCCTGAGGCATATAATAATCTCCTATTTAAATAATCTCACTCCTTCAATATGTGTACAACTCTTCACTCCTCTTTCAAAGTCTCTGGGATATAATAATATCCTGTTTAAATAATCTCACTCCTTCAATATATGTACAACTCTTCACTCCTCTTTCGAAGTCTCTCCTTATAAATGGGTTAGTCGTATTGGGTTTGTGGGTTGTATCAAATTTTGACACTCGTAGGTACGGTAGAGTGTGAGATTTTTTCTCAATGAATTTTCTCATATTTAAATAACAACCTCCTATTTAAAGAGTTTTGTGGCATGAGTTTTTTATATTTGTACAATGAGTTTTCTCATATTTAAATATGAGAATCCCACTCTTCTCCTGTGGCATCATACTCTTCTTCAATATGTGTACAACTTTTCTCCTGATTCTTCAATATGTGTATAACTTTTCTCATAATTCTTTAATAGGGGTGGCAATTTTTATCCATATCCATAAACTCACCAATTACCTACCAAATTTGAATAAGTCTTAACCCAATCCATTTAAATATTTAGGTTAAATGGGTAAAGACCCATTAGGTTATTTAATTATATGGGTCTTAATAGATAAACCCACTAATACCTACTAAAACCTATCTAAAATTTAAATAAATAGCAGAAAATCTAAATTTCTAGAAAATGACCAAAATATCTTCAAATCTTAAAAAATAACTAAAATACCCCATGAAATCTAAAAAATGACCAAAATATCACCGAAACCTTAAAATTACCAAAATACTCCTGAAACTTAAAAAAACGACCAAAATACCCCCAAAGCCTAAAAATTACTAAAATACCCCCTAAAACCTATAAAATGGCCAAAATACCCTCGAAACCTAAAAATTACCAAAATACCCTTTAAACCTAAAAGATGACCAAAATACCTCCGAAACCTATACAATTACCAAATACCCCCCATAACCTAAAAATTACCAAAATACCCCCGAAACCTAAAAAATGACTGAAATACACCCAAAATTTAAAAATGACCAAGATACCCGTTAAAGCTAAAAAATGTTTGAAGCACCCCCAAAACCTAAAAAATGACCAAAATACAATGATATCAATAAAATTACTAAAATACTCCCAAAACCTAATAATTACCAAAATACCTCTGAAACATAGAAATTTACCCCAAACCTCTATTTTGGTAATTTTAGATGTTTTAGGTGCATTTTGGTCATCTTATAAGTTTAGGGGTATTTTAGTCATTTTCTTTATGTTTCAAGGGTATTTTGGTCTTTTTTAGGTTTTAGGGGGGTATTTTGGTCTTTTTTTTGTTTCAAGGGTATTTCAGTCATTTTTTAGGTTTTGAAGGAGTATTTTGGTCATTTTATAAGTTTTTGAGGTATTTCAATCAGTTTTTAAGTTTCGGAGGTATTTCAATCATTTTCTAGGTTTAAAAGGTATTTTATTAATTTTTAGTGTAAGGACTGGAGTTAAACCCTTAGCCCACCAACAATGGATGACGACCCAACAAGCCCAAAACAATATATTTGTTAAATAATGGATTTTACAGGAAAGTGTCTCAACGAATTAAGTGTGGGCCATAATTGACTGGATTCATGCCAAGAAGACCAAAAAACACAACTTAATAACAAATTTCACTTTCATTTCACTGTACTTTGACCCTACTTTGCTCTTGCTCTTGCTCTTGCTGAGGTGTTCTTATATTTGTGTTAGCTCTTACTCCCACTTTGACCCTACTTAGCTCTTGCTCTTGTTGAGGTGTTCTTATATATAAGTTGACACCTTGACCCTACTTAGCTCATTTCACTCATTTCACTGTATGTATAAGTTGACACTTTAATCCTACTTAGCTCTTGCTCTTGCCAGGTGTACTTAGCTCGTTTCAATATTTCTTTATCTACTAAGCTCTTTCTCTTGCTCTTGCTGAGGTGTACTTAGCTCATTTCAATATTTCTTTCTCTACTAAGCTCTTGCTCTTGCTCTTGTTGAGGTGTACTTAGCTCGTTTCAATATTTCTTGCTCTTATATTTGTTAGCTCTACTTAGCTATTGCCTTGTTGAGGTGTACTTAGCTCGTTTCAATATTTCTTGAATTCTATATATATAAGTTGACACTTTGACCCTAAATCTCACTTTGATTGCTCTTGCTAAGGTGTACTTAGCTCGTTTCAATATTTCTTGCTCTTGTTTCAATATTTCAATATTTCTTGCTCTTATATTTGTTACTTACTCCCTAAATTCATTTCAATATTTCTTGCTCTTACTTGCTCTTGTTGAGGTGTACTTAGCTCGTTTCAATATTTCTTGCTCTTATATTTGTTACTTACTCCCTAAATTCATTTCAATATTTCTTGCTCTTATATTTGTTACTTACTCCCTAAAGTTGACACTTTGACCCTACTTAGCTCTTGCTCTTGTTGAGGTGTACTTAACTTGTTTCAATATTTCAATATTTCTTGCTCTTATATTTGTTACTTACTCCCTAAATTTCACTTTCATTTCACTGTATATATAAGTACTCCCTAAATTCATTTCAATATTTTTTGCTCTTATATTTGTTACTTACTCCCTAAAGTTGACACTTGGACCCTACTTAGCTCTTACTCTTGCTTGCCCACACTTTGACCTCCCTAAATTCGTTTCAATATTTCTTTCTTGCTCTTACTTGCCCACACTTACTCTTCACTTTATATATAAGTTGACATTGTACCTCCCTAAATTCGTTTCAATATTTCTTTCTTGCTCTTACTTGCCCACATTACTATATATATAAGTTGACCCTTTACCTCCATAAATTTGTTTCAATATTTCTTTCTTGCTCTTACTTGCCCACACTTTGACCTCCCTAAATTCGTTTTAATATTTCTTTCTTGCTCTTACTTGCCCATATGACCTCCCTAAATTCGTTTCAATATTTCTTTCTTGCTCTTACTTGCCCACATTACTATATATATAAGTTGACCCTTTACCTCCATAAATTTGTTTCAATATTTCTTTCTTGCTCTTACTTGCCCACACTTTGACCTCCCTAAATTCGTTTTAATATTTCTTTCTTGCTCTTACTTGCCCATATGACCTCCCTAAATTCGTTTCAATATTTCTTTCTTTCTTTCTTGCTCTTACTTGCCCATATGACCTCCCTATACTTGCCCATATGACCTCCCTAAATTCGTTTCAATATTTCTTTCTTGCTACACTTATGACCTCCCTATACTCTTACTTGCCTTACTTGCCCACACTTAAAATTTGTTTCAACATTTCTTTCTTGCTACACTTATGACCTCCATGTTCTCTTACTTGCCTTACTTGCCCACACTTAAAATTCATTTCAATTTTTCTTTCTTTCTACACTTATGACCTCCCTATACTCTTAGTTGTCTATATGACCTCTTTGCTACACTTATGATCTCCCTATACTCTTACTTGCCCATATGACATCTTGCTCTTACTTGCCTAACCTCCCTAAATTCATTTAAATATTTCTTTCTTGCTACACTTATGACCTCCCTATCCTTTTACTTACCTTTCTTACTTGCCCATATGACCTCTTGCTCTTACTTGCCTTACTTGCTCGACCTCCCTAAATTCGTTTCATTATTTCTTTGGTGAAAACCAATTTTCGTCCCTACATTTTCAGGTGATTCCCACTTCGGTCTCTAAATTTTATTTTCACCACTTTTAGTCCCTAAAATAAATAAAAAAGCGATCTCGTTTTTGTCCCGACCGTCATCTCACGAACAGAAATAGTCTATGTGGCAAACGAAGTACATCGTTGGTACACTAAATGCTGATGTCAACATTAAAATAATAATATAATATTTTATTTAGCATTAAAATAATAAATAAAAATGCCACCTCAGAAAATTAAAAATCAAATAATGAAATAATTTTTTTTAAAACCTTAATAATAGAAAAGAATTAATTTTTTTTTTTTTTTTGGAAGAACATGAAGAACAGTAACATGTGTTCTTCACGGTCAACCATCCAACCTTGCCCAGAAAATTAAAGAATCAAATTTTTTTTTTCTCTTTCTTACATTTCCTTAGCAACCAAACCCATAAAATCACTCAGATTTACAAAACACAACAACATGCCCACAGATTTACAAACACAAAGACATTCAACAATTACTCAGTTGATTCTTTCACATTCTCATTACAAACACAAAAACCTTCAAAGATTAAAATCACAAAGACCTTCAACAAACACAAAGACCTTACACACCTTCATCCAAATTTACAAACCCAACAAAGCAAACCCAAATGAAAACCAAATAGCAAAAACCCATTCCAATCGTGTAGATCGAAGAGAGGGAGAGACCGAGATGTCATTGGGTTTGGCTTTGTGGTCATGGTGGCTATCTTGGCAGCGGTACTCATGAGGGAGGGACCAAATCTCTTCATTTAAATCAAAGAGACAAAACTGATCTCAGCATCACTCTAGTCTTGCATTGCGCCGCCACCAGCCATGGCCTTCACTAGTCTTACATTGCGCCACCGCCAACAATTGATTTCAACATCTCTTTCTAACCCAGATTAAACTGATCTCAGCCTCTCTCTATCTCTAACAAAAGTTTCAGTCAACAGAGAGATACCAAAATCGATCTCAGCTTTGAGGGAATTAGTTTTGGTTAAGGCTAATTTGGCCGCAATTTGAGGTTTTCAATTTGTTTTTGTGTGTTTAGACAGAGTGGTTTGTGAGGTTTTGAATTTATTTTTGTGTGTTTAGGTTAGACAGAGTGGTTTGTGAGGTTTAGAGCTAGTAGTTTTTTTTTTTTTTTTTTCATTTAGTTAAAATTCATAAATTAATTTTTTAAAGATGACGTGGCATTTTTAAAATGCTAAATAAAATATTATATTATTATTTTAATGATGACGTCAGCATTTAGTGTGCCAACGATGCACTCCATTGGCTATGTAGACTATTTCCGTTCGTGAGATAATGGTAGGAACAAAAACGAGATCGTTTTTTTTTTTAATTATTTATTTTAGGGACTAAAAGCAGTGAAAATAAAACTTATGGACCAAAGTGGGAATCGCCTAAAAATGTAGGGACGAAAATGTGGTTTTCGCCTATTTCTTTCTTGCTATACTTATGGCCTCCCTATAATCTTACTTGCCTTACTTGCCCACACTTAAAATTTGTTTCAATATTTCTTTCTCTCTACACTTATGAACTCCCTATACTCTTAGTTGCCCATATGACCTCTTTGCTACAATTATTATACTTGCCTTACTTGCCCACATTTAAAATTCGTTTCAATATTTCTTTCTTACTACACTTATGACCTCCCTATACTCTTACTTGCCTTGAACTTGCTCTTACTTTCTTGTATTTTGAACTCTTTTATTTTGACTTATTCTTATTTTCTCAAATTATTTTATTTTGAACTCTTCATTGTATAGGCCCACACTTAAGCCCTTGAACTTTCAATTTCTTATTTTCTCAAATTATTTTTATTTTCTTATTTTTTCAAATTATTTTTATTTTGACTTGAGGAAATGCCACATTAATATGACAATATCCTACTTGCCCACATTTAAAATTCGTTTCAATATTTCTTTCTTACTACACTTATGACCTCCCTATACTCTTACTTGCCTTGAACTTGCTCTTACTTTCTTATATTTTGAACTCTTTTATTTTGACTTATTCTTGTTTTCTCAAATTATTTTATTTTGAACTCTTCATTGTATAGGCCCACACTTAAGCCCTTGAACTTTCAATTTCTTATTTTCTCAAATTATTTTTATTTTGACTTGTGGAAATGCCACATTAATATGACAATATCCATCCACAAAGCTCTTATTTTATTCTTATTTTCTCAAATTATTTTATTTTGAACTCTTCATTGTATAGGCCCACACTTAAGCCCTTGAACTTTCAATTTCTTATTTTCTCAAATTATTTTTATTTTGACTTGAGGAAATGCCACATTAATATGACAATATCCATCCATAAAGCTCTTATTTTATTCTTATTTTCTCAAATTATTTTATTTTGAACTCTTCATTGTATAGGCCCACACTTAAGCCCTGAACTTTCAATTTCTTTGTATATATATTCTGCCTGCCTTAATGCTCTTATTTTGTTAATATCCATCCACAAAGCTCTTATTTTATTCTTATTTTCTCAAATCATTCTTATTTTCTACTTAAGCCCTAAACTTTCAATTTCTCTGTATATATATTCTGCCTGCCTTAATGCTCTTATTTTGTTAGCTCTTACATTGCTCTTATTTTATTCTTATTTTCTCAAATTATTTTATTTTGAACTCTTCATTGTATAGGCCCACACTTGAAATTTCTCTTACTCTTACTTTTTTCTTATTTTCTCAAATTATTCTTATTTTCTACTTAAGCCCTGAACTTTCAATTTCTCTGTATATACATTCTGCCTGCCTTAATGCTCTTATTTTGTTAGCTCTTACATTGCTCTTATTTTATTCTTATTTTCTCAAATTATTTTATTTTGAACTCTTCATTGTATAGGCCCATTCTTATTTTCTTATTTTGTTAGAAAAGTATAGGCCCACACTTGAAATTTCTCTTACTCTTACTTTTTTGTTAGCTCTTACATAATATCCTATATATTCTGCCCACACTTGAAATACTTGAAATTTCTCTTACTCTTACTTTTTTGTTAGCTCTTACATAATATCCTATATATTCTGCCTGCCTTAATGCTCTTATTTCATCTGCCTATATATTCTGCCTGCATTTTGAAATTTCTCTTACTCTCATTGTATAGGCCCATTCTTATTTTCTTATTTTGTCTTCATTGTATAGGCCCATTCTTATTTTCTTATTTTGTTAGAAAAGTATAGGCCCACACTTGAAATTTCTCTTACTCTTACTTTTTTGTTAGCTCTTACATAATATCCTATATATTCTGCCCACACTTGAAATTTCTCTGTATAGCTCTTTTTTGTTAGCTTTTACATATTTTGAAATTTCTCTTACTCTCATTGTATAGGCCCATTCTTATTTTCTTATTTTGTCTTCATTGTATAGGCCCATTCTTATTTTCTTATTTTGTTAGAAAAGTATAGGCCCACACTTGAAATTTCTCTTACTCTTACTTTTTTGTTAGCTCTTACATAATATCCTATATATTCTGCCCACACTTGAAATTTCTCTGCATAGCTCTTTTTTGTTAGCTTTTACAATATTTTGAAATTATTGTATAGGCCCATTCTTATTTTCTTATTTTGTTAGAAAAGTATAGGCCCACACTTGAAATTATATCCTATATATTCTGCCCACACTTGAAATTTCTCTGTATAGCTCTTTTTTGTTAGCTTTTACAATATTTTGGAACCCAACCCATCCTATATATTCTGCCCACACTTGAAATTTCTCTGTATAGCTCTTTTTTGTTAGCTTTTACAATATTTTGGAACCCAACCCACTTGACATGCCCACATTCATTTTGAAAGTATAGCTCTTTTTTGTTAGCTTTTGTTAGCTTTTGCTTTTACAATATTTTGAAATTATTGTATAGGCCCATTCTTATTTTCTTATTTTGTCTTCATTGTATAGGCCCATTCTTATTTTCTTATTTTGTTAGAAAAGTATAGGCCCACACTTGAAATTTCTCTGTATAGCTCTTTTTTGTTAGCTTTTACAATATTTTAGCTTTTACAATATTTTGGAACTTTGAAAGTATAGCTCTTTTTTGTTAGCTTTTACAATATTTTGGAAGTTTGAAAGTATAGGTCTTTTTTGTTAGCTTTTACAATATTTTGGAACCCAACCCACTTGAAATTACAATATTTACAATATTTTGGAAGTTTGAAAGTATAGGTCTTTTTTGTTAGCTTTTACAATATTTTGGAACCCAACCCACTTGAAAGTATAGGTCTTTTTTGTTAGCTTTTACAATATTTTGGTTTTTTGTTAGCTTTTACAATATTTTGGAACCCAACCCACTTGAAATTTCTCTGTATAGCTTTTACAATATTTGCTTTTTGAAATTACAATATTTAACTTTGAAATTACAATATTTAACTTTGAAATTACAGGAAGTTTGAAAGTATAGGTCTTTTTTGTTAGCTTTTACAATATAAATTTCATTTTGGAACTTAATTACAATATTTTGCTTTTTGAAATTACAATATTTAACTTTGAAATTACAATATTTAACTTTGAAATTACAGGAAGTTTGAAAGTATAGGTCTTTTTTGTTAGCTTTTACAATATAAATTTCATTTTGGAACTTAATTACAATATTTAACTTTGAAATTACAATATTTTGGAAGTTGTATAGGACCTTGCTTTTTGAAATTACAATATTTAACTTTGAAATTACAATATTTTGGAATTTTGGAAGATTCATTTTGGAATTTTTATTTTGGAAGTTGTATAGGACCTTGCTTTTTGAAATTACAATATTGTAATTTTGGAAGATTCATTTTGGAATTTTGGAAGATTCACTGTTGAGTTTTTTTTATATATTTTGGGTTTCTCACGCGATTCACTGTTGAGTTTTTTTTATATATTTTGGGTTTCTACAATATTGTAATTTTGGAAGATTCATTTTGGAATTTTGGAAGATTCACTGTTGAGTTTTTTTTAAGCGTTTGTATCCATTTGTATAGGTATTTCCCTTGCGTTTTTTTAACTTTGACTTCCCAACCCGTTTGGACAATTTTCTCCTCAACCCCTTGCGTTTGTATAGGTATTCTTTGTATAGGTCTTATTGTTGAGTTTTTTTTATATATTTTGGAACCCAACACTTCTCAAGTTCTCTCCTCACGGTGGTGCTGCAGACTCTTCTCACGTTTTAAAGTCTTTCAGCTCTTATTCCGTGTGTTTCTCTCTTTGTCTTCTCCAACATTATATTAATCTTGTTTTTATCATCATTAGCCGATGTGGGATTTCACTACTGCATCGCTTTTGTTCTCCCACTTTCTTAGTTGTTTGTGATATTTTCTTAGGTTGTCTTTTTTGCATACAAGAGTGCTTAGTGAAATATTATCGAGCAGAGGTTTCTATACACAAAATATAGATTCTCAATTTTGATTAGCAAATGGACACTTATGACTTTGTATTTGTCTTTCTGTGCTTCTGAAACAGATATTATGGCGTGTGCAGCATGCAAGATCATGAAAAAGAGATGCAAAGATAATTGTTGTTTCGCAGAATTTTTTCGACCTCAAGATTCAGAGAAGTTTCAGAAACTCAAACTCCATTACCCAGTCAAATTGATGAGAGAAAAGTTGAGTGATGCTAATACTACCAAGGTAGACAAGGAACGGCTATTACAAGATTGGTATGCCTGCGTCGATGCTAATGGCAAAGAAAAGAAAGCAGGGTCGTCCTCTTCAAAATGTCAAGCAGCCTCGTCGAATGGGCTAGGATGCAGCGACACTTGTTTATTTGCAGATTTATTCTCAACTGAGGCAAAAGAAATCATTTTTGAAATCATAAATGAACAAGGAGTGGAGATGGTGGAAACAGAGGTGAAGCTGATGTCAGAAAAGCTGAGAAGGAAAACAGATGATGAAGCCCAGCTAGCCGCGCAAATTTTGTTAGAATTGAAACGATCAGCACTGAAATGACATGGGCTTGTTATTGGGCTTGCAAAAGCAAAACAATTTGTGATTGGGCCTCCCGTTTAAATAGTATCTGCTTCAATTCTATTTTAGTATGTGAAGAATTTGTGATTGGGCCTCCCGTTTAAATAGTATCTGCTTCAATGCTATTTTAGTATGGGTGGCCCAATTAAATAGTATATGCTTTAATGCTATTTCTGTATGTGTTCTGTTATTTTGAATAAATAAATAAAAAGGGGTCTTCGTCTTCGAGACTTTCACGGAGTTCGTGTTGATTTGTTTTGATGAACAAAAAAAGGGGTCTACAAGGAGTGCGTGTTGCTGCTCTTAAGTAAACTCTGAATTTCTTTTGTTATTTTTTGTGTTTACGATATTATTATTATTATTATGTTGGAACTGAAAAAAATGAGACAAGTAAACGCCCTTTCGTGATTGGCAATTTGTTGAGCTCACGATATACAACTCAGAACTGGAAGTATCCTTCTTCAATTGCCACGTATAACGTTTTATTTTTATTTTTAAATGTACCAAAAAAATTTTAGGGTTTTATTTGAAAAATAAAAATTCATAAAATCCAGAAAATTGATGTAATTATGCATATTGGTTAAGATTTATTATGCATTTGCAATCTGCTTCACCGTTGTAGTAGACTGTTGTGTAGTTTGGTCAAAATTCAACAAACTGTTATGTGAAAAATGTAAATAACATACCCTTACTTTTCTTGTCTGTTTTCCTGTTTATCTTATTTTACAAAATAATAGAAAGTAGTATAAATAGGCCAAAAAAAAAATTCCACTTTACTCCCAATAACTTTGATCAATTGTCATTTTATTCCATTAAGTACTAAAATTAGCATTTTAGTCCATTACCTTTGATAATACGGTCATTTTAGTCCTTTTGTCCATTGTAATTAAAAAGTTTATGCTAAAGTCCGTTTGGGAACAGATTATTTAGTTGAAATTGAAAACTTTTTGTTGAAAGTGTAAAAAAAAAAATAAAAGAAGTTAAAAGGCTAGTTGAATAGTACAATAGAATCCATAAATAGTAACAAAAAGTGTAATAGGACCTATGAATAGTACCAAAAAGAAGCTACAAAATTAAATAAGCTGAAAGTTTTCATTACTTCCCAAATGGACTCTAAATCTCTTGTAGGACATTTGATAAACTTAATGGACTTAAATGACACTTTTTCAAAGTTAATGGACAAAAATGACAAATAATCAAAGTTATAAGGAGTAAAGTGTATTTTTGCTTAAATTGCACTTCAGCTGAGAAAGGAACAAAGAGTATAATTTTGGATAAAAAAGAAATACATGTGGTTTTATTGTTAGTGGTGTGCTTGAAAGCGGAGGTGAGTGATACCAAGGAGAAGGTGACGCAGAATGAGGAGAGTGGAAATGAAGCCTTGGTAGCAGCATTGCTTCAAATGAAGGGAAGCTTCTGCCCAATCCCAATGCACAAATTGATGAACATGAATCCCACAAGGCTACCAATGAGCTCTAGAGCTCAACTAGAACCTCTTCCCCTTCTAAGGAGGAGGGTGAGGTCGTGGGTTCAAGACCCACTTGGTGCGTGTGTAACTTACTAATTAAAAAAAAAAAAAAAAAAAAAAGAATCCCACAAGGCTGGGTCTCCTTATCATTTTGTGCCTATGGAAGGTACCCTGATTTGATGACTTGCCTCAGAAGAGTAATACAGCCAGTGATCGCAGCAATAACAAGAATATCTTCCACATCTCATCTTGGGACCGCTGAACCAGATTTTGCAGTTGCCAAAACTGAATGTTGTCTAGTAGTGCCTGATGTTTGGAATTAAAACCTCCTAAGTTTTATGGAAAGGGTCTGAATTGCCTTAAGTAAGTTTTCCTCGTCATTTACATTCATATTATTTTCTTCATAATTAGTAAATATGTTGGAACACATTTTTAGTTTGGACTAATGTATATCAACTTTATACTGGGATAACATTGTGGACTGTGGAGAGCTGTCTAGATTGGGTGGCTATGACAAGGTGTGCTTTTTTTTTCCCCTGAATGAAGTTACCATTTTTACATGCATTATTGATCCAGTGCCTTAATTTGAATTACCATTGTTTTTTGTTTGGTGAAGCTAATCACACTAGAGCAATTGTCAATACCAATGTATGGTAACTTGTTAAAAAAATGCCAACCTACCAATAATTTTGGGAATGGCTTTTTCTTCAACTTTTGTCGTCAAAGAGTAGCTTGGATTATTGGATGTATTAGTAGTTCTTTTGATTTCAAGAAGTAAAGTCACAGCATTGGCAATGAAAGCAATTCAAATATGTTAAGTACATTCTGGTGATGATGTTTTCTGGGTGCATTTTGTCATAGGACCTATGCTGGAAAACTTCTTTGACCCTCCCTGCTATATGCATCTTTTAACATTTAACATGCTTTACATACTTTTTTATTCTGGATTACTTGGCCAACACATAGCAGAGATATTGTCACATTTGATTCTTTGTAACTAAAAATTGTATAATGGTTTACACATAATATCATAATGAAGAGGATATTTACAGAAATAAGTGAACTGATGCTCTAAAATAGTACAATCATGACAATATGTCTTTAATTTTAGTTGTTTTCTAAGTAATTAACCGTATAACTTTTTCAATCTATAGGTACCATTTTTAGTGTGCCTCTGTATAAGGTGCTTCCAAATATCAATCAATCATTGAACTTCAGAATTTGATTTGTACTTTTTCTTCACATTCTTTCCATTTTAGGGGTGCCCTTTCACACACTCCATGAGTAATTGTGTTGCAATCCCATATGGCAATCTTTATATTATATTACTTGCCCAAAAAGAAAGAAACGAGCTATATGTTATCAAAATCAAAAGGTTAAAACTAAGAAAATATGCAAGAAAGGTGGATTCATTATTTCCAATTATCCATTCTTAGTCTGAAAATTCAATGCAAGTAGAGTTCACTAAAACAAGGTCCAAGGACTCAAAAATTTAAGTTAGGGCTTGTTTCTTGATATGATCTGATGCCTATAGAATTATGTGCTATGAGTTAATTTTCCACACTGCTATTGAATTATGACTTATAAGCCATTATTGCATTTTTCCTCATTCTTTAGGTAGTTGCTGACAATGGTACATTATTGTTTTCTCTTTACGGTTAGGTGACCTCTTGTAAGTTGTGTCGGCAAGTGGGAGTCTTTCAAACCCCCAAAGTAAGAAACATGACATTTGATCTTGTTTATCACTATTGTCCTATTTTTTCCCTGCCATTACCAATATTGTTATAATCTCATATGCATGAACTCCATTAATTACACATTGCAAACCATTTTTCCTGTTCTTAATAGTGTAGATATTTTATATAGTCACATTTTATACCTATCAAAAAAAAAAAATCTATTCACATGTTATGTCAAGCAACAAAGTCCCTTTCAACAATATTGTGGAAAGAAAAAAATGACAAAAAAAAAAAATATATAGTCACTTTATTATGAATAAATAAACACAAGAGGCCACTTTTAGAGGTATGTTATTCAAGTGAAATATGGAGTTTCTTAGGACTAGTAGACAACAAACTTGGTCAGAGGCGTGTTATTAGGGTTGGTTAGAGAGGTTTTCTGGGTTTGTGACGTTGGTGGTAAAGATGGTGGGAGCATTTAATTTTGGCATATTATGTGATGTGACATGGCATGAAAAGAATCATTTCCTGATTTGCTCCTAATAGCTCCTAGATAAGGAGAACGGATATTCCTATTAATTCTTATGTGGAGTACTTAGATGACAGGGACTTTTGTTCTTGAAATCTTAGGTTTGTTAGAGATTTTCAAGACTAGGAATTAGAGTCATTCAATTCTTTGATGGGCCTATTATATTCTAATATTACAGTGGGTGAGGTTGTTGATAGACTATTTAGGAGCCTTGTAAGTTGTAGCTCAGTTGGCATCTCTTGTACATTTAGGGTTCAAATCTCCCCTTCCCCAACTATTAAATTATTTAATTTTTTTTTTAAATTGTTTTGGGAGCCTAACAAAATAGTATATTTGATGTCTAATCTTTTTATGAGGTTTTGAGAGTTTAGGTGATATGCAATTTCCTGTGGAGTGGTGTAATAAAGTGCCTAAGAAATCCTTTTTATGGGGGTCTGGATAGTTGCATTGGACAAAATTCAAACTTTGGATAATTGTCAATGAAATGTTAATATCCTGAACTGTTTTGTATGTGTGATTCTTGTGAGTAAATAGTTGATCACCTTCAACAGTTCTACTTCATTGCTCACAAGTTGTGGTTTATTTTCTTGGCATGATTTGAAGTTCTATATATGATGCAGTAATAATAAGAAGGCAATTTCATGTATTATGATTGGAAATTATTGTTTGAGTGACATAAGAGTAGATTGGTGTGAATTGCAACTCCTTTTTGTCTCATGTCAATTATTTGAAAAGTAAGGAATAACTGGACTTTCAATGCTGTTGATCTTTCTACTCTTGAGCTTAAGAATCTATTTTTGAGAACTTTGTATGACTAGATGTCAGCTTATTGTGATGTTTGTATCTCTTTTTCTTTTTATTGTAATTTCTATTTTCAGAATTGTTATATCCCATGAATTAAGTCTATTGCTTGTATGCTTCTTTGATTTAATTCCATCATAAAGTACCTTTGAGAGAGAGAGAGAGTCTTTGTCTTCATCTTAAGTATTTCCATTAGTATAAAATAAATAAATAAATAAATAAAAGCAAAATTAGGACTTTTTTTTTCCCTTTTTTCTTTGGGAAGGGGTTTGAATGACCTTATACTCTTTTTAATTATGGTAACTAATCTTTTTTCTTCCCCCCCCCCCCCCCTCTCTCTCTCTTATCCTTTGATTCACATCCTCTACAGTCTCTCAATCTTTATGAATTAATGATCCAAGATATTAAAAGTTGTTGCTCTTTGGTATCTCTTGACCATCAATTCTTACCGCACCTTTGTTTCTGTTTCTGTCATGCCATCTTTTATTGTTCTAGATTTCATTTGTGTGCATTTCTATGCATTCATGATTTAGTATGTATTTGTTAAAACTAATGCTAAGACTTATAAGTCCAGACAAGTAGTGGCTCCATTTCAATTAGTTAATGATAATGGAATTAATGAATCACGAGCCATTCAAGTGCTATTAGTTACAGTTTGTTAATTAGCTGTTAAGATAATCCAGGTGTAATTAATTCATTTGTTCCTATAAATACGGATAGTTAGTTAGCTAGTGTCTCTCTAATTATTTGGGGACTGATTTCATTTTTCTCATTTTTCATCAATAAGACTTCTGTTTTATTTAGCTTGTTGCTTCTAAGTGAGAGAGTGAAATTCTTAACATGGTATCAGAGCTCTAAGCTCATCAATGACTTTCACTGAAAATTCCACGAGTCCAATCACTACAAATTCTTCTTATTTAACTGGTCAAGCTTCTGCAGGAATGGAAGATCCATCTCTTAATCCATTCTTTCTGAGCATTTGCGATGTTCAAGGTAGTCAATTGGTTTCTCAACCATTAACTGGTGCTGAGAATTATCAAAGTCAAGAGCTATGATTGTATCTCTATCAGCGAAGAAAAAGATTGTGTTTCTGATTGGAACTATAGCCATTCCTGATGCTTCTTCAATAGAGTACATCTCTTGGACGAAATGCAATATGACAATTCTCTCATTGATCATCAATTCCATCTCGAGAGAAATTGCTTCAAGTCTAATGTACACTAACAATGTGAGAGAAGTGTGGCTTAATTTGTGAGATAGGTTTTCTCAAGGCAATGCTCTAAGGATTTTTGTGCTTCAAAGGGAATTATCATCTTTCACAGAAGGCCAGCTCTCAATTGAGACTTATAGGTTCAAGTCTCTTTTAGAACAGTTAATCAATTTTCAAGATGTTCCAGATTGTAAGTGTGCTTGTACTTGCAGCTAACAATGTTTACACTTCACCTCCTCCTTCCAATTCTTCCTCCAATGGTGGTTCTTCAAGCACACCATCTGCTTCTCTGGTTCCAGTGCTGAATGATAGGGCTTCATCTTTCTCAATGTCCATTACACAAGCTCAATGTGAACAACTTCTGAGCTTTATGAAGTCTCAGTCAATCACTAATTGAACCAATTCTACATATCAAACTTCTTCTGCTTATGAATCTGCTATGGTGAATTCTAGTGCTCAATTTCAGTCGGGTGGTGCTACTTCCCTTTTCATTAACAATTTCACAGGTAATACCATTTCCCCTTCTACTCCTTCTAGCATAGATTCCAAACATTCCATTTTTTTCAGCCAGTATTGTTGATAGACAAGCTTTTGCATCTAAAGATTGGATCTTGGACACAAGGGCAACTGATCATATAGTCCATTCAATCCCTCGTCTTACCACCATTACTTTTGTCATCAATACTGTTGCTCATTTACCTATTTTGGAAACAACATTATTAACTCATATAGGCACAGTTAAACTCAGTGAAACTCTTATCTTGGTTGGTGTACTTTTTGTACCTTGTTTTAGTTTTCAACTTGATTTCCATTAGTCATCTTACAAAATCATTATTTTGCTGCTTTGTCTTCTTTTCTAAACTGTGCTTTATTTAGGACCTTACTCATTGGAGCATGATTGGTCTGGGTAAAGAACATGGTGGTCTCTACTTCCTGTAGTAAGACTACATGTCAGATGTGTTCAAATCAGTTGTTTCTTCTGTACTTACATGTCCATTTAATGCTTGGCACTATTGTTTAGGTCATCCCTCTAATGAGAAATTAGCTCTTCTTAATTAGGTGCTTCCTGTTGTAAATAGCAATAAAGATGATCTTCGTATGGTTGGTCCAATTGCTAAGCAAAAAAGGCTTCCTTTTCATTTTAGCACTAATGCTTCTCGTGCTTATTTTGAACTCATACACTGATTTGTGGGAACTCTTCTCCGTTCCTACCACTGATGTTTTCAAATTCATTCATACAATTGTGGATGATTATTCCAGATATACTTGGATATACTTGCTTAAATCTAAGTCTGAAACTCGGTCCCATGTTGTGCAATTTGCCACTTTAGTTGAAACATTTTCTTTCTCATTGTGGGTCAAGCTGCTGCTGTTCTTCTTCAGAGGTTTAATTATGACCAGAGTGGAAATAGTAAATGAATGGCTACTCTTGTCCAAACTGCTGCCTTCCCAATCCTTTTGATCCCATTCTTTCTTATTCCTTCCTTCAAGGAGCCTTCAACTTCTTCAGCCCCACGCTCTTTTAAAATTCTTGCCTTGATCTACTTCTCTCTTGCTCATAGCAAGTGACAAAATGATGTATTCCATTTTTGTTTTTGTTTTTTTTTTTTTTTTTTGATAAAACAACATGATGTATTCTGTTGGACTCTTCTACCTCCCTGCCTCTACTTGCTCCCTCATATGTGCAACACAAACAGCTTTTAATGTAGTTTTCCCATACTTAATCAGTTCTAAGAAGTTCACTGCTTTAATTCTTAACTCTGGTTGTCCTCTCATTTTCATCTTCCCTGATTGTAGTCAATGATGACTCTGATGGATCATCAGGAGTTTCTAAGTGGCAATATATAATTGGTTTCCTTTTTACTCTTAGGGCTTTTGCACTTCACTCTCTTTCCCTGTCCCTGATGCATCTTCCCTTCCAAAAGGTTCTAAAAAGGGAAACATATTCAGTGGTTCTGGAAATGCAAATTTGTACAGCAGTTGTTGCCACTTGTGTATCTATTGTGGGAAATAGAAGACTTTTTGTATGGAAGTGGTAGGTTTTGCAGGAGGAAGAGTTTCTTATGTTATGACCTTAGTTTGGACAGCTGTGGCTTGGCAGGTTTGTTCTGTTGATGTGGTACTGTTGTGGACTTAATTTGTAATTGTATCATCTCTATCAGTACTGCTTCTTTGGCTATTACTTCTATTGCTTCCATGATAGTCTTCCATGATAAGATGAATGGCATCAAGGAAATTGATATGCTTTTGGCTATTTGGGGTTTTGCATCTCATAATTAGTAGAATTATCTTGATGATTCTAAGGCAAGGTGATTGCAGAATATTGTTAGTGAGTTTCATAATGGCTCACCATGTTGATCTATGTTGCAATCTTTTGTGCTTATGACCTTGGCATCATGTGAATGGTTTGGGCAGGCAAGTTTCTGTAGAGGAAGGAGAAGCCAAAGCGATCATGACCTGAATGTTTTGTTTATTGAAATCAGTGCCAAGGCCAGCTTTAATATTAAGGTAAGCAATTAGTTTCCTCTAGTTGGATAGCTAATTATACAAATGTTAAAGGCTTGTTGATAAAATGTAAATGCACATGATTTTGTTTGGGCTCACTCCAAACACTACATACTTCATTTTTGGAAAGAAAAAGCTTTTAGTGAATCATGCTAATGATCTGACCATCAATGATTCTACTATTTTTTTTCTTTCGAAGGGTAAGATTTGTTTATTGGTCTCTTTTGAATAAAGGAGAATATCTAGATGACAAGAGTTCATACATGCTCGATGGCTACAACAGCTGTTTCATGCTTAGCTAAATTTTTGGTCTCCTAATATATTTCATGTCTGATCAATGATTTATGTTGCCATAATCTGATTAACACAATGACAGCATATGATTATTTCTTATAAAAAAAAATTAAAAAAAAAAAAAAAAAAAAACCCTCTTATGTAAGCTTCTTATTGTTTTTGTATTTCTAAAAAAACTCATAGTCATGCAACTTAGTTTTCATTATCAATCCCTTGTCAGGAACATCTTAGAAAGATTGTAGCAGCCTTACCTGGAATGGAAACACTATTTTTGACCAATCAAGAAGACATGGTTGATGTCAATCTTAAGTCTAGCAATGCATTTGCAACGCAGTCCCAACCACAGTCAGGAGCATGTGCATTTTGATACATGTTGTGAACCTAAGCTCCAACTTCATCGTCCCATCCTAAATGTCTTATGAATTCTATCGTGTTTGTAAAGTCCTCGTTGTCCTCTTTTGTAACTTTCCCCCTCTTTTGGTTGGTTGCTAAAGGATTTATGTACCATTTGGTAAATTTTTAGAAAATTCGTGTCTTCAATGAACTAAACTACAAATTCTTATTCTAAAAGTGATTATATGCAATACAATTGTTTGAGTCTATCCTTTATTTTGAAAGAATCTATCTGTTATATTAGGTATGTGTTAAAAAGGTGACTTTTCTGCTCCAATTTACAATTCTGTCTCCTGTCAGATAGATCTCCTCTCCCCTTCTAGTTCAAGAGCATAGCCCTTCCTTACTCAAAAATCAGAACAGTTAAGTGCATGTGACTACTTCACTTGAGGAGCTTGTAACATTGTCGATTCACCCTTCCAAGGCTTAAAGTTTTAGATATTGTCATCCCTCAAGCTGGACTGGTTTTCCTCTGCACGGGATGTATGTATTCTCATTCTTATATTGTTTAATGTACAGATCTCAAAGTTATATGGGGTATGCACATTGTGAGAAAAAGAATGTGTGTATTCTTTGATTCTCATTCTTATAACGTTTAATGTACAGATCCCAAAGTTATTCTCATTGTGAGAAAGAAGATGGATATATTGAATGCATAATATGTTTTCAGAGTTAATTACACTCTTAAAATTGACTATTGGAGAGACTAAGAGAGACACCATATGCCCCCATTGACATGACAAGAAGTTAAAATGAAATTGTGAGCTTCCTGTAAAGCTATAACTGGTTTTACAATTTTACAACCAATGATTTTCAATCATTAAGTTGGCAAAGACAAGGAAAAAACAATAATATTTCTCTATTTCTCTTGGTTATGGAGTTACTCCAGCTTGAGTTATTACAGCTGACCCTCTAAGAATTCAAATGCGATCAGATGAGTATATGAAAAAAGATAAGATTAGGACCTAAAAGAAAAATTACCAAGGAATTTCTTATCCATAAATAACATTGGCAAAACAGAGAGCATGTATCATATATGGGAAGTAAAAATTAATAATAGTAAGAATCAGGCAAATCAAAATCACTGCTACTAGTATAAAGACCAGATAAAGATTTTACGAAGCTTAGAAGAAATCATACCACAAATTCTAGAATAAGGTGAAATACCCTCTTGAAATTTTCTCTATAAACATTCATCTACTTGCAATAACCATAGTTTCCATCATATTATATGAAACTTAGTTTGTCACATTACCCAGTGGTACAGACCTCCCTATCCTAAAGTGACCAAGTCTTTGAATTTCCCTAAAACAAATAGACACCGAAGCAAACCATAGTTGAGATGTTATTGTAGAAAAATCTGCTCAAACCCTTAACTAGCTCTCACTCTACATAGATTAATAATCAGACCTCCCCCAAAATTCTATCACAATTCCAATGCATAACAAATCAACAATTTACTGATCCATCAACAAATGACAGAGATTGAAAAGGAATATAGAATTAAAATTTAACAAATACATCACCCATATGATATCATCTCTAAATTAAATTACACATAACTTATTAAAAATTATGTTTGATATAAATAATTAGGAGCTCAGGCACCCTTGAGTGAAACTAGGCTCTCAACATACACCGTAGCTTCTTTTCTGATGAATGATTTCAGAAACTCTGGAATTTGAAGATTCCTAATTTCTTTAGAACCAATGTTATACAAGACTATTGTGCCATCATCACCAACTAGAAGGAGCATTCCATTCTGGGAAAATTGTAGGGGCTTGTGAATTCCTAACAAGGGTCCTATAACAAGTTGTTTGGTCCAAGAATCCTCAACCCCGTATTGACGCATCACCCATATATCAAAGTATTTCTCTGTCACAGTATCCTCCTCATAAACAACAAAAGCAAGGGAATCATTGAACACAGAAAAAACTTTGTTCCTCTGCGTACTTGAAACAGTGTCCACTGGGTACCTTAGTTTTCTAAACACCTCATCTGGCAACCTCATTATTCGAAACACCTCACGACTCATGTCGAAGGATAGAATTATCTCACAATCACAATTCTGCCCGAGTTCGTTTATGTGGCCGTTGTCAAAGAAACCGAGCCAATGATTAACACCATTGAAGTACATTGCACGATAAGAAAGCAACCTAAGGTTTGAACGATGAATAGTGGTGTCAATTACTTGGGTCCAGGAATCAGCATTTAGGGAGTAAACATGTGTGAAGAGTGAATTCTGGGTAGGTGGAGAATTCTTGTTGTAAGTGACTATTCTAACCGCCTTGTAGTCATTAGAATATTGATCATAACCAAATGCAAAAAGTATTGTAACGTTATATGGTGGAAGAAAAGGACGCTGTGGAAGTGGGGGACAACGAATGATCTTATGTTCTCTGATTGCTGGATTCCATAAGGCAAATACATCGGCGCGGCCACCACCGAAGGTAAGGTAGGGAGCCAAGGGACTACCAATGCAAATAATACCATTGATGCAACCAAACAGGTTGATATATATAGGTCGACGAAGTACGGTCAAGCCCAAGTCCTTTGAAAAGTCCACAATGCGTAGAGCATCATCATCAAGATAAGGGTGCAGGGAGAAGACATGTTCTAATAAACCATAGCTCTCGACCAAAATACTTGAATTTTCTGTTTTTGTTTGATGGTGAAGAAGGTGTTTGGCAATGAAAATTGGGTTTCGGAAAAGAGTAGACCATGACTTTTGAACGCACCTGAAACGAAATAATGATTTAACTGGAAGCCATGACAGGATCTCTTCCAACAACTCCTCCGGTAAGTATAAATTATTATTATTGGAGCTTAACCTTAAGTTGGACCTTCTTGACCTTCGCCCCCACGTCGAATACCTTCGCCCCCACCTCCACTTCGAACTCATCGAACTCGACATTATTGTCATTTGTCGATAGAGTACTACTAGTGTTTGACTAAAATCCCTATTCCTAATATATACTCCTGTATTACTCCCTTGTACGTTTGGTACTCGGTATCTTTATTTGCACGCGTTTCTTCTTTTTTTTTTTTTTCTTTTTTTTTTTTTTTTTTGAGAAAATTTTTTTATGTTGATTTGGCAGTGTGGTGCTGTTAACTTTGGTTGGATTTTTGAGTTCGAATAATTGGGTTTTTTTTTTTTCTTTTTTTCTTTTTTTTGTGGCTCAAAAATTCAATTTTTGGGTCAAAAAGTAAAATTTATTCAAGTTAGACTATTTAGTTTCTGTTTCTCAAAAAAAAAAATAATAATAATAATAATAAATAAAACATATAAATAAGATAGGCATCAAAAATTAGAGACATGGTGCTAGAAAGTAATAAAAATGATGAGAAATATTCAAAACAATACCTTAAAATTCTAAACATTATGTTTATATTTTTAAAGAGAAGAAACACTTGCTACAATTCAAAACCTATATAATATTTAACTTTAATAAAACATGTAATATGTGTTCCATGTGTGTGTCTATATATATATATTGGGTAATATTTAAAATATTCAAATTAGAGAGAACTGATTATGGTAATATTTTTTTTTTTTTTAAAGTCCTTTTAGGAACTGTGGCAGCACAAATTTGATTCAACCTGGGCTTAGGATGACAATTAATTTGTATTATGGGTTAACAATAATCCACATAGAAAATTTTGAACAAGAACTATGCATCTTTGAGAATAAAATAACATAGAAATATTTATTCATAAGGTTTGTTGGAACGGTTTTTTTACAGAGTTTCTCCCTCTTGTTTTTCCAAGAAATCCCCTCTTTATATTAGTTTCCTCCCTTTTATATTCCCCCTACTCCTCCATTTTTATCATTTCCTTCATTTGACCTGTTTTCTTCTTCAGCATAAGCTCCAGTATGAGCTGTCCTTTTACAGTTGGGCTGTCCCATCAAGCTCTTCTTCCTCAACATTATGATGAATGGAGACTTTTGAGGCTCTTTGTCTTATTCTAATCAGTTATCTAACATTAAATGCAGATGTATTAGACACATTATTGTGGATCTATCAGGAAACTTTAGAAGGCGTCCTTAGATAATCCCATAAGTTCCGAAATTCTTCCTCGGAAGGTCAGGAAACACGTTGACTTTGCTTGCTCGGTGTAGATATTTACTTTGGATGGGGTCCACGGTAATTTACCATTGGACCCATGATGACGCGCCCTTTGGTATGTGGTTGGAGGTATGGGTCATTTGGGGAGGTTTTCATCCTAAAGGAGTACATATTGGGCCTAGTTTAGCCCATGGCCCAAACAATTGATCTGCAAGGCCCAAATAACATTCTTTAATGTCATTACATTAAAAATAGGTTTACGTGGTCAAACTAAATAGGTTTACGTGCCCTTTGGTCTCTATCGATTCATTCTTTAATGTTATGTTTACCCTATATTTTATTTGACCACGTAAACCTATTTTTAAAATGCATTATACTAGTAGAGCATCTCTATTTATGCATGCTGTATGACCATAGCCCCTAAAACTGTAGAGAGATATTTCTTTTATTCATTAATTTCTATAAATTTATGACTTTGGCTATTGGTATTTTTTACAATTAAATTTAATAAAAATCAATGGCTAGAAAAAATGTGTAATTTATATAAAGTTACACTAGATGTGACTTGAACTCATCTTTTACTCTACATATTCATCACACAAAAACCATTTCATCTTTTTTTTTTAACCATACATTTCAAAATTTATTTGAGAATAATTCAACTTAAAATTTTAGTTGTATTTTCATTTAAATCCCTTATTTTGTTCCTAAAGAGGAAAAACTATTCCCTTATTTTTAAATTTAATTTTTTAGACAACCTTTTGGAAATTTTACCCTTTTTTGAAAAATATAATTGTTCTTTTTATCTAGCTTATTTTCAAAATTATATAAACCAATAAAATAAATTATCTCAAGTAGAACATCCCCAGTAAATATTTGACTTAAATCATTCTCATAATGACAAAGTAAGCTCTTTTTTTTTTGGGGGGGGGGGGGGGGGGGGGGGGGGGAGGGGGGAATATAGTTAGATTAACTTGTAGGAAATATTATTATGGAATCAAAGATATTCTAGGTTGAAAAAGTCTATATGTACAACAAAGTTTTACAATATTTTCACAAGCTCTTTTGAGTTATGGTGAGTGTCAATATAATCGTTAATCTATCATAAGCTTTTATCTATTGAAAAATATGGTGAAATTTTGATATGACAGAATAAATAACCAACTCAAAGTATTTTTTTTACATTTTGTTTTAATTTTAGAGTTTACAAAATCTAAATTTGCTAGGATTTAGATGATTAGATCTCTTACGCAATTATTGTATGAACTAAAAGTTAGAAATGTCAAAAAAGTTAAAAATTAAAAGTCAATTATTGTTGTCATTGGAGTCCAATACGTTATTTAAGGAGTAAAGATGAGACTATGAGGGTTTAGGGTACATTTGGTTAGGTTGTTATCTTCTTCTTCTTTTTGGTATTATATTATGAGAGATGCTACATCTACAATAATTTTACAACATTTTTACAACAAATCATAGGTGGTTAGTTGTTATTGGTTCAAATTTGAAACTAATACTAAGATTACTTTTTTGCCCTAACAATAACAACCAGTAACAACCTGCTAATTAAGATTTGTTGTAAAAATGTTGTAAAATTGTTGTAGATATATCATTTCTCTTATATTATATTTTATTACTTGATTTGGTTTGAAAGTTTACATTTCTCTTCTACATTGATGATTCTAAATTCAAATGTAGAAGAGGAATCATACCACCAATGTGATTGTACTTATATTTAGATACATGTTGATTTGGGAAAATTACACTTTACCACCTTAAACTATATTCCAGATTACACTTTGCACCATAAATTTTTCAAATGCATATTTTGCACTTTAAACTATGACTTTTGTTACATTTTGCACCATAACATTAAGTTTGCTATTATGTTGGATAGAAATATCAAGCACTGAAGTACGTGACTTACATGTGAGTCTTTCTTAAGTGGTACAAAATAAAAAGACCAAATGCCCCTATTCCCAACTCATCTTTTCATCCCAATCCCAAAATTTCCAAAATTCATATTATCAAATGTTATTAAATTTTATATTGATAATTTTTTTCTTCAAATCTTTTGAAGCAAAAGCTTGCACATAGAATCTTGGAACTTGCACAGAAAAAGCAAAAAAATACATGGAAAACTAGCGTTTAAAAATACGAATGAAAGAGGTGGTTTGCAAAATTCGTGGGCCTAATGCTAATTCAATGCATTAAGCCGTGGGATCTAACGACACATAATCCAAAAAGAGCCAAGCTTGTGTAGAAGAGAAGAGAAACTAAACCCACATGTAAAATAGGTTGAAACTTATCAACCTGTCGGAGAAGAGAGGTGGTGCCCTGGATGCTTTTGTTTTGGGTACTTACTATTTAGGGTTCAATTATTTTATTTTTGTGAGAGCGAGAAGAGTTGTTGGCCAAGACAGAGGAGAAGCTGCAACGCAAGAGAGGAGAGATGGGTAAGAAGTGAAGAAATAATTTTTTTTTCTTTGATTCATGATTGGGAAGAGGGGCATTTGGTCTTTTTATTCTGTGCCACTTAGGCAAGACTAAGTGGAGTCACATGCTTGAAATTTCTGTCTAACGTAACAGAAAAATTAACATCAATGTGCAAAGTGGAACAAGAGACATAGTTTAAGTTACAAAATGTGCACTCGAAAAGTTAAGGGTGCAAAGTATAATCTAAGATATAGTTTAGAATGATAAAATGTAATTTTCCTTGTTGATTTGGTTTGGTGTATTTACTTCTTTCCTTTTCAAGAGCAATCAATGGTTAATATGGATTTTGCATTGTGTTAAAAGAAATGAAGGAATGGAAAATTATAATACTAAACCCAAAATAAATAAAAATATCTAATTTATATCTATTTCTATCTATACTTCTATATCTATCTACTCCATTTGGAAATGTCCCAAAATAAAGTTCTTTACATAAAATTTATAAATAAAAGTATTATCTTACCATTTACTTTATTTAAAAAGTCAATGTTATTATTCGTTTAAATTAACGAGGACAGTTTTTTTTTATTTTAATTTTTATCTTTTTACTTGACAAACAATGCATTAAATGATATTCCCTTAAAAAGTTGGATCATGACAATTTGGACGTGGCTCGTGAGTACTATTTAAAAAGCTTTCCCAGTTTAGATTCCTACTTTTGGATGCCCAAAATACCCTCAAATTCACTGGTTTAAGAAGTTTAAATAATATGGTTAGACATGTAAAATTACTAATTTAAAAATTCCTAAATTTTAAAAAGCAGATTTCTCCATTTTCCATGTTTCTTTGTCAAATTCAAATTTAAAAATAAAACAATTCCTTTAAGAAATAAACAGTTTTTTTTAGATTTTTTTTTATATTAGTATTTAGAATCACCTCAAATTTTAGATAGTTTCAAACTATTTTTTTCTCTCACGATATAGTAGTGTAGGGTCAGTTTTTGTGGCCCAAGCCCAAAAGATATGGGTTAAAGGCCCAATGAACTCAGGACAATGAATTTGTAAAGAGTGAGTGAAAGAGCTGGGCTAGTTATGAATTAAACAATGGTTGGCTAAGGTACTTATGGTTGTGATAACATGAAATAATGCTTGAACAATTCTATGAATGAATGTCCGAAGAAATGTTTTATTGAATGAACAGTAATTACAACATTCAAAACTACAGTAAAGCTTTTCTTTTCTCTTTCTTGCATTTTCTCCGATCCTCATTATCAGGGACCCTTCTTCTTTATATAGCACCCTCCCCCATCATCTCCATCGTCCACCTATTCTTCATCTAGGTATCCACTTGAGTGCATGTCACGTCATGTGTCTACTTTAGTTCTTTGTGAGTGGCGGTAACTGAGGTTACACTATTCAGGGGTCATCTCCACTTAAATGCGGCCAGAAAAGCTGTTGCAGTGCATTAAATACAGTGGTAGCAGCTTTTCCTTTAGATATTTCTTCATTCTTATCATCTCCGAACATACCTAGGGCTTATCATAATCACTAGGCTTGCTAGGAAAATCATTGGAACCGTCCACACATTTGATTGATCAAGGATATTCATATCCGAGAGAGAAGACCTCCTCGAACTACAATAACCTCTTTGGAAGCAAGGTCACCTCCTCGGACTACAACCTTCCTTCATTTCTGGGCTTAAGGCCATCAGATGGGCTCCCCCATCCAATTATTGCTCTTCGGAAATACCACACTCCTCAACATGGTGCCCCAGGCCCACTCAGTAGTTTTGGGTTTTTACCCCCCCCCCCCCCCCCCACAAGTAGTATACTAAAAACTTCTTCTTCTATTTTTTTTTTATATTAGTATTTAGAATCACCTCAAATTTTAGATAGTTTCAAACTTCTTCTTCTTCTTCTAAACAACTATAATGATAGTGAACATCAATTTTTAATATGTTGTCTCCGCATTATTCTTCCTAAGCAATGCATAACCTATAGAATGAGGAAGAGTAACAAAACATGAGTGGAATAACTAAATAGCCTAACTTATGACTACAGAAAACAATCAATAAAAAAACCTCCATATTGCATTAAGTCGTAACCTGCCCACCATTAATAAATCTAATTAATCACTTGCCAAATAATTGATTAACTTCCCGTCAAAAAAAGAATTGATTAACTTAATCACAATCGGGCCTAAAACCCTAAAATTTGGGATATGATTCCTAGGAGAAAGAAAAGAATAGAATGGAATGAAAGAGGTGGATTATTCTTATTTGGAATTTTGGGCATGCAATGGACAAGGATGATAAGGAACATCATGCTAAGGGGATTGAGAAGAAAAAATAAATTATGTCAAGAAAGTGATAGAATGCTCTTGGTACAGTGTACTAACCACACAATTCATTAGGTGAATCCCCCGCCTAAATATAAAGGTTGAGTAGAACACAAACCTGTGGCTTGGCTAAAAGAAGCACATCATGATGAATACCAGAATATGAGGTACATTTGATTAGGTTGTTATCTTTTTCTTTTTCTTTTTTGGTTATATTTTATTTTATTACTTGATTTGGTTTGAAAGTTTACATTTCTCTTCTACATTGATGATTCTAAATTCAAATGTAGAAGAGGAACCATTACCACCAATGTGATTGTATTTATATTTAGATACATGTTGATTTGGGAAAATTACACTTTACCATCCTAAACTATACCCCAGATTCACTTTGCACCTTAAACATTTCAAATGCATATTTTGCACTTTAAACTATGACTCTTGTTACATTTTGCACTACAACATTAAGTTTACCGTGTTGGATAGAAATCTCAAGCACTGAAGCACGTGAGTCTTCCTTAAGTGGTACAAAATAAAAAGACCAAATGCCTATTCTCCCATCTCATTTCTTCATCCCAATCCCAAAATTTCCAAAATTCATATTATCAAATGTTATTAAATTTTATATTGATATTTTTTTCTTCAAATCTTTTGAAGCAAAAGCTTGCACATAGAATCTTGGAACTTGCACAGAGAAAGCAAAAAAATTCATGGAAAACTAGCGTTTAAAAATATGAATGAAAGAGGTGGTTTGCAAAATTGGTGGGCCTAATGCTAATTCAATCCATTAAGCTGTGGGATCTAACGACGCATAATCCAAAAGAACCAAGCTTGTGTAGAAGAGAAGAGAAACTAAACCCACATATAAAATAGGTTGAAACTTATCAACCTGTCGGAGAAGAGAGGTGGTGCCTTGGATGCTTTTGTTTTGGGTACTTACTATTTAGGGTAGTATTATTTTATATTTTTTTTTTTTGTGAGAGCGAGAAGAGTTGTTGGCCAAGACAGAGGAGAAGCTGCAACGCAAGAGAGGAGAGATGGGTAAGAAGTGAAGAAATAAATTTTTTTTTCTTTAATTCATGATTGGGAAGAGGGGCATTTGGTCTTTTTATTCTGTGCCACTTAGGCAAGACTAAGTGGAGTCACATGCTTGAAATTTCTGTCTAACGTAACAGAAAACTTAACATCAAGGTGCAAAGTGTACCAAAGGACATAGTTTAAGGTACAAAATGTGCTCTCGAAAAGTTAAAGGTGCAAAGTGTAATCTAAGATACAGTTTAGAGTAATAAAGTGTAATTTTCCTTGTTGATTTGGTTTGGTGTATATACTTCTTTCCTTTTCAAGAGCAATCAATGGTTAATATGGATTTTGCATTGTGTTAAAAGAAATGAAGGAATGGAAAATTATAATACTAAACCCAAAATAAATAAAAAGATCTAATTTATATCTATTTCTATCTATACTTCTATATCTATCTACTCCATTTGGAAATGTCCCAAAATAAAGTTCTTTATATAAAATTTATAAATAAAAGTATTATCTTACCATTTACTTTATTTAAAAAGTCAACGTTATTATTCGTTTAAATTAACAAGGATAGTTTTTTTTTTTTTTTATCTTTTTACTTGACAAACAATGCATTAAATGATATTTCCTTAAAAAGTTGGATCATGACAATTTGGATGTGGCTCGTGAGTACTATTTAAGAAGCTTTCCCAATTTAAATTCCTACCTTTGGATGCCCAAAATACCCTCAAATTCATTAGTTTAAAAAGTTTAAATAATATGGTTAGACATGTAAAATTACTAATTTAAAAATTCCTAAATTTTAAAACGCAGATTTCTCCATTTTCCATGTTTCTTTGTCAAATTCAAATTTAAAAATAAATTTTTTTTTTTAAGAAATAAACAGTTTTTTTAGATTTTTTATTTTTTTTTATTTTTTATATTAGTATTTAGAATCACCTCAAATTTTAGATAGTTTCAAACTATTTTTTTCTCTCTCACGATATAGTAGTATACTAAAAACTTCTTCTTCTTCTTCTTTTCTAATAAATAAAACAATTTTAAGATGTAGGACAACCATTATGCCAGATAATATTACAGAAGAATTTGAAACATGAAGTCAAAAAACAACTACAATGACAGTGAACATCAATTTTAATTTGTTGTCTCTGCATTATTCTTCCTAAGCAAGGCATAACCTATAGGATGAGGAAGATGGGTAACAAAACATGAGTGGAATAACTAAATAGCCTTACTTATGACTACAGAAAACAATCAATAAAAAAACCTCCACATTGCATTAAGCCGTAACCTGCCCACCATTAATAAATCTAATTAATCACTTGCCAAATAATTGATTAACTTCCCGATGAAAAAAGAATTGATTAACTTAATCACAATCGGGCCTAAAACCCTAAAATTTGGGATATGATTCCTGGAGAAAGAAAAGAATAGAATGGAATGAAAGAGGTGGATTATTCTTATTTGGAATTTTGGGCATGCAATGGAGAAGGATGATGAGGAACATCATGCTAAGGAGATTGAGAAGAAAAAATAAATTATGTCAAGAAAGTGATAGAATGCTCTTGGTACAGTGTACTAACCACACAATTCATTAGGTGAATCCCCCGCCTAAATATAAAGGTTGAACAGAACACAAACCTGTGGCTTGGCTAAAAGAAGCACATCATGATAAATACCAGAACATGAAAAACTATCTTTCTAAATGTGTAAGTAAAAAGCTCAACAACATGAACGATTTCACAAAAACTAGCTAGCAATCACTGAGGTTAAACCAACCCAACTAGGAAATTTTACAACATTGAAATGCTAAGAGGCCACAAAATCTATAATAAAGTCATCTACCTACAGTAAATATGGTTTCCACCAAAGTAAAGTAAACTTAATTTATCAAATTAGCAAGTGGTACGGACCCTCAAGTGACCAAGTCTGTGTGAATTTCCCTAAAACAAATAGACACCAAAGCAAACAATAGCTGAGATGTTATTGCAGAAAAAACTACTCAGATTAATAACCAGCCCTCCCCAAAAATTCTATCACAATTCCAATGCATAAAAAATCAACAATTTACTGATCCATCAACAAATGACAGACAATTGAAGAGGAATATAGAATTAAAATTTAACAAATACATCATCCATATGATATCATCTCTAAATCACACATAACTTACTGAAAAATTATTTTTGATATAAATAAGTAGGAGCTCAGGGCCTCAGGCACCCGTGAGTGAAACTAGGCTGTCAACATAAACCACAGCTTGTTTTGGGATGAGTGAATTTGGAAACTCTGGAACTTGAAGTTTCATAATTTCTTTAGAACCAATGTTATACAAGACTATTGCACCATCGTCACCAACAAGAAGCACTCCATTCTTGGAAAAATATAAGGGCCTGCCAATTCCTGACAAGGGTCCTAAAACAAGTTGTTTGGTCCAAGATTAATCCTCAACCCCGTATTCAAGCATCACCCATATATCAAAGTATGTCCCTGTCATAGTCAGAGTATACTCCTTATCAACAACAAATGCAAGGCAATCGTTGAACACAGAAAAAACTTTGTTCCTCCGCATACTTGAAACACTGTCCACAGGGTACTTTAGTTTTCGAAACACATCTGGCAACCTCATTATTCGAAACACCTCATGAATCATGTCGAAGGATAGAATTATCTCCCTATCACAATTCTGCCCGAGTTCGTTTATGCGGCCGTTGTCAAAGTAACCGAACCAATGATTAACACCATTGAAGTACATTGCACGATAAGAAAGCAACCTAAGGTTTGAACGATGAATAGTGGTGTCAATTACTTGGGTCCAGGAATCAGCATTTAGGGAGTAAACATGAAAAAAATTGTAGGAGTCTCTGAAGAGTGAATTTTGGGTAGGTGGAGAATTCTTGTAGTAAGTGACAATTCTAACCAACTTGTAATCATTAGAATATTGATCATAACCAAATGCAAAAAATGCTCTAAAGCTATATGGTGAAAGAAAATGGGCAGGAGCAGGACACTGAGGAGGTGAGGGACAACGAATGATCTTACGTTCTCTGATTGCTGGATTCCATAAGACAAATACATTATTGAAGCCGCCACCGCCACGGGCAAGGCAGGAACCATAAATGCAAATAATACCATTGATGCAACTAATCATGTTGAGACTTCGAGGTTGAAGTTGGGGCAAGCCCAAGTCCTTTGAAAGGTCCACAATGCGTACAGCATCATCAACATCAGCATAAAGGTGCAGGGAGAAGCCATATCCTAGTAAGTCAAAGATCTCGACCAAAATACTTGGATTTTCTGTTTTTGTTTGATGGTGAAGAAGGTGTTTGGCAACGAAAGTTGGGTTTTGGATAAGAGTAGACCATGACTTTTGAACGCACCTGAAACGAAATACTGATTTAACTGGAAGCCATGACAGGATCTCTTCCAACATATCTTCCGGTAAAGAAGGCCTAAACCTCAACCTGCTCGACCTCAGCCTCCGCCTCCGCCTCCACTTCGAACTCGACATTATCGACTGACTACTACTTGTATTTGATTGAAACCCCTAAAACCCTATTCCTAATATATATTATATACTCCTTTCGGCTCTCGGTATTTTTCATTTGCACACGTTTCTTTTTTCTTATTCTTTTTCAAAATGCAAATTGCACATTTGCACCTATTTTGCAAAATAGATAAACACCCTTAATTTTAAAACTATATAATAAAATACCTCTCTTTCTAAAATATTTAATAAAATGCCCGTGTTTTGGAACTTGAGTTCTATGTAAAACTCGATATCCTTTAAATTGAGTTTTATATATATTTTTAAGTAGAACTTGACATTAACAATGTCAAAATTTAAGTAGCAGAATATGTATAGAACTCAACATTACTAATGTCAAATTTCACATGTAACTCAATTTTATTAAAATCGAATTCCAAAAATAATGGTATTTTTCTAAATACTTTGAAAAGAGAGGTATTTTGCTACATATTTTAAAATTAAGGCAATTTACCCACTTTGCCCCATTCCGATTTGTGTATATTACGCACACTTACCCTTGTTATAACAGTTGGTTCAAAACTATTGTTTTCAATGGTCTTTTTTTTCTTTTTCTTTTTTGGATAGGTATAGTTTTTACGGTCGATTTGGCAGTGTGGTGCTGTTAACTTTGATTGGACTTGAGTTGGATTAATTAGGTTTTTAATTGGATCCTTGTGCAGGTTGGTTTTTTAGTTTTTGGGTTTTTTTTTTTTTTTTTGGGGGGGTCAAAAATTAAAATTTATGTTGAAAAAGTAAATTTATTCAAGTTAGACTCTTCAACTTTGGGCTGAAAAATACAAACAAGATATGCATAAAAAATTAGAGACATAAGCTCTAAAAAAGTAATTAAAATGAAAAATGCTCAAAATATTACCTTAAAATTCTAGTTTTAATAATATAGGCAATATACTCTATTTTTAAAAGTTCCATTTGGTTAGGCATTTTGGAAGATTAAAAAAGTATTTTTAAAATTCAAAACTCTATTTTGCAACCCAACTCCTCATAGGATTTTTTTTTTTTTTTTTTTTTAACAAACGCTCATTTTAAACTCAAAATACAGTTTTCCAACAACTTGTACAAACCCACCTAGAAGAAAAACCTCCTAAAATTCTAAACTTATATAGTATTTAAACTTAATGAAACATGTAATATGTGTTCCCACACAGACACACACATATAGTAATATTTAAAATAGTCAAATTAGTGAATTATGGTAATATTTAAAATAAATTCCTTTTAGTAACATCTTCTCAAAAAATATAAAGAAATTATTATAACTAAGTGTAGGGTCAATTTTTGTGACCCAAGCTCAAAAGATCTAGAGTCTGAGCCCAATGAACCCAAGACAATTAATTTGTAGAGAGTAAGTGAAAGAACTGGGCTGAATAGGAATTAAACAACGGCTAGCGTGGGATTAAAAGATAAATAAACATAAAGGCACTCATAAAGTCTGACTGAACAAACACCCGAAGAGATAGTTCATAAATTATAATCTTATTTTTGAACTCTAACAATCTTTTGTACTACAGTTTCTCTTTTTTTTTTCCCTCTTCTATTTTTCTCCCCCCCCCCCCCTCCTTCTTATGGGGGATCTTTCACATTATATAGTGTTTTTTGGATCATCTTAATCGTACACTTGTTAGTCATCTGAGCATCTACTTGAGTATGTATCCCATCAGACCTCTTCTTTGGTTCTCTGTGAGTGGTGGTGGTTGAAAGTGCATTATTCAGGGGTCTTCTCCACATTAATGCGGCCAGAAACGTTGCTGCAATGCATTTAATGTAGTGGTAGCATCTTTTCCTCTAGATATTTATCCGTTCTTATCATCTCCATACATACTTGAAGTTTATCCTTATTATTGGAACCGTCAGGAAGGCCACTTGAACCACCCAGGTACTTACTTGACCGAGACTCACCGTATCTGAGGAGATCATACTCTTCAGACCACTGACGCTCTCTTCGGACTATACTCTTCGCTCATTTCCAGGTATATTTTGCCCGCTTGGGTCCTTTCTCAATCACTTTCTCCTCTTCAGACATGCCCTAGTCTTCGATTAGGGCCTTAAGCCCATTACATAACTCTGGGCTTTTACCCCCACACTAAGCATTTTAGATGTTTTTTTTCTAATTAAATTATATTTATCATACGTATATCACCATATATTGTTGTTGAATGGAACTGAATTATAGGTTTCATTACATAAAAATTATATATTTAAAAAAAAAAAATACTTTTAAACAACACATGCACCTAGACTAAAATACATTTTTGATCCTCAACACGTGGGTTAATTTTCATTTTGGTCATTCATTATTTTTTTAGTTTTTCATTTGGTTCAATATCTCCATTTTCATGAGCTAAAATGAAAATTTTGAAACTTAAAGAACCAAATTTTTTTTTTTTTTAATCCAAACTTTAAGAGCCGAAAAAGTACTTTAGTCAATTATACATCATGCTCTATTATAAAATTATTGTATTACATTTTTCCACATGTCACGTGGGTTTGCGACTAGTGGACAATAATAGTATTGTCTTGAATTATACTAACAGGAACCAACATGGGCAGCACTATAATATACTCAGGGGGTTCAAATGAACCCCCTGACTTCCAAAAAAAAAATATTATATATAAAAAAAATTGTTAGTTTAATACTATAATTTTTTTTCTTAAAAATATATTTGCACACCTGACTTAAATTTAACACATCCTTATTACAAGTTTTTCCAACTCTAAGAATAAAAAGTAAGTGTTTGTGAATTGTAAGTGTCATTATTTTTTATAAATTTATATTATGTGTATGAGTGTGTCTAATATTGATTATGTGCATTATTTTTTGTTATAATATTATTTGTGTGAATTATGATGTGTGTGGATGTTTGTGTGTACATTATAATATAAATATATATAATCTAATAATAAATAGATATAGTTTGTTACATGTGTGTATATTGTTATCATATTATAATAATATTTTGTTATAAAGTTAGTAAAATTCAAGAAAAAAAAAAACCGTAAAGTTAGTGATTGTCCAAGTATTGATTGGTTAAGTAGACACTAGTGTATAATTTTATGTATGAATGAGTGTGGTTGTGTTCATCAATAATTAATACAAAACCAATGAGTTTATTTTAGTCATTTATTTTAAAATATTTTTATAAAAACAATAACAAATAGAAAATAAAAACTGCATAAAAATAAAAATGTTTGATAAACTTAACAAAATAAAATGATTATAGGCTCATAGCTACCCACATTAGTAATAGATACTTATAATGAGCTATTATATAACAATTCAACATTTGAATACTTGTAGAAGGAAATTATAAAACTTTATATATATATATATATATTTTTTTTTTTTTGGGTAACTCGATATATTCAAGTTCTTTTTTTATTAAAATTTTTTAATGACCCCCTTTAACAAAATTCCTAGAGCCGCCACTAGGAACCAAGGCTCCAACCTAGGAGAAACTAACTTTGGGAGTAACTGTTTCAGTTATTAGCCATAATTTTGGAAATTACTTTTTAGTTTGTACACATTATTGCATAGACTGATGGCTCTAAGCAGATCCATTTAGCAGCACCTTTTACCTTCGGAATCAAAGTCAAGAAAGTATGGTTAGTTGTCTTTGCATTCTTTTATTGATAAAGAAACTTTGAATTGCTTTGACAGCCTCCATGGCTTTTAGAGATCTCATATTTAAAGATGATGATTTCCTTAATTTCCTCTTGTAGGGATCCTAGTTAGGTCTTCATTTTTAATATTAAGTACCATTGGTTGGGAGAAAGTATCTCATGAGATCTATGTTTCAATGACATGTAGGTTGCACGTGTGTGAGACTAACATGTCATTGAAACATAGGTCTCATAAGACTGTCTCATACAAAGATTTTCTCATTAAGGTTGGATCTTCTCAACCAAAAAAAAAAGTATCATTGGTTGGATTAAGTTGTGAATCTTCTCAGAGATTGGGGGATTGCTCAATAAATTAATTCTTAAAAAATTTACCAGGCAATCCCCTATCTCTTTTCTACTTTGAAACCCAACTCTGAACTCCCCTATCTCTTTAAGATTAGGGGATTAGCCATTTATCCTATATTTTTGTCTCAAAAAGGGTTTCTTCCCTTTTTTGCATTTCATAGTATTTCTCTTTGGAGCTATTCCTCATTTTCTCTCATACTGGAACTATCCTCTTTTTTGTATTTTTTTTCTATCGATCCTCTCAACTTCTTTAACCTTTGTTATGTTTACCCAAAAACATTCTTATTCCACCACCTTAATTAGATCTTGTTTGGGTTCTTTAATTTTGTTCGCTAAAATGAATGGTAGTGATCTGCTAATCTCCTTTTTCCTAGCATTTGTTAATAACTAGAGAGCTCCTACCACTCCCATTTGTGAGCCAAAATGGGCAAATAACCTTTTCACTCAAAAAAAAAAAAAAAAAAAAAAAAAAAAAAACAGCCATTTGCCCTCTTTCTCAAACTAATTAGGGAAATGCCCCTTTTTTGTAATTCGATTTTCTCAAAATCGAGTTTTAACGTCACTATAGGTTTCTTAAAATGCCACTATAGGTATGGGACAATTAAAAAAAAATTGCATGGAACTCAAGTTCCAAAACATCACTATAGAGTCCTTAAAATGCCACAATAGAGCTCCTTAAAACGCCATTATAGGATTCCAGAAATTTTTTTTTTTATAATTTTCAGTTTGTTATAGCTTGATTGTCCAAAAATCAAGTTTTAAATTGAAACTCGATTTTTAAAAAAACTGTGTTTCAAAATAGGGGCATTTCTCTAATTAGTTTGGAAAATTAAGCAAAATGCTAGATTTAAAAAAAAAAAAAAAAAAAAAAAAAAAAAAAAAAGCAAGAGCCCATTTTCTCCTCCCCCCCCCCCCCCCCCCCCCAATTTGTGTCTAAAACTACAAGCTTATGATTGGAAGCTATTGCTAGAATGTTTTGGAATTGGCCTCTATTGAACATTATCCTCCATTCACTATTTGCTAGAGCTCTCTATCGATTCATTCTTTAATGTTATGTTTACCTCAAATTTTAAAATGCACTATACTAGTAGAGCACCACTCATTATGCATGGTGCATGACCATAGCCCCTAAACCTATGGAGAGAATATAATTCATTAATTTATTGAATGAATTAATGAATGTTCACTATCTATTATGCATGGTGCATGACTATATATGCACAGTGCATGACCATGATGTGAGATATTGCTCTAATTCATTAATTTCTATAAATTTATGACCTAGGCTATTGGTATTTTTTTACAGTTAAATTTAATAGAAATTAATTGCTTAAAAAAAGTATAACTTATGTAAAGTTACACCAAATTACCTTAACTCGTCTTTTACTTTACATATTCATCACACAAAACACATTTCATCCTTTAAAAAATATATATATATATATATATATATATTTTTTTTAAAATTCATTTGAGAATAATTCAACTTAAAAAATTAGTTGTATGTTCATTTAAATCCCTTATTTTGTTTCTAAAAAGAGAAAAAAAAAAATCCCTTATTTCTAAATTTAGTTTGTTAGACAACCTTTTGGAAACTTTACCCTTTTTTGAAATATATCGTTCTTTGGCTAAAATGCAAAATCAACCCTTTAAATTTCACTACTTTTCATTTCAACTCTCTAAGTTTGAGTTTTGTCATTTTAGTCCTCTAAGTTTTATTTATTATCAATTAAGTCTTCCGTTAAAAATATGTTAGCTACTGCTATTATCTACGACATTTTTTTATCTTTTTTTAAATAAAAAAAATTATTTATATTTATTAATTAAGAAAATGCTACTTAGGAAAAAAAAAAACCCACAAATTAAGAAGCATTGATTTAAATCTCTTCCAAGCAAACCCATCCTCTTCTCCCATATTCCTTAAGCTCGTTGCTAATGAAATAGAAGGAGGATTGAATAAATGGGTTTCCAGTTTCCACATATATCCCTTCTTTGGCTAATGCTTTTCCCACTTAGAAAGCAAACCCAGCTCCTAAGGAATGACCTGCAATACATACATTGATGCTTCCATACCTATCAGCAATTGATTTCAATGCCTCCAAAAGCTTCTTTGAACTCGATGAAGCCCTTAAAGCTCTCCCAAGCCCAAAAGCGGAGGTCATCTTCAAAATCCCTTCACATTGTTTGGCTTTTGAGCAACGTTCCTCTAAGTACTAAGATAGCCATTGAAGCAACACTATGTCTCATAAGTACTAAGTCAGCCATTGTTGCAAATCTATCACATTCTAATTTTCAAATTCATATTATGGTTGTTTCCTCTCGGTCTCTCTTCTCTCTCTTTCCCCCTCTTTTTCCCTCTCAGTCTCTTATGGCCTGTTTGGATGTTTAAAAATGAAGGGAGAGTAGAGTAGAGGGAGGGAGAGTAATCCAATTACCTTATTTGGAAGTTTTTTAAGAAATGAGGGAGAGGAGTTTGGAGGGGTTTCAACTCCCTCTAGCCTCCCATTTTTAATTCCCCCAAATTGGAGAGATTTGGAGGGAGAGTAGAGTACATAAACTATTGACTAAGTAAATTACCTAATTTACCCTTATTATATTAACAAAATTACATAAGGGGAATGGCTAATTACTCCCTTCCCCCTTACTACTTTTAAAAACATCCAAACAAAGCGGAGGGGAATCATTCTCCTCTACTCTCCTCCCCACTACTCCCCTCCCCTCTACTCCCCTCTACTCTCCTCCCTCTCTAAACTTCCAAATAAGCCATTAGTATCGAGCTAAGGGATCAAGTGAGGATTCAATTTTGTTCTTCGATATTGTTCTCCACATACGATGCCGTTTCTTAATATAATATCTAGATTTTTTTTAACGTTTTCTTAAAATTACTAAATTAATAATAAATTAAGATTAAAAAAAAAAATTGACAAAACAGAGTATTTTTGCTATAAATAATGGCAGCAACTAACAAATTGTTAATGGAGGACTTAATTGAAAGTAAATGAAATTTAGAGGACTGAAATAACAAAACTCAAACTCAAAGGAATGAAATGAAAAGTAATGAAACTTAGAGGATCGATTTTACATTTTGACCTTGTTCTTATTTTTCTAGCTTATTTTTTTTATAATTATAATTACCAAGAAAATAAATTATCTCAAGCAAAACAACCCCAGTAAATATTTGACTTAGTACATTCTCACAAAGCATAATGACAAAGTAAACTTTTTCTTTTATTTTTTTGGATTATAGTTAGTTTAATTGGTAGAGTATATTATCATGGAATAAAAGATATTCTAGTTGAAATTCTTGAGAAAGTCTATATGTACAACATATCTTTATAATATTTTTACAACAAACTCACTTTGACTTATGGTAAGTGTCAATGTAATCATTAATCAATGGTAAGCTGTTATCTATTGAAAAATATTTTGAAATTTTTTTATGACAGAATAATAAACCAACTCAAAGTATTTTTCTTTTTAATTTTAGAGGTTGCCAAACCAAAATTTACTTGGATTTAGATCCCTTGCAATTATTGTAAGATCCAAAAGTTAGAAATGTGAAAAAGTCAAAAAAAAAAAAAAAAAAATATTGGCTTCATATGCGCTGTGGTACTCGGGTGCAATATCGGGATTTCCTTTTTTTTTTTTCTTTTTTTTCTTTTTTTTTTTTTTTTTTTGAGGAGCAAGATCGGGATCTTTTTGGCCCATTCTAAAATAAATAATTAAAATTTTTAAAATAATAATAAAAGATAGTACTTGTTTTTCTCTTGAGCTGTGATGTACTTACTTTATACTTTCAAAACCGAACAAATCTTTTGCTATATTTCTGTTTCCACCAGCTGAGTTCTGAGTTCTGAGTTCTGACTCATTTCTAAGTCGTATATTTACAGCTGCCACAATCATTGGTGCACAATTGTTTTCCACACCAAATTCTCAGCTTTCATTCGTTGAGTTTGAGCCCGTGAAGCTCACGCAATTCTTGAAAGTGGAAAACATAAGGGAAAAAAAATAATTCCAAAACCCCCACTCAAAAAAAAGCGTAAAATTTACGCACCCAATACCCTCTTAAAACCTCTCACTCTCACTTTTAATCTTAATCTTTGGAGGGCCAAAATCTTCATTCAAACCCGGTGACTCAGAACACCATGACAGGTCTCTCTCTCTCTCTCTCTCTCTCTCTTTCTCTCATATTTATTATGTTTGATTTATTTAGTCAAAGTATTGAATTTCGTCTATTGGAATAGAATTTAGAGATGGGTTTCATTTGTTTCAATCATATGTTTCTGGGTTTTTATGGATGGAACTAATATTCAATTCACTGTTAGATTTGCAGAGAAACCGTGTGAAACAAAGAAAATGAAATTTTGAATCTTTTTGTGCCCAAGAAAATCAGAACCTCCACTTATAGATGTTGACTTATTTATGTTGTGAAATATATTTGTTTTCTCTGTTTTCTCAGCACAACTGGCTTCTCTGTCCTTTTATTTACTTTTCAAATGGTTTCTTCATTTGTTTGTCTGTTAATCTCATACTACTTATCTTATTGCTTGTTCCAATAAATTTTAGGGCCATAAACAATCCGAGCTTTGTAAAGTAGTGAATGTTTGAGCACAGCTCAACAGCAAAAGTAGAATATTCAAGATTGGCTTGAGCTAGAACCAAGTTTATAAATAACATTCGAGCTTGAGCCCGTTAAAAAGTCTAAAAGCTTGAGCCCACTTTGCTCAGCTGATTCATTAGTCAAGCTGAACTCGAGCTAAAACTGAGCTCAAGCTAAAACCAAGTAATTAAAACCAGCTACATTATCAAACCCATATCGAGTTTATTTGGTTTGGATGAATGGCCTTAACTCCCAATTAATTAAAACCTTAGTAAGATATGGGCAAGCATATTACCCAGCTTATAAACGAGCCTAGGCTCAGCTTGTTTTGTATCAAGCCCTAATGTTTACGAGCCTATTTATGAGTAACTTTTTTTGCTTGAACTTGGCTCATTTACTAAACAAACCTAAACTAAAACTCAAGCTTGGCTTGTTTATAGACAAAAACATGAACAAGTTTTTTATCGAGCCAAGCCTAAACTGTTTACGAATGCTTTGATTCATTTACAGTCCTGCCAATAATTCTATACCTGTAACTTTTGCGTGTTTTTAGTTATCTCCATGCTCTTTTGATTATTCCCTGACCAATCCTAACTTTATATCTTTTCAATGATGCAAGAATGAGGACATAAATGGCTACAAAGTGAGAGTGCTAGTTCTTACTAGGTTATTTAGAACCATTATTTATCTTTCACCTCTTGCCCATGCCTTTTGGAGACTAAATTTGTGTATATCAACCAAGTACTTATCTAGTTTTTTCAGATTATAAGGATTAAGAAAGCTTCACTGCTTTCCTTTAGGAATTCTTTAGTTTTGGCTAAGCCATCATTTTACTCTAGGCTGTTTTTTTAGCAATTTATTGTTATCATTACTCTAATTATTTTGGGTAGTAAACCTGATAATAAAATCTGACAAAGTTTTCCATTAGATTCACCCCCCCCAAACCTAAAAAAAAAGATTATTAGAAAAATTTACTCACCACTATTTTAAGTTAAGGAGCATCCTATACATTAGATCCTTTCTTCACCACAGAACCATTTCTATTTACCTCAATTGCCACATAGCTCTTACTAGGACCTTTATGCAGTTTTATACATATAAAACCATATTGATATTTTCCATGTATGGTGGCTCTAGTGATGTACCTGATGTTTCAGAAACCTCAAGCTGTAGAGAAAGATTTATCTGTATAAACATTGCCGTACTTGATTTTTTGTTTCATAATTGATCCTTTAACTTTAAATGCTTTTACACCTATGATCTCTAGCTCAAATGGACCTCCAGACCTCCTTATCTTGTAAGAGCAAGGTGATGGGTGAGATTGTGGGTTCAGTTCATATATTTTCTAAGTTCTAAAATTTTTCAGTGGATTGATAAAACACATCTTTTTATAGGGATGCTAAACTTATTTACAAGTGTTTTATGTCCAATTACAGATCATCAGGAGCCGATGATAAAAAATGGGACTTTGAGTAACCAGTCACTAATTGGAAAACTCAACCGGTGGCAATGGTGGATTTTGGTGGGGCTAAACATTTTCTTCCTCATTGTGGGCCAAGCTGCTGCTGTTCTTCTTGGGAGGTTTTATTATGATCAGGGTGGCAATAGTAAATGGATGGCTACTCTTGTCCAAACTGCTGCCTTTCCAATCCTTTTGATCCCATTCTTTCTTATTCCTTCCTCCAAGGAGCCTTCAAATTCTTCAGCCCCACCCTCTTTTAAAATTCTTGCCTCGATCTACTTCTCTCTTGGAGTGCTCATAGCTGGTGACAACATGTTGTATTCTGTTGGACTTTTGTACCTCTCTGCCTCTACTTACTCCCTCATATGTGCAACCCAATTAGCTTTTAATGCGATTTTCTCTTACTTCATCAATTCTCAGAAGTTTACTGCTTTAATTTTTAACTCTGTGGTTATCCTTACATTTTCTGCTGCCCTGGTTGGAATTAATGATGACTCTGATGGACCATCCAGAGTTTCTAAGTGGCAAAGAGTAATTGGCTTCCTCTGTACCCTTGGAGCTTCTGCACTTTACTCTCTTTTGCTTTCCCTGATGCAGCTTTCCTTCCAAAAGGTTATTAAAAAGGAAACATTTTCAGTGGTTCTGGAAATGCAAATCTATACAGCACTTGTTGCCACTTGTGTTTCTGTTGTTGGTCTTTTTGTAAGTGGGGAATGGAAGACTTTGCATGGGGAAATGGTTGCTTTTTCTGCGGGAAGAGTTTCTTATATTATGACCTTGGTTTGGACAGCGGTGGCTTGGCAGGTTTGTTCTGTAGGTGTTGTGGGATTAATTTTTGTGGTGTCGTCTCTTTTCTCCAATGTAATCAGTACTGCCTCTTTGGCTATTACTCCTGTTGCTTCCGTGATAGTGTTCCATGATAAGATGAATGGCATCAAGGTAATTGCTTTGCTTTTGGCTATTTGGGGTTTTGTATCTTATATTTACCAGAATTATCTTGATGATTGTAAGGCAAGGAGAACCCAGAACAATGATAGTGAATCTCAAACTGGCTCTCTAAGTTGATGGGTTTGAACTTTGGAAATTTCCTAGAAACTGACTCTCATGGATGATCTTTAATTATTTGTCCTCCCCCACTGTGAACACTACCAGCCTCAAAATAAAGTATATTGTTTACAGGTTTATTGCTTTGTATCTCTTTTTTAGGGTCAGTTATCCAGTTGATGGTTATTTGATAGAACCTGTCATATTCTATATAATGGTGTTCAGAAGATCCATGGGGATGACTTCATTCCCTTGTTTTGTAGGTATTGGAATAGGTATAGGGCATATGTGACTAACTTTTTTTATTAAAAAATAAAATTGCGACACTGTTGAGATGTTTAAAAGTAGAAGTTAATTAGTTCTGCAAGAAATGGTTCTAAAAATTCATAGATGTGAACATGGATGAGGATGTTTCAATCATCTGTGTGACCTCTTTTTGGCTTTTTACCTTTCTTTCCCTATCCACGGTCCTTGTGCAGCTTGATTTATTTATGTCATCTGTGTTTTGTTGCTCTATGGTGGTTTTGAACAACTTTAAAGAATGGCATCAAGGTTTTTAGACTGTTTTCATCGAATTATTTTTGGATGAAAGAGCAAGCTATGCTAGAATGAAAGTGAAATTATAGAGGATTGGCTAAAATTTGAAGAAACTTTGATGCTCTCTCTCTCTCTCTCTCTCTCTCTCTCTCTCATATATGTATCTGTCTATCTTCCCTTCAGCTTTCCTTCTGTGTTAAGGAAGTTGGTATGAATTTATATTCTTGTATTAAACTTCCACAATGAACCTTCTTTTGATTGGCAAACAACGCCTGCACCAATCGGTTTTGAACCCACAATTTTACTCTCCGCACATTCTAATGGGAAGAGAGAATGCCAATTGAGTCAGAGGCTTAGAGCTTATTGGCTTCACAGTGAACCTTGTCAACCAGATCCGAAGTCACTGTAATTTCTCATGAGTACAAGTAGCATTGCATATTTACTATTTAGAGCATGAACTGGTAGTTCTGGCAGTTTTTGAGATCAGATAAAAATTGATCACATAACACTATAATTCTTTGGAAGGTAATTCAGAACAAATATGATGGCATTTCCCCCAAGTTGTTGCTAATAGCTTTTGACAAATATGATGGTAATTTTTGGACTCATGCGCGTGTTAGCATATAGATGCTAACGTCTCTATCTCACAAAGAAAATTCTCAAAAAAGCCAATAAATTTTATATTAAGTTAAATAAGCCCAAAAATTTTATTAAAAAAAAAAATCAAACCAAACAAGCGTTGTTCACTATTCTATCATAAGTGTCTCTATTGCCCACTGCCAGAGATAATGGTTTAGAAATTAGTATATAATAATAATAATAATAATAATGGGATGCTAATAAATATTAGTCCTTACTAATCAAATTGGAATATCCATCATTTGACGATGGGACCATGTTAGAAGATTCCAAGATTGGAAACTTACGCAATTGCAAGAAGTAAGGCCAATTGGATAAGTTGACTTAGTGTGCGTTTGCATTGTGTTTTTGTCCATGCATTTTTTGTTTGGTCTTGTGCACTGTTCACGGAATAGCTTATAGGGAAAAACATGCTTGTAACTTTAAAACTGGAGTGGTTCTGGTGCAACAACTATGTGCACAACTTTGTCCACAACTCACCCATGTGGTGAGTTGTGGTTGGTGGAGCGGTGGTGGTGGGTCACCCCTCCACCAACCACAACTCACCACGTGGGCGAGTTGTGCACAAAGGTTGTGTCACCAGAATTTTCCTTAAAATTGGGTTTCATGGGCACTATTTATATTTTAAAAATTATTTTGCTACAATGTTTTCAATAATAAGCGGTATCCAAACAAATTCTTAATTAGTTTTAAGAGAAAAATAGATTGCTTGATTTGGTTCCAAATGTGTTTAATTGGCAAAATGGAGAGCCTAAAAGAAAGTTTTGATGGTTTATGTGGTCTTTTCACTTTTCTCTTTTTTATGGGAGGGAAATATTTCACTTTCTCCATTTGATTCTTCGAATAAGAAGATAAAGAAATAAAGAATTGTTGAAATGCTTGAGAAATGAAGCTGATTACTAAAGCAATATAATAATTTTCTTTTCTTTTATCACATCCAAGATTCGAATAGAGGGAATATAGGCAAGGAATTGTTCCATGTAACTTCCATAAAACATTGGACATATAAAATTAAAGCAAGAGTTGTCCTCTACTATGCATTCATGTCACAACTCTAATTAGCCAAAATACTCAATTTAAATGATGATATCTAAGTGAGTGGTTGTGCAAATGGAGTGTGTGTGTATATATATATATATAACAATCTTATAGCACTCTGCAAATTTGCTTTCAACACCAACAATAAAAACATATTCGCTTTTAGTATGTTCACTCCAATAAAAGCAATTCACTTTCAGAATTTGAACAATTTTCAGAGAACTTCTCCAGTTTCTATAAATTGGAAGCTCAGTCTCATATGTGTGTGTTTATATATATATATATATATATATATAATTTTTCTTTTTTTATTGATCCACTGATTAGATTGTAACCTCTAACCACCGCCTTTCTTCTTTGACACAATATGATATCTACCACAATGTCACAAAAGTCTTGTCAACGTTGTAAACATTAATTTGAAATGTTTTAATAGTGAACTCAGAAATGCCATTAGATCGTGCTTACAAAAATAATTTCATGTAGATTATATTACATATAATACAAACAGTCATGTTAAATTAAGTGTGTCTAATACGGGCACAAAAACACTAATATAACACTTGGCCATGCTAAATCTATGAAAACTTCGGCAATTTATTGATTATATATAGTCTTCAGCTAAGCCGGTGAGAGTAAAATAGTACTTTTGAAAATAATAGTAAACCAGTTTCTGTGTTGGACTCAGTCTTTTTTTTTTTTTTTTTTTTCTTTTAAAATTATTGAGAATATAAATTGTAGGATATTTGCAATGTGCACAAAAACAATTACTAAAATCCTAATTTTAGATGAATATCCAATGTTAATCCACTATTCGAAGAAGTGTCCAAATTATCAAATTGGTAGGTAGATTAATTTTAAATTTGGATGTGGAATCTATCCACTGATATGTTTTAAAACACTAATTTGGATGGTGGGATAAACATTATAAATTAATATCATATTTAGAGTGTGTAGGTAAAATTTTGAAGTATATGATGTATGGATTAGGCTCATTTAAAGTTATTAAGGAAACTCAACTATGAAATCAAGAAAGAGCTAGTATCGGTGTGATTGTTAGAGATGATTGGGGTATGGTTATAGCCTCAATGCCCCAAAATATTGCTCTACCTCTCTCAGTTGTTGAAGTTGAAGTGGTAGCAGCTGTGAGAGCACTGGAATTTTCTTTGGAAATTAGGATTTCTTCTATAGTAATTGAAGGTGATTTGGAGTTAGTGATTATTCTCTCAAAGATGAATCCCCTTCATTTGCCTCCTTTGATCTTTTGATACGAGATGCAAAAATATTAACCATCTTTCCAAAGTTTTAGGCTTTTAGCTTTCCTCATGTCCAACCAAGCCGATTTGGCTTATGTTTCTTAATAAAGTTTACAGCTTTTTTCTCCACACACACACACACACACACACCTATGAAATTCCTAAAATCCCATTGATAAATTGTAAAATGAGTCACTAGAATTTGACATATCATCAATGTTTAAACAAAATCTTAATGAATTGTCCCCCAAAAAAAATCAATATATACTGCAAATGAGAAAACTTAGCTACAAAATTGGTTATAGCCTTAGGCTACAGCCTTTCTCATTATCTTTTTATTGGAGATGAATTTTGACAAATCTACCATTGGATTACATCTTCTTTTTATATCCTCTATGCTTACAAAATTTCTAGAAAATTAAAGATCAATAGCTATGTTATTAATAAATTGTTTAAATTGCAAGTTTTTATAGTTTACAATTATGCATAAAATATAAACTTATAAATCATATAGTAAATAATATCTGATTGACACAAAATTTGACACGTGTATTAAAAACATAAAAAACATGCAACTCAACAATTAGGTTTTCAAAATATGTGATAATATTTATTTTATTAAGTAAAGTTGTAGTCTTAAATTATAACCAATTTTGTAGCTAAACTTTGTTCTATTGAAAATATATCATTAAAGTATATACTTGTGATTATCATTGAATTCTTTTACTAATTTGCAAATTGCAATAAACTCATCCTTTAACGTGGGAAAGGATTCTGGAAAACTAAAAAAACAAAATGTGGGGGAAGGATGAGGATTTAAATTTGATTTTCACTGTTGACCTGGTGAGAGAGAGAGAGAGAGAGAGAGAGAGAGAGAGAGAGAGAGAGAGAGAGAGAGAGAGAGAGAGAGAGAGAGAATAATTTCCTTCCATGGAAGGCTCAGTCACAAATGTACATAGTCACAATAATGTACTCCTATCCAAGTTGGAAACTTGTCAATGTCATTATCATATACGTAATTGAGAGCATAGAGCATCAGAAGGAAAGGGAGGCAAAAAACAAAAACAAAATTAGAAGTCAATGAAATGGATTCTATTAATTATGCAGTGATTGCGGTCTCACATTTCTTTAAGTTAACAATATGTGAATGTGCAGCTAAGCTACCTTCCTTAAACAAGACCTAAAAGTAGCAGTTGATGCATACATCTTTTAATATTCAATAAAATGCTCATTACGTAAATATTGAAACTTAGATAACAGCATAATGAATGATTTAATGAATAAACCATACTAAAAAAATACAGAATCTGAAATGAGAAAGCAAGTTTTCCATGTTAAATTAATGTTTGTTCCAGACAATACAAAAGTTAAAATATTGGCGAGTGTTATTACGTCAACCATTTTTTTGAATTCAATGTTGATACTGCTCAACTAGGCACCGAATTCAACTCCTTGTTTGATCAGATTGTTTAACAATACAAACCTACATTGACTTAAGTTATCCAATGTGATTGTCCTAGGAAAGACACAATATTATTTGCTCAAAAATAGAGGAAAGACACAATATTAATATTAAAGAATAAAGGAATGGTAAAATAGAGAGAGAGATATGAATAGTATAATTTCCTAGAATTAAGACAATGAGCTTGTTGGGTAGAAATGTAGAATGCCTTTTACTGTGAGTTATTATACCCAAACACCAAGGAAAAGAGAGCAGTAGAGAAAAACCAGACAATTCACCGTCAAATAAGCCAATGTTAGTTGGTATAATTCTACAATAGTAGAGTTTTTTTTCCCCCTTTATTTAATGTTAGATGGAAATGGGATTATATTCTCTCTAAAAGCCAGCTAGATCTTGACTTTGAGAATCAAACAGCAAGAGCTTCATTGTAAGATCATCATTTATTTACTACTATAGGAGTATTAATGCTTTATTTTTCACATAATAAGGAGTCACACAAATACATTCAAGTTATGATCTACCATTCATGCAAGAGAAGAGAATATAACTCTTAGAGTACTGAATATTTTCTTACAATTTGAGGACCCATCGTCTTAAATTAAAGGAAGTTCAAATTTTATATTTTTGAGTGTCAACTTGATGGATAACATGGGGGCCCAAAAAAACACTAAGAAACTAAGAAAATAAAACAAGATTAGATGGGAATGCTCTCTTAGTGTGTCTGCCTCTACCATATTAATTAAATGAAGGGCTTGAAATAGTGCTTTTTTTTCTTATTTTAACCTACATATGTGACAAAAGATATTCCTACCTACGTATCCAACCCATTCACCTATATATGTTACAAAAGATTTTGCCACTAATTAATTGAATAAAAAGTGCACTAAACAATGCCTAATCTCAGCAGAATTAGCAAGCCACCGACAGAACAAAAACCTAACTCCCTACCCAGTAAAGACTAGCAGAATCTCGAATTAGTCTATTGATATCTATAACTTGTTTATTAATTACAATTATCTTCCTTAATTTTTCCTTTACATTAATATACAACCATTTTTGATAATCGGTTGAAGATTTTGCTTGTCCCACAACCAATCTCCCCCTACTTCCCCACCAACATATAGAAACACAAAGTGTTCCATGAATATCAAATCATTTCCTTTTGGATACTTTGGTGCCACTTTGATACATTCTTTATGTTATTCATATTAAAAATATCCTGGACTTTGTTATTGCAATCTTGTGAGAATACATTGCCTTCAAGAATATGCAGTGCTATATATAGATGTCACCTCCATAAGGATCGTTATCTTGCTAGCGATGACACAATAGGCACTTAATAGTTAATGGTCTATTTTGATCGAGAGAAAAACCAATATTTTTTTTTAATTATAAAAATACTTCTAAGTGGAAATTTCAGTTTTGGACTGAGTCCATGGTTTTAACATTTGGTACACATCCTATTTTGAAGTATTAAAAAAAAAAAAAAAAATCGTACCAGTAGCTCTGCATTAGGTTAGTGTAAAGTCCTATTTCTTATACTAGTATATCTTGTGATCGCGATAGATTCTTTTCTTGTTTTGGAAATGAATAAGTTATAGATCTAAAGCAAGAGCACAAGCAAAGTCTTGAGCCTATCACTTCAAGTCTTGTAAGTCTATTATCAATTTTTTTTTGGATTCCAAATTAGTGGGTTTTGAGTGGGTCAAAATGATGCAACTCATTAGTAATACGGTTACGGCTACTTGCATTATTATTATTATTATTATTATTATTATTTGAGAATCAGCAACCGTTGATCGTTTATGCAACTAATACTAGGAAATATTTTTTAAAAGATTATGGCCAAGTGCGGAACAAGAATTTTATGAATGGGTAGCCAAAATAATAACGAATATAAAAATTGAACCAATTTAATAACATTATACAAGAAGAGTTTTGGGGGGGGGGGGGGGGGGGAATGTGTTAACCATTTTTGTTTTGAAAATTTTAAGTAAATTTAGGGGTAAAAATCTAATATTTGAGAAGTTTGACCGGGCCAATCATATAGGGGGGGGCGGCCATGGCTCCCCACCCCTCTAAGTGGATCCACCCATGATTATGGTATGAATAAATTTGATAAGTCATGAAATACCCTGGAGAATGATATTACATGCATTGAAGAGTTTATCACTAATAGTGTGTTTGGAAGTTTAAAGGAATAGGAAAGTAAAGGATTCAGGGAGAATGATAGGAGGAGAGGAATGCTTACCATTTCACCTTATTTAGATTTTTAAAAATTAATTAGGGACCAAGAGTTTTATAAATCAATTGACACATATTGGTGCTTCCAACAAAAATGTTGGGTTAAATCCCACTACCTCAACTATGTTGGTGTGGGTGTGTGTTCCAAACACTTTTATTTTTATTTACTTTCTAGCCGTTGGAAATTTATGAGTAAAATAGCCGTTAGGCAATTATGAGTAAAATAGCCGTTGGGCAATTATGAGAAAAATAGCCGTTGGGCAATTATTGATAACATAGCCGTTGGGCAATTATTGATAATATAGCCGTTGGGCTTTTAAGGGTTATTAGTAACCAATAACTATAGGCTATTATCTTCATAGATAGCCTATATAATACTCATCATAACATATTTTCTATGGAGTCTTTTTACTACTCTATGTTTTAGATACACAACACTACTATCTTTCTTTCCCACATATTTTTCTACAAAAATATTTGTTATAAGGAAAGGCAATAGAAGGTTGTTCTTAAACCTTTTGTGAGTGGAAGTGCGTACATCACAAAGGTGGACGCTATAGTCTAATCCTGGGGGGTTGTTTGGCCAAGAGAACCAATCGCACCAAGTTTTACTTTGGGTGGCACGAATCAACCTTTAAGGACAACGCTTTCGCAGCGTGATTCTATAGCACTGTGAGATTGTTCCTAAATTTACTTAAATTTATTTTATTATTGCTTATTGACATTCTTGATAATTATTTGAGATATTGTTTTTGTATCAAAACTTGTTTATTCACTATTATTTTTCCAACAATCTTAAAGGTTGACTCCTTGCTTCAAAATGGATAAACAAGTTATTGATCATGAAATTTTATATTGTGATATGATATTATGTTTATAAAGAAAAAATGCTAGTGGTTATATTCTTAGATATAATCACTTATATCTTTTGTGGAGTTTATTTTGCTATCTGGTTTATCTAAACAATTTGGTGGACTAATATTTTAGTAGAAAAAATAAATGACGTTCATCCAAATGTGATTTTGATTTTCTAATCTAAATTAACATGTGAATAATATTATGTAACGTTGTCTTGATATGTGGATATCAACTTATTACATTTGCAATTATGTCATACTATATGTGTATTATATTTTGTGAAATTGTTTTATGTCTATTAAAATCTAAGGAACATGAGATTGAAGAAAAACGTATGTGTTTTGAGAAATGTTTTTTTGGCATTCAAAAGGAAAATGTTAGCAATAATTTTTATGAGAAATGAGGTAAAATTTTATTTTTTTGGTAGAATTCTAAAAAGAAAAAAAAAATGGTGTAGACTTATGGTGAAGGCATTCCTATTGTTAAGTGGAATCAATAGTGCCGTATCAACTTGGTACTCCTTTTGTATAATGAAGATACATGATACTATAATTTAATTAAATTTTATTTTTCTTGCTAAAATATTCTAGTAATCATTTATGGTCATGTGAAAAAGAAAGGATGGATGATTAAAATGTTTGTATTATACAATTGTGGTATAATGATGTCAAATTTTACAAAATATTAAGTGTCTTATTCTTGTCAAATTTTGGACATTCCTAAGAGTGGTTTTTAGTAGCTAGAGGCTATTGGCTCTATTTACAAAAAACTATTACTTTTACATCTCTTGACACAAATATATGAAATGAGAAATTATGAAAAATAATTAAAATTTTCTTTATATATATTAAAAAAAAAAAATGATCCAACTAGTATTTTGGGCTAGTGGATAAGACTTGGTGGGAATAAATATTCCTTTTATCCACCAAGTGCAAGAGTGATATTAAAAAAAAAAAAAAAATATATATATATATATACACACTCACACACACATATACATATACATATTTTTATTGGCTATGTGTGTTGTTTTGAAATGGTGGATAGGTTTTTATGAATTTGAAACAAAAAGACCCTACAAACCCATAACAAGAGGAACCAAACTCCTTAGTTTGGTACATAATAATTTGGATGATTTAAAACACACAATGACTAGAGATGGTAAAAGATTTTATGTAATCTTTGTTGATGACCATTCTATATTTATTTAACTTTGTGTATTAGGAACCAAAGATGAGGTATTGGAAATTTTTATAAAATATAAAAAAAAAAAAAAAAAAAAAAAAATGAAGTTGAGAATGGCATAAGCCTAACTTGGTATACCTCGAATTGTGGGGGTGGTTGGCTAAGATGTTACCCAAATCTAAAAGGAGAATACCTCAAAGTGTGGGGGTACTTGCCTAAGGTCATGCTACATGAACCTAAAAGGAGGAAACTTTATTCTTAAATATGTGATTGTGTGTTTATTAGTTATGTTTGTTATAGTTCATGATATAGAATTATCTTCATCAATAGTGATGTATTTAGAATTTAATACTATTGTTAAATCTTAAAAATACTTTCTTTAAGTATGAGTTTCCTTTGAAAAATAAGGAAAATATGTTTTATGAACCTATTGATACTTCTAATGATCTTGTTGTGATGTGCAAGATTAAGAAGAAGTAAGCGAACTAGGGAGAAAAAGAGTTACGGTAACAATTTTCTTACCTATATTGTTGAAGATGAACATGTAAGTTATTATGCAATTAAATTTGTTTATGCACCATTATTGTTGGAAGCTTTTAAACAATTATTAGATTATGTCTAATCACACTGCTTCCACCTAAGGTTAAACCTATTAGTTGTAAGTGGGTGTTTAAAACAAAAATTTGTATGGTTGCAAGCGGGTTTTCAAAAGAAACTTATAACTGAATGTGATCATAGATAAGTATAAGGCATGCTCAGTAGCTAAACGCTATAAGAAAAAAAAAAATATATATATATATATATATATATATATATATGGAGCAATCCGAGGGTTGTGTTGTTCTTAGACAATAAAGTAAAGTTTGTAAATTGGTTAAATCCGTGTATGGATTAAAACAAGCACCTATACAATGACATGAAAATTTTGATATATGATGCTTACACATGAATTTGTGACTTATGGTCATCTAATAAGTTAAATAATAATGAAGGTGTCATTATTCGTTTATATGTTGATGACTTACTTATATTTGGAACTAGTCATAATGTTGTGCATGATACTAAAGGTTTTCTTGACTCTAAATTTGATATGAAAACTTTGGTTGAGGCAAATGTTATTTTAGGCATCAAGATCCTTAGGGATAATGATTGCAGTGTACTATCACAATCTAATTATGCGGAAAAAAAAAAAATTTTAACACTTTGATATGTGACCTATGTCTATTATGTATGACTTAAAGGTGCACTTGGTTAAAAATCATGGTGATAGTGTTACACACCTATGTCTATTATGTATGACTTAAAGGTGCACTTGGTTAAAAATCATGGTGATAGTGTTACACAAGATAAATTTGCACAAATTATTGGCAGTTTAATGTTTTTGACAAATTGTACTTGTCCTGATATTGCATATGTTGTTAGTAGATTGAGTAGATACACTCATAATCCTAGTATTGAGCATTGGGATGCAATATCTAAATTATTGAGATATTTAAAGGGGACTTTTGATTTTGGTTTGTCATATTATGGCTATCCTATTGTTTTAGAAGGATATTATGATGCTAACTGGATCTCTGATACAGATGAGGTGAAGCCCACTAGTGGATATGTGTTTACACTAGCTGGAGGGGTTGTCTCTTGGAAATTAACCAAGAAGACTTGCATAGTGAGATTTAATATGGAAAGAGAGTTAGTGGCCTTAGAGAAGGCTAGGTTTGAAGCTGTATGGCTTAGGAGTATATTAATTGATATGCTCATTTTACTAACTCTATTGTTTCTGTTTGCTTTCCTTGTAATTGCCAGACTGCCATAACACATGTTAAGAGCAAAGTTTATAATGGGAAAAGGCGACATATCCAATTGAGGCTAAGGCAGCTTATTGATAATGATGTTATGTCATTGGACTTTGTGAAATGGCAAAAGTCAACATATCCAATTAAGGCTGAGGCAGCTTATTGATAATGATGTTTTGTCATTGGACTTTGTGAGGTCTGAAAGGAACTTGGCCAATCCTTTGACCAAACCACTAGCAATGAGGCTGGTGAGTGAGACATCTAGGGGGATTGGACTGATACCCAAGTTGTGACACTATTACTAATGCCCAACCTCTATGATGGGTGATTCCACGCAAGAGGTTAAATGGGTAGAGGTCATTAGTGGTCTATGGGCACTGTCATTTGTTATGTGTTTTCCGCTATCTCGATAAAGAGATTAGTGATGAGTCCATTCCTATGGTGTGAGACAGTGCTAAGTTGCAGAATTTGGTGAGGATGAGCTTAGACTCTTAATGGATCCATATCCCTACCTGTTGGGATGGGGTGTATCTGCACGCACTCCTGATGGATGCCACCGACTAAGTTGCAAATTATTGGAGGTTGAGTTTTAGGCTCTTAATGGATCCATATCCCTACCTGTTGGGATAGGGTGTTCTGCACGCACTCCTGATGGATGCCACCTATGTGTGAGTGGAAGTTGTGCCGCTTCCTATGAGACTTTTTGGGTAGGTCTCTAGAGCTCTCATGAAACCCAGTGGCGCATGGCCTGGATAAGGCGCCAACCCGCTTAAGAACAACCTTAATAAAGAAAGTTATGTGGGTGGTAAGTTTGGCTTACTAATAGCTTGGTTAAAAGAGTTTTAACTCCACCATTGTCTTTTAGTTCCTACTTATTTATCCTATGTATGGTTAAAACCTTCTGGTACCATATTGATACATGCCTTCTTTAGTTGCGTGTCTTTCCTATTTTGTGTTTGTAACATGTGGGGGATTGTTGGTGTGGGTGTGTGTTCCAAACACTTTTATTTTTATTTACTTTCTAGCCGTTGGAAATTTATGAGTAAAATAGCCGTTGGGCAATTATGAGAAAAATAGCCGTTGGGCAATTATTGATAACATAGCCGTTGGGCAATTATTGATAATATAGCCGTTGGGCTTTTAAGGGTTATTAGTAACCAATAACTATAGGCTATTATCTTCATAGATAGCCTATATAATACTCATCATAACATATTTTCTATGGAGTCTTTTTACTACTCTATGTTTTAGATACACAACACTACTATCTTTCTTTCCCACATATTTTTCTACAAAAATATTTGTTATAAGGAAAGGCAATAGAAGGTTGTTCTTAAACCTTTTGTGAGTGGAAGTGCGTACATCACAAAGGTGGACGCTATAGTCTAATCCTGGGGGGTTGTTTGGCCAAGAGAACCAATCGCACCAAGTTTTACTTTGGGTGGCACGAATCAACCTTTAAGGACAACGCTTTCGCAGCGTGATTCTATAGCACTGTGAGATTGTTCCTAAATTTACTTAAATTTATTTTATTATTGCTTATTGACATTCTTGATAATTATTTGAGATATTGTTTTTGTATCAAAACTTGTTTATTCACTATTATTTTTCCAACAAACTATCCCCAAAAAAAAATAGTAAGGGGAAAAATAGAAAAATGTAAGAAAGATAGAAATGTGAAATAACAGAATGTCTAAATTTTTTCAAATGTGGGGTCAGTAAAAAGTATGGAAAAGTGAAAAGCTATATATATATATATATATATATCATTTGTTAGGTTGGGAAGAAAATGGGGGATAGATAGGTGATTTGCTTAAATTTACTATTATACTCCTATAACATAAAGAGACGATAGAAAAGATTATAATCAAAAGGAGTAAAATAGTGAATTTCTTGTTTTAAAAAATGGGAAAAAAATATCTCTTCAAGAATTCCTCTCAATTTGGGAGGATGGTTTTTTGGTGAGCTTCAGTAAGTGGAAAATCTCCACCCACCTCCTTTTCTATTATGTCCCCTTCTAAACAACCAAACGGATGATAAGCTCATTGAGCCCGTTTTTAATTTTTCTATTAACAATTTATTGAACATTTTTGGAAGTTAAAAAAAGGACACCAACATCTTCTACTTCAATCATTTAGGGTACATTTGATACACTGAATGAAGATTACGACAGGAATTGTAATATTTAGTACTAGGAATAAAATGTGTTGTAATGTAATAACTAAACATATTCATTAGTTTGATTGTGAGTTATAACATTAGAATGAAACTTAACATTTATTTTAGAAAATATATTACTCATATAATTATATCTCCTTAAAAATTGTTATTTTTAAATTTAAGAGAGATATGTGTTATTTTTTTTTATTTTTTTATTTTATAATTGTTAGAAGTATATGGAAGTTTGTTTATTTTGAAGTTTTGAAATTGTTGCAATTACTAAGGAATAACTAATACAACATTTTAAAGAAGAATAGTTATTCCTCATTTTGAAGAATAGCTATTCATAAGGAATGACTATTCCTTTTAATAAAAATATAACCAAACTAAAAAATAACCAAACTATAGGAATAACTATTATATTACAGCACCTATTATGGTCTACCAAACATGCCCTTAGAGGGGATATTAAAGAGAATGGTACTAAGAGTCTTGTAACTTATGGTATTATCTACTCTACTTTAGAAAGAGAATTAGGGTCAAATCCCCCTTTCCAAATGTTGGAGAGAGAGAGAGAGAGAGAGAGGTTTTAAAAACTTATATACATTATTTATTGAAAGACAATTCATTATATGAGAAATCTTTCAAAGGTTGGGTTCAAGCCATTAAGGTTTTAAAAGGGAAGACAGGTATTATGTTTCTTTAATTAGGTGAGTAAGCTGGTTTTCAAAAAGAAAAACAATTAGGTGAGTAAGTTCAAAGTTTGTTATCCAGGGAAGAGATTTATTAATACATATACAATATATTTTTTTGTCTAAATATAAAATTTGATGATTGTATTAGTTATTAATAAGCATTTATTTGTGTGTGTGTGTGTGTGTGAGAGAGAGAGAGAGAGAGAGAGAGAGATATTTATTTATTTATTTATATTGTAAGGGGGGAAAAAAAAGCAAGAGGGTGATTATCCTCTAAGAATTAAAGAACCAATATTTAAGGGGCCTAGACAGGTAAATGTTTAAGGGACCAATACTGATTAAATGGTCGCAGGCAATCCCTTAAGTGGTTGTGTCATTCATTGCTTGACCTTAACTCCACCTAGAGCATCAATTATTTCAGGTGTTAAAAATAGAGTGCAAGAATGCTTTAAGTTCTTCTCTTTCTTTCTTTTTTTGGAGAAAGCAATAATGCTTTAAGTTGAAACAACATCACACCATCACACCATCATCCCAAAAAATTCAAACTCACGGTCTACTCTATATCAAAGCCCTTACAATAACAATAAGCCACAATTATGAGCCTTCCTATGAGATTAGTACTAGGTTAATTTGGAGAATAATGTCAATGAGCTATGATTCAAGCATTTACTAGTGGAGTAAATCTAACCTAATTAAAATTGGCCAATTTGTTTTCCATATCTAGTTAGGCTTAAATTGTACATTTAGTAATCACTCTAACTAATTGTGTTGTTAATCCTTGATTTTAAATATTCAAAGCCTAACCACGAAATTCAATTTGTCCGAATGAAATTGTAGCTTACAATAGACAATTCAGTGAAATTGTTTAGATAATATAAATTTTACTACATAACCTTTTACAAACTGAGATGTCATAAACCATAAAAATAATCTTAACACTAATTTATTATGTTGTTGATATCCACCAGTTACATTCATTAATCATTACTATATCAGTTTGTAAAGGTTATTTTGATATAATTTGTAGTATCTCTAACATCCCTCATAAATATTAGCATCCCTTAAAAAGAATAAAAGCAAATAACAAATTAGCTGCAAAATGTCAAGTAGTGGAAAAATATAAAGGTAAGTTGTCTAATTAATTGCGATAAAAATTAAAATCTAGGGCAACATTGAATTTGAATGCAAATGGTTAAGTAACACCATATACGAGCTATCACATTTAAATTCGGCTACAAATTTAGCTATCAGCCTATCACATTTAAATTCATCTACAAATTTTAAAGTTCAATCTGGATCATAAATTCTCCATCCAAAGAAGAAACATAATAAATTTGCCTATTTTCAAAAAGATAAAAATCAAGTTAAAAAATATCTTCTTCTTTTGCATAATTTATTTGAAGTGTTAAATTTTTTTTTTTTTTAATGATTTCATAGCTACACTAACACCATTAAAGAGGTGGATTTAAACTTTGATTCTTCTTAGAAAGAGATTAAACAATACTAATAAGTTACAAAACTGCCAAAGTATTAAATTGAGGGTGATAAAACATTACTCTCACATAATCAATTACTAAAAAATTATTTTATTTCACAATTCACACCAATAACAATATATTCCCTCAATAATTATTAAAAAATTTATGAAAATTTTATATCAATAGGAGAGGAAAACCCCGGGAAACAAACAAATTTAAAAACCAAGCCTTTAAATCAAATACTTTAAATTTGATTTAAAGCCAAAATCATCACCAAAAAAAAAAAAAAAGCAAGAATAAACTGAAAAGTAAAAGAAAAGGAAAGCCTTGGAAGCTAACGGTTTAAAGGACATTGACCGTACTAAAATCATATTATTCCCTAGGAAATAGTAAAACCCCCCCTTTAAATTGCAGACCAAACCAAACCCTTTTTTTGTCCTAGATCATCATATATTTATGACCCCACTTTTTCTAGGCCGATTAATATTAGTACTACTAATAAACAAGATTTTGGTCATACTCATAACTCAGAACACAGAAATTGTCGAGTGTGGTCCAACACAGGTCAAACAAAAAACAGGTCGGGTTTTAACATTTGTACCCATTTGAAGGGGAAAAAAAAATCGTACCAGTAGCGGCATTAGGTTAGTGTAAAGTCCTATTACTTATGCTAGTATTTCTTGTGATCTCGATAGATTCTTTTCTTGTTTGGGAAAAGAGTAAGTTATAGATCTAAAGCAAGAGTACAAGCAAAGTATTGAGCCTATCACTTCAAGTCTTTTAAGTCTATTATCAATTTTTGTTGGGTTCCAAATTAGTAGGTTTTGAGTAGGTCAAAATGATGCAACTCATTAGTAATAACTAATAAGGTTAAGGCTACTTGCTTTATTTTATTTTATTTTTTATCTTTATTTTTAGAATCATGTTACCGTTGATTGTTACTGCAACTAATATTAGGAAATACTTTTTAAAAGATTATGGCCGGCACGGAACTAGAATTTTATGAATGAGTAGCTAAAATATTAACGAACATAAAAATTGAACTAATTTAATAACATTATACAAGAAATATGAAGAGTTTTTTGTGGGGGGGGGGGGGGGTTTAACCTTTTTTTTTTTTTTTTTTTTTGAAAATTTTAGGTAAATTTAGGGGTAATAACATTTACATGCATTGAAGAGTTTATCACTAATAGCGTGTTTGAAAGTTTAGAGGGATAGGAAAGTAAAGGATTCAAGGAGATGAGAGGAGGAGAGGAATGCTTACCCTTTCACCTTATTTAGATTTTTATAAACTAATTAGGGACCAAAAGTCTCATAAATCAATTGACACATATTGGTGTTTCCAACAAAAATGTTGGTTTAAATCCCACTACCTCAACTATCCCTAGAAAAAAGTAAGGGGAAGAATAGAAAAATGTAAGAAAGATAGAAATGTGAAATAACAGAAAATGTCTCAATTTTTCCAAATGTGAGGTCAGTAAAAAGTATGGAAAAGTGAAAAACTAAAAAATATATATATATATATATATATACACACACACTAATCACTAACCCATGTGATACACGGGAATAGCTATTGGATGAGTTTTAAAATTAAAAAAAAAAATATATATATATATATATATATTGTTTTATTTATTATTTTTTATGGGAAGGAATAAGAGACATAATATTGTGTCTCTAGTTTAGTTTGTGTTGTATATGTAGGTATGTACAAGATAGATTGTAATATATATATATATATATATATATATATCAAAATATACATATTGAAAGGTTATAACCACTCAAATTGGATATACCAAAAGGTGTTTATAGAACAAAAAAAAATTTGTTGAACAAAAAGGTGTCTGTTGAACGAAAAGGTATCTATTGAATAAAATGTGCATATTAAATGATCATAGTCCTTTGGGTATAAATAGTTGTCATATTTATTTGATAACTTCTTATTCATCTTTCTTAGAAACAAAATATATATATATATATATATATATATATGGATATTCTCCAAAATTGCTATTTATAATTTTTGTTTGTTTTACTAAATAGTGAAAACTTCTAAGAATAGGTACGCACTTCTCTTTTTATAATTTATGTTTTCCATTCCCCGTGATCCTGTCCCACTAATCACAAATATTTCTTTTCATTTTATATATACCATAGGCATATAGACACATAAACGCCGAAAAATATGGGAAAAGAACTTCCCTGTCGCACCAATCCAACCTAATCATTTTTTTGGAATTTTTTTTTTTATCTTGTCCCACATTTAATGTTTTTTACCCATTTCACTATTGAAGTATCTTAAGTTTTTTGCTTATCTCATAAATGAATATAAATCATAATAGTAGTTAAATGAATACTGAAATGCCATTTTTTTTTACACCATTCCAGAAAATAGGAAACATTACAAGAGGTTTGTATTAATTGTTTAGTCTTTTAGATAGGATGAAACTTTTTTCTTTTTTCTTTTTTAGAATCAAACTTTTTTATTTATTTATTTTTTTTAAATCAGATAGGATGAAGCTAAATTCAAGATAAAGGGAAGAAATTAAGAAGAAGTTACCAAATGAATATAAACCACTATTTATACTCAAATGATTATGACTCTTCAATAGGCATATATTCATTCAATAGGCATCTTTTCGTTTAACATGCACATTTTCGGTCAATAGGCTCCTTTCATCCAAAAAGCATAACTATATAGTGTTTTTAAATATATACGTGGCATAAATTTGTGTAGCCACTTGACGTAATGAGACGCGATCAACAAAAAGTTAAATGTTTCAACTATTAGTGATTATATACACACACACGATTTGTTAGGTTGGGAAGAAAATGGGGGATAGATAGGTGATTTGCTTAAATTTACTATTATAATCCTATAACATAAAGAAATGATAGAAACGATTATAATCAAAAGGAGTAAAATGGTGAATTTCATGTTTTAAAAAATGGGAAGAAAATCTCTCCAAGATTTCCTCTCAATTTGGGAGGATGGCTTTTGGTGGGCCTTAGTAAGTGGAAAATCTCCACCCACCCCCTTTTCCATTCTCCCCCTTTCTAAACAACCAAACCAATGATAAGCTCATAGAGACATAGTTTTTAATATTTCTATTAACAATTTATTGAACAGTTTTGGAAGTTAAAAAGAGGACACCAACATCTTCTACTTCAATCATATAGAGAGAATATTAAAAAGAATGGTACTAAGAGTCTTGTAACTTATGGTATTATCTACTCTATTTTAGAAAGAGAATTAGGGTCAGATCCCCCTTTCCAAATGTTGCATTGAGAGATAGAGAAAGAGAGAGAGGGGTTTTAAAAACTTATATACATTATTTATTGAAAGACAATTCATTATATGAGATATCTTTCAAAGGTTGGGTTTAAGCCATTAAGGTTTAAAAGGAAAGACAGGTATTATGTTTCTTTAATTAGGTGAGTAGGTTGGTTTTCAAAAAAAAAAAAAAGGTGGTTTCAAAAAAAAAAAAAAATTAGGTGAGTAAGTTCAAAAAAAAGAAGAGAGTAAGTTCAAAGTTTGTTATCTAGGGAAGAGATTTATTAATATAGATTTTTTTTTCCCGTAATTCTAGTTAGTAGTCCATTCGTAATTCTAGTTAGCAGTCTGTTCGTGAAATGCATGAATAAGTTTAACAAAAGAGATATAATACTTTTTTTTTCTAAATATAAAATTTGATGATTATATTAGTTATTAATAAGTATTTATTTGATATATATATATATATATATATATATATTGTAGGGGGAAAAAAAGAGCAAGAGGGTGATTATCCTCTAAGAATTAAAGAACCAATATTTAAGGGGCCTAGACAGGTAAATGTTTAAGGGACCAATACTGATTAAATGGTCGCAGGCAATCCCTTGGGTGGTTGTGTCATTCATTGCTTGACCTTAACTCCACTTAGAGCATCAATTATTTCAGGTGTTAAAAATGCTTTAAGTTTTTCTCTTTTTTATTTTTTATTTTTTCCGGAGAAAGCAATAATGCTTTAAGTTGAAACAACATCACACCATCATCCCAAAAAATTCAAACTCACGGTCTACTCCATATCAAAGCATTATTTACTAGTGGATTAAATCTAACCTAATTAAAATTGGCCAATTTGTTTTCCATATCTAGTTAGGCTTAAATTGTACATTTAGTAATCACCCTAACTAATTGTGTTGTTAATCCTTGATTTTAAAAATTCAAAGCCTATTCGTGAAATTTAATAAGTCCAAATGAAATTGTAACTGACATCAGCGAATTTAATGAAATGGTTTAGATAATATAAATTTTACTACATAACCTTTTACAAACTAAGTTGTTACAAATCATAAAAATAATCCTAACATTAATTTATTATGTTGCTAATATCCACTAGTCACATTCATTAATCATTACTATATCGGTTTGTAAAGGTTATTTTGGTATAATTTGTTGTATTTCTAACATCCCTTGTAAATATAAGCATCCCTTAAAAAAAATAAAAGCAAATACCAAATTAGCTACAAAATGTAAAGTAGTGGAAAAATATAAAGGTAAGTTGTCTAATTAATTGCGATAAAAATTAAAAACTAGGGCAACATTGAATTTGAATGCAAATGGTTAAGTCACACCATATACTAGCTATCACATTGAAATTCATCTACAAATTTTAAAGTTCAAGTTGGATCATAAATTCTCCATCCATTTCAAATAAAAGAAGTACATCATAAATTTTCCTATTTTCAAAAAGATAAAAATCACATCAAAAATATCTTATTCTTTTTCATAATTTATTTGAAGTGTTAAATTTTAAAAATAATAATAATTTCATAGTTACACTTAGACCAATGAAGATGTGGATTTAAACTTTGATTCTTCTTACAAAAGAGATTAAACAATAATGCTAAGTTATAAGACTACTAAAGTGTTAAATTGAGGGTGATAAAACATTACTTTCACATAATCAATTACTAAAAAATCACTTTTATTTCGCAATTATATTCCCTTGATAATTATTAAAAATTTTATGAAAATTTTATATCAATAGGAGAGGAAAACCCCGGGAAACAAACAAATTTAAAAACCAAGCCTTTAAATCAAATACTTTAAATTTGATTTAAAGCCAAAATCATCAAAAAAAAAAAAAGGAGGGGGGGGGGGGGGGGTGGTGGGGAAGAATAAACTGAAAAGTAAAAGAAAAGCAAAGCCTTGGAAGCTAACGGTTAAAAGGACATTGACCGTACTAAAATCCTATTATTCCCTAGGAAATCGTAAAACCCCCCTTTAAATTGCAGACCAAACCAAACCCTTTTTTTTTTCCCCAGATCAGCATATATTTATGACCCCACTTTTTCTAGGCCGATTAATATTAGTACTACTGATAAACAAGAATTTGGTCATCCTCATAACTCAGAACACAGAAATTGTCGAGTGTGGTCCAACACAGGCCAAACAAAAAACAGGTCGGGTTCCTTCTCCAAAAAAAAAAAAAAAAAAAACAGATCGGTTTGATTGATTTCTGACATGCATAAATAGTCGTCCGATCTATCAGATTCAAACTCATTAAATTCTTTCTCAAAAAATTAGAAAATTTAAAAAAAAAAAAAATCATTAAATTCTGTGTAAGTGTTGCTTATATCATCGCATTAAAGAAAGAAAGAAAAGAGTTGAAGGTAGTAGATACAGCATTAAATTGGACACGCTTGAATTTTGTGAGGTTGAAAGTGAGGACCCCACAAATTTATTCAATTTTTTTTACCCAAAATATTTCAAACAATATGGATGGATGGAAAGGATGACACGTCATTCTTAATTGTACTCGTGGCCCCACCCACCTCTACTAGAACCCATCAAGTTTTCAACCACCTGGCCTAGTGCCCCACCCATATTGCTTATACTAGATGTTATTTATTGCAACTATTCAAAGTGGGCAAGAGCATGAGCATCGCCCATTTTCCTCCAAAAATTTTAGGACCACGACTACACGCGTCTACACGTTTTGACATAACTTAAACACGCAGTAATTGCTGGAACAATTTGTGTACAAGTGATGTAATTTAATCACACATTAGTCACATGGTAATTCTTGAAACAATCCGTGTATAAGTAAATATAATTCAATCATACGTTAACTAATGTGTCAACTGAGTCAAAATATGTGAATTTAGATGATGGAAGAATTACTCAATTACTCAATTACTTAATGTCATTCTCAAAGACCTATAATGGCTTATTTTTTATGCACAAAATATATAGGGTCGTGAATTAAATTTAAACACATTATTTTATAGGGTAATACAACATAAATAATGGATTTAGTTAGTTTAATTGATAAAATTAAACTAATTTTTTTTATTCTATAAATGAGGTAGTATATTAACCTATAGTGTCCGCTCTATAATAAAATTCATTATCGTTGAATTTGAGTTTGGGATGAATCATGTTTGCCAAAAAAAAGTCAATTGGCATGTTAACATAATAATAAAGAGAAATTTTCATTAAAAAGATATAATATATTCAATTTTATTAGGTCTAACATTATTTATAATGTTATATTTCTAAAGATAACTAAATTCAATTAATTAATAATTAGAGAAGACAAAATATAAGGAATTTTACATATACTTTTATTATATTTTATTAGGTTAAAAAAGTTGTATCAAAATATATTTTGTAAAAAAAGAGAGAATAAATTTTAAAAGAATTATATATAAATCAAAAAATTTAAATAAAGTTTTAAAAAATGTACAAGCAATCAATACATAATCAAACATTTGAACCGCTCTAGAATAAAAGAAAACAACAATATTCTAATATGAAAAGAGGCAATTAGTTATCTGTCGAAAGCTCCACTCAAATTGAATAGTCAAAAATCAGAATCCATATTCACATTAAAAAATAATTTTTCTGTAGTAATCAACACTCTGGTATAAAAGATAACACACAAAATACCCACCCCATGTTTCTCTCTCTATATAATTTAAACTATTTTTACCATACCCAAAAAAAAAAAAAAAATTACATAAAGAAAATGTAATGGGATAGGGGCAAAACCGTACTTTCATAGAGACATTCATCAACGGTTACCGAGTCTAATATCAGCGGTCAAACAAATCAACGGTTGTGATTGACTCTTCCGAAATCCACAAGCTTCCGCGACCGGTTCTTGCAAAACTTCCCCGGAGCTCTGACCTCGCCGGAGACGGCGATGTCCGGCGGCATACCTTTCTGGCTCCAGTGCCGGTTCGGGCTCGCCCTCACGAGCGGGCTCAGGCAAAATGCAATCCCGGACACGTTGCGGCTGTGTCCGTGCCGTGTCCGGCGCACCTGAAACGCCGGCGACCTCCACGTCTCCGTGGAGTAACCGCTCACCGGAGGTGAACGTTCGCAGTCCTCGTCGGAGTCGCCAGTTCTCGCCGGCGACATTCCCCGATCAGCTCGCGGACGAGGCTTTCTCTCCACGGTGGCCTCGTCGTAAACGAAAAGCCGCGATTTCTTCTTCATGCGGCCGGAGAAGATCGCGGCGAACCAGGACGGAGAAGACGAACTCGTAGAAGCAGCAGTAGTCGCAGTGGTAGTAGTAGTAGTAGAAGCCGAGGGCTCGCGAGTCGAAACCCTAGGATCCGATTCCAATTTCTCGGATCTGGACCTGAACAGATTCGAAAACAACGAGAACCTACCGTTCTTCTTCCAATACGACCCACCGGCGGTGAAGCTGGTCGGGGCGCTGGAGCTGGCGGTGGTTGATGACGTGGCAGGCCCTACCTGAGGAGTACTATAGAACCGACGATCCTGATAACTATTCTGGTGCTGCCGTTGCTGCCACGTGGCCTCGTCTGATTTGCGGCGAGAAACGTAAGGAGAGACAGAGCGAGGGAACACCAACGGTGGCGGTTTTATATTCGGGTCAGATTTTCTCGGGTCATCGCGGGACTGAGCTTGGGTTTGGGCTTCCGACTGGGCTCGAGCCTGGACCTGGGCCTGGGCGGCGATGAGAGCGAAGAGACGGTCGCGGAGACAGGAGGCGCACACGCCGACTGTGCTACTCAGGTCAGAGAGATGCCTCTTACACTTCATCTACTTTTTTTATATATATATGCGTATGTATGTATCTATATCTATGTGTGTTTGCGTTGAAACTTTTTTATAGTGTTGGAGTTTGATTTTTGTGCTTGTGAGTAAGAGGAAGAGGAAGAGGCATTTGAGAGCGGTGTGTCTCTGTACCGATAAAAGCCGAATGAGAGATCTGTGATATGAGGAAACCAAAGAGAGGAGGTTTGTCTTCTTCTTAGAATGAAATGGAATGAGTACTTGTATGTGTAAGTTGTAGCTGTTGGAGGGCTAATGAGTATTTTCCATTTTGGTTGCCTTTATTATATCTTTAGAGAGAGATAGAGTCAAAGTTAAGTTGAGCACACGCTGGTTACAAGAATTTATATTTTGATGCTACAATTAATAATATTTTCATAATAAATTTTAATTAATAAGTTTTTATAGACTTTTAATTTAAATTGATCACTAAAATTACTTTTTTATCTACTAATAACAGCAAATAATAATCTGTCACGTAAAATTTGTTGTAAAAATGTAAACCTGGCATTATGTGTTTAGAAAGGATGAGATAGAAAATATTGTTACTACAAATGGGTTCTGGGGGAAATACGTGCTGTAAAAGTACAACTGGTGATAAGTTAATATCACCATAAAAAGCACCTATGTTTTTGGGTAATTGAGTTGTTATTTTTTATTAAAAGGGAAAGCTAAAAACCAAAAAAAAAAAAACTAATGCTGTTGACTTTTCTTTTTTTGTAAACCAATGGGCTTTGCTTGCTTCTTCGCTTCTATTTTTCTTGCTTTTTAGAGTTTTGAATTTCGTATGCTTAATCTCTTCTTGTTTACTTCTTGAGTTTACTTGTAACTATCTAGCTAATCTGGATATGTTGAAATTCTACCCGAAAAGACTGATAATAGTAACTATTACATCCCTCCGTTCTGAGTTTACTTTTGGTGCCTTATTCAGGGTCAAGTCTAAATTGAGACCTCTTTCAGGGTTTTTTCTTTCACCCCATGTGTAAAATACTGTGCACTTTTATAATTCAAAACGTCGGTTTAACGCATACTTTTGGTCTATGATAATTCACAATGTTTTCCCATACATAAAAACCTCAAATACAACTATGGGGATGAGATCGTCTATATATATATATATATATAAAGATAGATCATTGGATTAGATTGACTTTGGGAATATCATGCCTATGTAACACGCTAAAGAAGTTCATTGTGAGATCGACTATTTCTCGTGAGGTTCGTTAACGCCAATGTAATAATAAAGTCATTCCTCCCATTGAATCCTCAAATATCTTCAAGTTTGTATTTAGAAGTAAGACCTATGGTATTTATAAATCAAATAAATGACATGTGTTGCATATCCGGATGAAAAATGAGAGAAAATTGGAGGATTCAATTGGAGGGGTTCCTTCCCCATAACAATATAAGTCTTTTCTATTCTGGTTTCTTACATGCCTCTATTTATACCTGCTCTTCTTAGCTCTTTTCCCGCCTAATAGCTTTGCTAAGAACCAAGCCTCTTCATTGACATGATGCTTGTCTTTCTATCTTGTGGACTTGCACGGCACAATCGGGTTTGACTCGATATCTTGAGCCGATCTACACTACTCGTTTAATATTCCTCAATTCAATGGACTGGATATAGGTTTGAGCTTTCAGAGCTCACCAACTCTAGTTAGTGTGAAGCTGAAAAATATCATAGTTAATTTCCTCATTTTTTATGTTAAAAACAAAGTTTGACTCTAAACGTGTTTGGTGCTATTTTTTTCAATCTATTATGTAATAAATATAAGACTATTCATGTGTATTATTTAAACAAGCCATATGACTCTTAAAAAAAGTTGTGTTACTAAAATTACACATAAATGGTCTCTTTAATTACTACATAGCAAGTTTGAGCAAAATAACTCCAAACATATTTGGAGCAAATTATTTTTTCTTTGTTAATGAATTCAAGCTATCAATGCTACTGCCATGCCCAATGCATTACTCAAGATCTACGCCTCTACCTACTCAAATCATCTCAATAATTGTCAAAGCTACTAATTCTAGACGTACTCTAATAAATTATTTATAAACATCTTGAACTATAGCCTATTTGACCCTTTTTTTGGGTTGTCAATAATTAAGCCTATTTGACTTCAATGCTCAAACTACAAAGAAGCTCGTGTCTATTATTTTGAAAAAGCAAGCATTGGGATTCAGGGTGCAATGATTTGCCTGGTCTTTGGGGTTAAATTCATTTGCCGTTTGAAAAATAAAACTGTGTTGAGACATGGTATTTATGAGCATCCCATAAAACACTGCCCTACGTTTTTCACGAATTTGAATGTTGAATTCACTGATTTAGGAGAGCAATGGATAGGTAATTTTTACACATATCCCTAAAATACAAAGGAGATTCATTTTATATATTCATTTATTATTAAGAAAGGAATTTGATATTAGGCACATAAGTTTGAATTTATATAGATGTGGCAAGTGTTTTGGCTACCAAACCATTCTAGATAAAGTTTACATCTAAATCAATTGGAAGAATCGACAATTCATAATATTGTCCGTGCGTATTTTAATCGTACAACTTATTAAATTATGTAAACATGTTACTCGACAGAGTACTTGATTAAGAATGTATGTACATATTGGAGAAACTTTCTTCTACCCACCATTTCCAAGTCAAAGACTAGAGGAAAGGCAGGCAATAGGCCCCTCCCTTATGAAACCTACTTGATACATTAATTTATAGTTTTGTCACTATGTACACATGCGCATGTGTACACAGTGACAAAACTATAAATTCATCATGCAACAACCATATGTTTTTAGTTAATTATGTTCTATAATTCAATTCTTCTTAAGTTCTACTTATAATTTAATAATATACATAATCAAACATGTTACTTAGAAATAAAATAAAAATCAACATGTTTGGTAATGAGTAATAACTACTCAATTATAAACATAAATCTACATATTGGTCAGTTAAGTATTGGTCAATTACTACTCGATTACCTACATCTACACACAATATTCATTAAGAAGTGTTTGGTAAACTAAATCATTACTTCAATCCTGTTCTCCTTTTTTTTTCTTTTTTTTCTTTTTTTATCTGGAAGGGTAGAAGGCAGTTTTGAACCCATTGGCTAATTCAACTGAGTTTTGAAACAAACCATGAAATGTAAATCTGATCAATTCTAAATTAGTTTTAACTCATATGTAGTTTCTTTGACTCAAGATATAAATAGTTAATTTATATGTCTGTTACTGTTATTAGCAAAAAGGTCACTAAACGACTTAAAAACAAAATTTACAAAAACAAAAAAAAAAAAAAAAGAGAAAAGAAAAGAAAAGAAAACCTATAGTTTTATTATATTTGTGACAAATTAATCCATTTATTGTCAATTGTGTCAATATAAACCCACCCTTTCATTATTTTTTATAATGAAATCTCCAATCCACTTCGCTAAACTTTATCTAATAGGAAGAAATTTGCTATCAATACGCCAAAAAAAAAAAAAAAAGCATTTTTGGCAAGACATCAGTTGTGTTTACCGTTGTAGAGAGGGAAATAAATAATGATTTTTAAGTGAGTTTTCGACTTTTTGGTAAAGTTTTTCTCTCTCTTTCTCTCTCATCTCATATAAAGAAATAAAATTGTAAATTTTACAAATTAAAGAAAACATTTTTTTTTTTGGGCATGTGTATTGGCATTTGATTTTTTGTTTAAAATTTAAGTAAATGGAACTATGAAAGGAGCGAGGGTTTTAATGGATAAGGATTAAATTTAGTGCTCCCATGCACTGAACACAAACATATTCATAACTATTATAATGATAAGAGCATAGGAATTACAAAAGCACAATTATAAATATAAAATTCAATTTATCACATCACTACAGGCATAAAACTATAAATAGTTTTAAAATTATGAAAAGTTCATAACTATTACCATGATAAAAGCGTGAGAATTACAAAAGCACAATTATAAATATAAAATTCAATTTATCACATTACTACATGCATAAAACTATTAACAATTTTAAAATTATGAAAAGTTCAAAAATCATAACTATTGCCATGATAAAAGCGTGGGAATTACAAAAGTACAATTATAATGTATAAAATTCAATTTATCACATCATCACATGTATAAAACTATAGACAATTTTAAAATTGAGAAAAGTTAACGAATATCATAACAACATTGATATATGAAATATTTTAAAAAAAAAATTATGAGAAAATTAAGAAGTAACTGATTTTTTTTTAGAACTTTTTATATTTCATATAAAAAATAATATCAAAATTTTATTTCATCAATTAAAACAATTTCTTAAAACAAGCCGTGGGACCCCAATATTTAAAATTTTCTCAATTTTTCTAAAGCTCCGACAATACGGTGATTGACCTATAACTTTTTCGGAGACAAAACGCTAGTTGACTTATAACTCTTTTTCGGAGATTTATTCGAAGTTTTAAATGCCCTAACTAAAAGCCAATTATTCAAAATAAAAAAAAAAATAAAAAAATAAAAAGAAAAATGTGCCATAGGCCAAAGGTCATGTTTCCTTTGGATTTGAAATGGTCGGCAAGGAATTGTTTCCCATCTCTCAATTCTCGCATATAAATTGACACAACAGTAAATTCGATAACCTAATATGTCCGTTGGGTAACTAACTCAATAACTGTATCTCTTGCATTTCTTTTCAAAACTCAAATTACAAAGAAATTTCGTCTTTCCTTTTCTCTCTCTCGTAAAACTTTTTCTTTCTTTCATTTTTTTTTTCCTTTCTCTTTTTGTCTTTTGCGTGTAACCTATTTCACACGGAAAATATACATGTATGTTTTCAAAATGTGAACATAGTTCAGGACTTCAGGCGCCAAAGCATGAAAAACATTGGACACATTAATTGTAGTCTATAACACATCCTCTATAATCAAGGCTTAGGAAATTTCCTTGTGTATGTGTGTTTTTTTTTTTTCAATCATAGAAGTGCTCATTTTCTTGTGAACTAGAACAGTCCTAAATAACATTCTCATGACTTCAATTTCTATATAACGAATCTTAAGAGTTAAGAGGAATGTACTATTAGTTTTAGTTAAGAGCATTTTTCCTGGATGCGACTATAATATTTTTTTTTTTAATTTTAAATTTAGCCATAGAAAAAACTAATTGACGAGGGATGTGAAAACAGCCCAAAAGGTGTGTGGGGTCTAAATTTTAAAGAACTTGATCATTCTTAAGAGCGGAAATGGATTCTAGTTAACTTAACTGATAAAATTTTTTATAATTGAATAAGAGATTTAGAGTTCAATCTACCTACACCAAAAACCGACTAGTGTCTTGATCTAATGATTAGAAGCAGACAACATATGTTGAAACTCTCTCTAAAAAACAATAATAATAATAATTCATGCAATAAATTGTCTATTTTAGCGTAAGAACTTACTTGTTCTATTTTACATACTCATTTTTCAAAATTCCTCACATCAGATTATTTATTTCACACTACATTTTATTAAAATATATATTTTTAATTGTTTATTTGTTTATTTTTCTTCACATATAACAATCATTATCTACTCTCCTCCTTCATTCTTGGAATACCTAAAAAACTAAATACAAAATGAATAGTCTTAATATAAATATACTTAACCACTATATTAAACTTATAAATTTACACAATTATACAAAAACTTCCCTATTTATTTCCGATTTCAATATGTGAAGTTCTTGACTTTTTTTTTTTTTTTTTTGAAATAAGTGCAATAAAATTTATTCATAGATCCTGCTCCATGATAATTGATTTTTATTATTATATCAATATAACGATTGATATTTGGTGGCAGGATTCGAAACCTAAATTTTTTATTCAGAACATCTGATTTGTTTCATTTACCTTCCAAGCTTTTTTTACACTTTAAAGGTCCTTTTCGTAAATCTGTAGTTGTTAAATGTCTCATTCGTATAATTCAAAGCATCAATGTGACTTGTTTGACGGCTTCGTAACACGCACTCTCAAGTCTCAATATCGTCCCTTGCCTTGTCAGAATCACGTTGTTTATGATTATCAGCCAAGCATTAAGCATAGAAGTGAAGTTGCTCCACACCGACTGCATACATTTTGATTTTCATTTCATGCCCTTGAAATCTCCTGTTTAACACTGATTGGTGCTCGTAACACAAGTATTATGATGAGTGTGAAGATGTTAACAATATTGTTTACATTGTGAGCAACTTGGTTCTGTAGGATTTGGTTTACCTACTCTTTAATAAATGTCATTTTAAAATCTGACTTTCCATTTTACTTGAAATATCTTTGGGCTAGACTAATGTAGGCCAAAATAGACATTTGCCTATTTTGCCTAAAAGATGTAGCAAAATGTCCCTGTTTTGAAACTTGATTTTTAAAAAATCGAGTTTCAATGTAAAATCAAGTTTCAAAATAGAAATATTTTACTAGATAGTTTAAGAACAGGAAAACTTTGCTACATCTTTTGGACGAAATGGGCAAAAACCCATTTTTGCCGACTAATGTAAATACTAACATTTCCTACCTCAATCATGATGCCTCATTCATTTTCTTTATCCTATTCAGAGTCATTTCTCATTACAATATTTCTTAATCCTGATGATAATGCAACTAAAACTCCCCTAATCTCATCATAGCTTTACATGATTTCACCTTTGGGCAAAATTGTTATTGATTGGTATTACACTTACACAACAAATTTTAAGTGGCTAGTTGCTATTAATTATTATGGGTAGATGAAAAAGTAATTTAAGTTGTGAATTCGAATTAGAACCAATAACAATTCACTGCCTATGATTTGGTGTTGGTGCAAATAGTTTGTTGTGAAAGTGTCATGAAAATGTTGTAGATATAACATTTTTCTCTTTTCTGCCTCAATTATTATGCCTCATTCATTTGCTTTATCCTATGCTTAGAGTCATTTCTCATTACAATCTTTCTTAATCCTGATGATTATGCAACTAAAACTCCCTTAATCTCATCATAGCTTTACATGATTTCACCTTCGGACAAATACCAAGGCCGATTGCTTGGAAAAAGTTTGTGGCACCTTTACTCAAACTAGTGCGCTTTTGAGATAATTCCAAAATGGCTATACTGTTTGTGCACATTATCATTTTTCCCATCCTCAATTATATGCATATATTTGTATGTGCTACTTTAAAAGTGTGAGGGAAAATGTCTTCTTCTTTTTCTTTTTCTTTTTTTTGAGATAGGACTAAACCAGCATGCAAGGACTAACTAACAGCTTATACTTTCCTACCTCAATTTCTCTTATGTATGTTTTGGTCATATAATATTGAGAAGAGACTTAACATTTATATTTAAAAAATGGACGTGAATTAAAAATTGCCTTCATAATATAATCATAGCTTTCTTCTCATTTTATGAGTTAGAGAAAGTGCAAACCTTATGAATATTTGTACTGGAAGATTCTTTTTTTTCCCCTCATTTGAGAAGTGGCAGCCATGAGCGGCTCTACAGCCAGCCCCAGGGGTTCATTAAAACAAAAATTATATATAATTTTTTTTAACCCTTAAAATAAAAACTTGAACACTCTAACTCTAAATTTTGTTTAATCCCAATTGAAATAAGTTTAAATACGATCATCTAAGTGCTACTTTCACAATATTATTTTCAAAATAATTTTATAATTAAGGTTAAGTGACAAGTTTTAATTGGTTTTTATTTAGATCCACAATTGACATTACTTTTTTACATATCTTTAACAACTTGCAACCTAAATTTTTTTGTGAAAGTATTGTGCTAGTAACTCTACTCGTAAAATTGCTCATTCATTAAAAAAAAATAATTAAATAAACCTTCTATCTGGACTCTAACTTACTTTGCCACGGGCCGTGAAATAAAATTGTTTTTCCTTACACTTTTCTTCTTCATTATCAAAAAAATACACCACTTTTAGCACAAAGAGAGCAAAAAATTACACTACATGTGCAACCAACCAATTTGTATCTATATCTGCGATTTTTTTTCTCATTACCTCTTTCTCCCTTCTATGTTTTCTTTCAATCTAATGAACTAGTTTGATGAGTGCTCTATAGATTTCCAATTCCAAAATGTTATTTAATACTTGCTCCAATTCCTAGAGAATGACCACTTGTATGGTTAAAAAATAAAAAGTCATATATTTCAAAAGCAAAAACTTATATCAATTACTATTTTTTTTTTCTTTGTGTCATGTTTACTCCCAGTCCTACTCCTTGGTGTGCTACTGTTCTTCTTTATCATATATCTTTATTTAATTGATATTACATATAAATATAATAAATAATTATTGTGGGGTCCATGGGCTTGATAGCCTCAGCCCATCGCGTAGTAGGCCCAAAGCCCACGCCGAGAAAGACTGACTATCCGAGGCTAAATTGGGGAAAGCATCTTTTTCGGGTCCAGGCCGAGGACCTCTTTGTCCTCGGCATGCCAATGATGATTTTTGGAAGGGACAAGCTCAGGGCAAGCTGTCACCTCCACACTTAATGCATTCACCTAACCCCTCTGGCTGCATTAATGGTGATACAACCCCTTAGCAGGGCAACGTTGATCAGAGTGAACCACTTGAGTGCTGATAAAACCTCTGGTGGGATGGGCAATAAGAAGAAAGGCGAATAGATGATCAACAGATGGAAGAACGAGAGAGGACGATGAAGACTATATAAGAAAAGCTAGTAAAGTAAAGCAGGGGGGAAAAAGAAAAAAAGAAAAGAGCCAGAAGAAAAATGGCTCCTCGGCCATGGGCCGAGGAGCACCCCTCGGCCATGGGCCGAGGAGCACCCCTCGGTTGTAAACAGTTATAAGTATTTTTTCTTTTTTAAGGAAAAAAGGCTGATGCTTAGTGAACGACGGCCAGCGCCTAAACCTTCAACCCATTTCTCTACAAATTTATTGTTTGGGCTTGTTGGACTGAAAACTCGTTCATATTCTGGGTCCAATCTAAACTGAGTCCTTACAATTGGTGCCGTCTGTGGGAAGAATTAGTGCCCTGGCCGGTGCACCAGGCGATTGCTCTAGGTGGTCTTTTTACAGAAAGTTGATGAAGTAAAAAAAAAAAAAAAAATTGACAGCGAAAAGAGAACGATTGATATTATTCCATAAAAAGAAGAGTTACAAATTACAATCAGAGGTATTTCAAAAAAAAAAAAAAAGGCTACAGATTACAATCAGAGGCTCAGGCAGACTTGCTTTACAACTATCCCTACAAGCTAGATCTACAATCAGAGGCCCAGGTAGACCCGCCCCAAAACTAGCCGGAAGGAAATGTCAACCCGTGCTTTTATTGGCATTAAGAGAATGGGAGAGCTTGACAATAAAAGCAGGGGACGAGGAGGGCCAAGTGCACCAAAGCTTGAACAAAGTGAGGAGCAAATGCAGGCACACCGGCCACCCTTCCTCATGATGTTCCCTTGATTCTCTCCAACCCTCACGAGCGTTGGCCGTTGGAGACGACAACACTCGGGCACCGGCCATAACGTGAATTCACACATCTCCTCCGTCGGGGGTGTACTCCGAGGAGGGACATTAGGTACTCCAACGACCTCCCTCCGGGCCACCATGCATGGCACCATCGGGGTTACGCCTAAACTCTGCCGTGCCGAAAACCCAGTGGGGGCTGTGGCCACGATGGCTCTTGGCCCGGATGTCCTCACACCCACCCAAAGCTGCCCCATAACAACCAACTTTGGCAAGGTTATTTAAGGGGCTTAGGGAACTAAGGGTGTGTATTTTCTCTGTTTGCGTTTGAGAATTCATGGAATGTGAAGAAGCCTTCCTCTTGAAGAAGTCTTATATAGGGAATAAATGTTGGTGGGAATTAATTTGCGAAGAATCCGAAAGGAGAATTGTCAACAGTGCAAATCACGGAGCCATCAAATTTCGAGGGGCTGTAGACCGCTGGATGTGTGCTAATTCACGAGGACATTAATGAGGGCGCATCTCGCGCACCGAAATGTCAAGCGCGGAAAACGAACTGCCAAAGGATGCCTCGTAAATGAAAAAGATGGGACTCGAATTAGAGGCGGGACAAAATGCCACGTGTAAGGTCATAACCAAACTCGAAGAGGAATCGTCTCCAGTGAAGCAGTCCGAAGACAAACCCCTCCTTACAGAAAAATAGAAGTGGTAGACAGAACCAAGGTATTGCGTGGTCCTCGGACCCAAGCCTATGGTAAAACTATTCACACCGTTACACCTGGGTACTAGACAGAACCAACATATTGCATGGTCCTAGAACTCAAACCTATGGGGAAACTAAATACTTATAGAAAAATAGAAGTCGTAGACAGAACCAAGGTATTGCATGGTCCTCGGACCCAAGCCTATGGTAAAACTATTCACACCGTTACACTTGGGTACTAGATAGAACCAAGGTATTGCATGGTCCTCGGACTCAAACCTATAGGGAAACTAGATACTTACAGAAAAATAGAAGTGGTAAACAGAACTAAGGTATTGTATGGTCCTCGGACCCAAGCCTATGGTAAAACTATTCACACCGTTACACCTGGGTACTAGACAGAACCAAGGTATTGCATGGTCCTCAGACTCAAACCTATGGGGAAACTAAATACTTACAGAAAAATAGAAGTGGTAGACAGAACCAAGGTATTGCATGGTCCTCAGACTCAAGCCTATGGTAAAACTATTCACACCGTTACACCTGGGTACTAGATAGAACCAACGTATTGCATGGTCCTCGGACTCAAACCTATGGGGAAACTAGATACTTACAGAAAAATAGAAGTGGTAGACAGAACCAAGGTATTGCATGGTTCTCGGACCCAAGCCTATGGTAAAACTATTCACACTGTTACACCTGGGTACTAGACAGAACCAAGGTATTGCATGGTCCTCGGACTCAAACCTATGGGGAAACTAAATACTTACAGAAAAATAGAAGTGGTAGATAGAACCAAGGTATTGCATGGTCCTCGGACCCAAGCCTATAGTAAAACTATTCACACCGTTACACCTGGGTACTAGACAGAACCAAGGTATTGCATGGTCCTCGGACTCAAACCTATGGGGAAACTAAATACTTACAGAAAAATAGAAGTGGTAGACAAAACCAAGGTATTGCATGGTCCTCGGACCCAAGCCTATGGTAAAACTATTCACACCGTTACACCTGGGTACTAAACAGAACCAAGGTATTACATGGTTCTCGGACTCAAACCTATAGGGAAACTAGATACTTACAGAAAAATAGAAATGGTAAACAGAACCAAGGTATTGCAAGGTTTTCGGACCCAAACCTATGGTAAAACTATTCACACCGTTACACTTGGGTACTAGACAGAACCAAGGTATTGCATGGTCCTCGGACTCAAACCTATGGGGAAACTAGATACTTACAGAAAAATAGAAGTGGTAGACAGAACCAAGGTATTGCATGGTCCTCAGACCCAAGCCTATGGTAAAACTATTCACACCGTTACACCTGGGTACTAGACAGAACTAAGGTATTGCATGGTCCTCGGACTCAAACTTATGGGGAAACTAGATACTTACAGAACAATAGAAGTGGTAGACAAAACCAATGTATTGCATGGTCCTTGGACCCAAGCCTATGATAAAACTATTCACACCGTTACACCTGGGTACTAGACAGAACCAAGGTATTGCATGGTCCTCAGATTCAAACCTATGGGGAAACTAGATACTTACAGAAAAATAGAAATGGTAGAAAGAACTAAGGCATTGCATGGTCCTCGGACCCAAGCCTATGGTGAAACTATTCACACCATTAAACTTAGGTACTAAACGAAACCAAGGTTTTGCATGGTCCTCGAACCCAAGCCTATTGTAAAACTATTCGCACCATTATACCTGAGTACTAGACAGAACTAAGGTATTGCATGGTCCTCGGACTCAAACCTATGGGGAAACTAGATATTTACAGAAAAATAGAAGTGGTAGACAGAACCAAGGCATTGCATGGTCCTCAGACCCAAGCTTATGGTAAAACTATTCACACCATTAAACCTAGATACTAAACGAAACCAAGGTTTTGCATGGTCTAGGGACTTGAGCCTTTGGAGAAAATAGGTATCTGTAGAAAAACCAGAGTGTTACCTAGATTTAAGCTATAATACAGTCCTTAGATTTATATTTGAAGGATAGCAAATGGTCTCATAAGACTAACTCTAGAACAGAATACAAGTATTGAGCAGAATAATAGAGAAAAGCAAGTAAAAGAAAATATCCATAAATTGGAAATAAGGTATCGAGCATTTAGTCTAAACAGAAAATATACAGTCTCCTTACAACACCACTAAGGCAAGAAGTAGAATGAAATGAAAGAGAAAATAAACAAAACTATCCTATGTCATACACCAGTCTCTTCAACTCAGTGGGCAAATTAATTCGACAAATAGATCAAAAGGCTTTAACTAGTGCCTAAGGGCCTTGTCTCGAAGGATTCGCAAAAGGCCTTACCACGTCATGTGGTATTTCCTGACCCTCAGTTCTAGCTCCCCCCAACGTTCTCAAGGGTTCAACTTCCTCGGGGGGTTGGTCAGTGGCAGGTATATCTTCGGCAGTCTTATTGCGACTCTCAGTCGCTGGTAATGAGGACCCCTCCTCGGGAGCATCAAGGGCAGTCTCATGAATCGCAATAGGGTAATATACCCTGTCTTCCCTCCTAAGGTCGGATGAGGCATCAACCCCTGCTTGGTTAAGGGCTTCATGCCAGGTCTGAGAACAGTAATGCCTGCACACTGCAGAAACTTGCGCCCGAAGAGTGGCTTCAATCTTAGCCACCCCATCTGCAAAGGCCTCCTCCTCCGCCTGTTCTACAGAGCGCTCAGCATCTATTTTTGCAAATACCGCATCGTCTTTGGCTCTCACAGCCTCGTCCCTGGCATACTCGGCAATACCTTTCTCATGGATTGCCTTGGTCAACTCTTTCTTCAGGTAGACATTGTCTTCCTTGGCAGTCTGTAGCTGGCCCTCAACGTCTTGCAAGCGAGTGGTTTGGTCCTTAGCTTGCTTCTTGGCCGCGGCCAGGTCGGAGGCAGCAGTATCCCTAGCCCTTCTCATCTCCTCCAAATCCTCAGTCGCCTTTTTTAGGTCGGCCTCAGATTTCTTGAGGGTACTGGCAGCTTTCAAGAACTTGTCACGCTTTTGTGCTAAGGCACTGCTTTGGCCATCGACCTCCTCATTAAACCTGAAAAGAGCTTGGATAGCCTGCCGACAAAAAACAGGTAACTCCGTAAAGAAAAGGAAGGGCACTAAGCAACAAAGCTCGAATAAAGTAAATAGGTACCAAAGGACCCACCATGCCCAGATACTTCTTAAGGTCAAGGACAACCTCTAACCCACTCATATTTTCAAGCTCGGCCATGTCGGTGGGAAGAAGGAGAGACTTCTCCAAGGCATCGGCTACGAGAGCCCCCTCAGCCCCTTGAGGTTCTCGTATCGATGCGTTATCCATCAGGGGCTGATTATGAAGCATGGCAGCGGGCAGCCAGGCTTGGGCCTCAAATTATTGGACGATCTTCTTACCTTTCCGTTGACCACCGAGTTTCAGTTGTTTCGGAGGCTTGCGAGATTTACCCTCCTCGGGTGGGGGGTAGGATTTACTCCCATCCATTGGTTCCTTACCCTTGGAAAGTCTTTTCCTTTTCGGGTCGTAAGACTTGGTCTGAAGGTTTGATGCTGTGGGGATAGAGGATGACTTGGTTTGCACAGTTAATATCTGGGGCGGAGGTGTTGGGGGCTTGGGCTGCGACTCTTCCGGTGCACCCTTCTTGGAACCACCTTCAAGCAATTCAAAAAGACTGGTTTAGGGCTGTCTTTTTAAACCCATCTCAGCTTGAGTGCCAACTCTTAGGGACCGGAGGTCGGCTTCAGACAAATGAGGGTCTCCTAGATCACCAGAGGGATCCTCGGACTGATCAGTTAGGTTGAACACACTATATTCGTCCTCAGAAGAGCTCAGTTCAACTACCTCCCCCGCCTTCTTAAATTGTCCTTCCTCGGCCACCGTTACTTGTTGAGATGAGGAAGGACCTGCTAACAGAATGCCTTCAGGTATGTGAGACCCCTCAAAAAATGTAAAACCGTCCTCCACCACGGTAATCTGAGTAAGCCGAGGGTCTCGAGCCCTAATTACGTGCTTCGGGACTGGGAATGATTTTTAAGCTGGGTTGCATCCGAGGATTTTGTGAGCAGCTCTAACCTGGTTATCAGTTTCGTTCAGGAAAAGTTCTGACCTAAGAACGGTTTCCAAATCCGCTTTGTTGACCAGGTGGAAATGACATGCGAAAGCATGCGGACCTGCGAAAAGAAGAGTGAAAATCCTATGGTTAATCAACTAAAACGGGTATACGGCTATGAAAAATAAAAATACTGAAACCCCTACTTCAGATACCCTACCTGGCTCCCCCTCTACTGTTGGGCAATGAAAGCCATTGTGCCACTCCCCCGACACTATAAGAAAATCTTGAGTCAACCCCTTATTAGAATCAGGAAGACATTGGATGAGTCGGACCCTATCGTCCCTCGTCTTCATATAGTACGTCTTACCCCTAAGATGATGAAGGTTGTAGTACCAGTTCACATCATGGTGAGTCAGTCTCAGCCCTATTTTCTCATTCAAGGTATCTACACACCCTAATATCCTAAATACATTCACGGAACATTGAGTAGGAGCCAGGCGGAAATGCCTAAGGTAATTCAGAGTCACTGGCCTCATAGGGATTCTCATCCCTCCCTCTACGAAAGCGACTATCGGGATCACGACTTCACCCTCTCTCCTCTTAAGGTACCACTCCCCTTCTTTACAGTACTTCAAAATCACATTATTGGGTATTCCATAGTCAACAATGAACTTGTTCATCATCTCGTCGGACTCAACCAACTTCTTAAACTTACCCATTCTCCAAGGATGACTAAAAATTCTAAAAGAGGAAAAGAAGGAATAGAATCAAGAAAAATTTGGAGTCCCTAAAAGAAGAAGACTTACAGAAATATGACGATTCTCTTCAGGTAGTGCTGCAGTTGAACCAGATTTAAATCATACACATCAATGGTTGTAAGCGCGAAAATGAGAAAACCAGGCGGTTCAAATAGGTACTTATACTCCTCCTTAGGTTCTCCCAAAATGTAACCGCCTGCCCATAAAAGTAGGAAATCTCCACCGAACGATTACCATCACACCATTGAAAGTGGGAGACGTGGTGCCGCCAAAATTTAATGTGGGCACACGTTAAGTCTTGAAATGCCAAAAACGCACATCGGGCAGTCGAAAGGTCGCTAGCATTATCGCGGAACGAAATGGGGCGATGCATCTAGAGGGCCCATAGATATCAAAACCCTCCTCCCCGTCCGAGAGAACGTGCAGCAGGGTTTTGAGGGGCTATTGTGAGGTCCATGGGCCTGATAGCCTTAGCCCATTGCGTAGTAGGCCCAAAGCCCACGCCAAGGAAGACTGACCATCCGAGGCTAAATTGGGGAAAACATCTTTTTCGGGTCCAGGCCGAGGACCTCTTTGTCCTCAGCATGCCAATGATGATTTTTGGAAGGGACAAGCTCAGGGCAAGTTGTCACCTCCACACTTAATGCATTCACCTAACCCCTCTAGCCGCATTAATGGTGATACAACCCCTTAGCAGGGCAACGGTGATCAGAGTGAACCACTTGAGTGCTGATAAGACCTTTGGTGGGATGGGCAATCAGAAGAAAGGCGAATAGATGATCAACAGATGAAAGAACGAGAGAGGACGATGAAGACTATATAAGAAAAGCTAGTAAAGTAAAGCAGGGGGGGGAAGAAGAAAAGAAAAGAGTCAGAAGAAAAAGGGCTCCTCGGCCCATGGCCGAGGACCACCCCCGGTTGTAAACAGTTATAAGTATTTTTTTCTTTTTTAAGGAAAAGAGGTTGATGCTTAGTGAACGACGGCTAGCGCCTAAACCTTTAACCCATTTCTCTACAAATTTATTGTTTAGGCTTATTGGACTGAAAATCCGTTCATATTCTGGGTCCAATCCAAACTGAGTCCTTACAATTATTAATTTGATAAAAATGTATGATTACTTATTTAATTATATTTATTTATGCATTCAATGACTGTTGTTTTACGGATCTTTAAACTATTAATATTTTTTTAGAATATTGTAAAATATAATGTGCGTTTGGATATCGCTTATTTTATTGAAAATTGAAAACTGAAAATAATAAAAAAAAAAGTTACTGTTTGAGCTTTGGTTACTGTTCATATGTCTAATTGCACTGTTTCTGTCCCATGAACAGTGCAATAGGCGTTGGTTAAATAAAAAACTGAAAATGCAAACGCGTGGACATGGATGTGGACGCGCAAACCAAACAAAGCTATAGTTGTATTGTATACTAAATTGCATTTAAAAATAATATTTTAGATTATTATATATAATATGAAAATTGTATATACATGAAAAATAATTAATCATTATATTTTTTACTCCTTCACAACAAATTCCTAGCTCCAACACTATTAACCCTTCTTGGAAACAATCCTGGAGCCACTATTGGAGGGAGCTCATAACTTTTTTCTTTTTTTTTTTTAAGTTATATTGTTCAAGGAATTTTACATTTTTCAAAATTTTGAGAGGCTTAGGCCTTGTTTTGTTATTGTTAGGGGTGGATTCATTTTCTTTTTTCATTTTTTGAACTCACTTTTTGTTTCTCAAATCTTGAATTCATTTTCTCTACCCAACTCATTTTATGTTTGGCATTATTTTCTACTCTAGTTTTTGCTTCTTCTTTTTTCACTTTATATTTTTCAATTAAAAATTCAACACAATTGTGAGAGTGTTTTTTTGATGGAACAAGTTAGTGTTTTGGAACCCACATATTTCGTTTTTTACGAAAATGTCATTGTATTCATTTTTAAGAAAACGAAAACACTAAAAAATTGTATTCATTTTTTGTATTCAAATCATTTTATTTATACTAAAAATGAAAATTGAATACAAATACAAAGTCAAATAAGTTTTTAGTGGTGGGTCCCATGAAAACTGAAAATAAAAACAGAATACACCTCTTTTTTGCTCAAACCAAATAGGCCCTATTATCTTGTAGAACAATTTTATAAATCCACTCTCTCACATGCTAGACTCAAAATTTCATAAATCCAGTCTCTAACATGCTACATAAGATAATTTTCTCATGGAAGGAGGAGAGTGGGGTGATCCTAATTAGTAATCTATCTTTTTCTTTTTCTTTTTTCAATAATTTCATTATAATCTATATAGTAAGACATATAAACAGCAGAATTTAGAAATTGGGAGACCCATTGTAAATGCATCTTTGGTAGTCAAAGAGAAGTCAATTAAGCTATATACAATTGGAAAGAGATACTTTGCTAAAAAAATGCTTGTACTATATATCTATATACTTGGATAGTTTTTATTTTCTTTGTCAAATAATCCTTACACCATGTTGATTTTATCTGTTGGGAAAGGCTGCAAGACAAATTGAAACCAATGTTTTTCAACCAAGCGCATTCAAGCAAATTTTTCCTTCTAATACTTATATGATATCATGACAATGACATACTCACATACAAATTCTTTTTTTTTTGGCTAGATAATGACATATACATCCATTTTTGGGTTAATCCAAACACACTTATTTGAGTTGCTATCAATATAAAAATATTAGCACCATGCAAATTATCCAATCCCAATTTTTGTGGTTGCATAATTTCAAATGCCCATTCCAAGTGCGCTATCATCACTACAATCTAATCAATATGATAAGAGAAAATCTGGGCATCTTGCTTGAAGGTTCTCACTGGTGGACAAAAAAAAATTAAGTTTACTTGCCTTTTAAATTAGGCTATTTTAGAAAGACTTTGAATCATCATTACTGCTACAATGGGTTGTTGAGTCAAATATAATGGCAAGCAACAAGAGTAAAACCAGCCCCATTAAAGACCACCTATCCTATACATAGTGGTGTTCAAATAATTACACATTTTCTTTCTAAAACCCCCCCATGTTGTTCTGCTTCCTTAGTGCACTACTGCACATGTTGGGACTTGGCCTATTAGCCCCACTCTGGTGCTAAACCAGCGAAGCATTCATGTTTATTTTAGACACATAAGAAAATAAAGCTATATATATCAATGGGGATGCAAAATTTGTGGTTGATTTTGAGTCCATCTAAGCTTTACAAAAGGTTTGCAACTGGGAAATTTTTGTAGATAGTAGAGGGTATATATAAGAGAACTGGTAACATGTAAGCTTGAAGTTAAGTTTAGTTTCAAGTGGGTGTTGAGGAGCTTAGATTGTGCAGCTCACAGCTCCCATGGCTGCTTGCCTTTTTGCTTAAGAATATCCTTTGAGAGTGTTTTGTTTCCTCTCAAGTCAAATAGGCCAGTTTAGTTAGCGTTGGTTTGGTTTTGTAATCTGTGGTTACTTGGGGTTCTTCTGTGAAATATGTTGTTTCTTGCTACAATGAATTACCAGGTTAGTAAAATATAGATTATAGACAGTGACAAGTGGATGTGATAATTTTTTTTTCCCTTTTTTTTATAGATGCTGTAGGGTTTGAATTTATGTCGTTAACTCTCCATGATGATTGTTCTTTACTTTCACGCCAAGACACCAATTGTTTCTTTTATATATAAATGATGTTTGAACTTAATTCTTTTATAAGACAATTAAGAGACTTTACTAGGAGGACTGTAACAAAATTAAGTTAGTTTGAATTTACAACATTATTGAGTCATTGCGTGCGTATGCAATGATAAACTTTTGTTCATTGCTAATTTTAGTGGAAAATTAAAGTTATTCCCTACAGTTTAAGCATGGTTTCAAACTAAATATTAGATTTTAAAATTTTTTAATTAAAAATCTAAAATTTCAAATTGCTTTAATTCTTACCAGTCATTTGTAATTAAAAATAACAAAAAGTTAATTAAATTGCACCTTAGACTTTCTTATGCTAAAGAACCTGTCATATGAACAACAAGTAGTATTTTGATCCAAATAATAAATAATTAAAAAACCCCTCAGAAAATGATAACATCTTCCTTAAAATGCATTTTTTCATTACAATTTTTAAGTCATTTTGTACGGTATTTTAGTGCAAAATACCATATGGGAGTTAGGTGGAAGAATTTGTTATATTTAGATGTAGTGTGTATTCTTGATTGCACATTGTGCCTTAAACCTTTGTTTGAAATCACAGAAATTCCTTCATGTGAATTCAATGAGGCAAATCTTAAAGAAAGTACTTAAAGAGTGCTAGAGGTTTCATTTCATAACAAGAAGATTTGTTCTTGGGAAAAATCATTATAGAAGAATTTCAGAGATTCTAGAGCTACTATGATAGGAATGCAAGTCAGACTTTTATAGAGGTTAGACAGAGGGTCTAGGCTATAAAGGTTTTATAAAGCTCTGACTGATTGTAATTGTTCTTCTACAGTAAGTTTTTTTCATGAGATTGGATCCTCCGAATAGTTTTTCCGTTGAAAAGATTCTTTATTGATTTTTCACTTTGTTACTATGGCTGAAAATATATATTTACGCTAGCCTATTCGGGGTAAATCATAACTTGTTTGAATTAATCCCCTGCTTAAGTTGTTTAAGGTCTAAATAAGTATTTTTTATTTGAGATTAATAAAAATTATTCTTGTGAAGAGTCTTATAGTTTAATTGGCACTTCCTTATATACAAAATGTTTGTAAATCTAGAAGGGGAGGGGGCGAATTCGTCGTAGTAACTATCTCAACCAAAAAAAAAATCCTTGAATCCCGAAACTTAAGAACAAATATCAATAAAAGAAATTTTGACAACATCGTATCCCATAATATAGTTGTGTATTTCAATAGATTTTTATTATGGTTAAATTTTAGTAAACTCTTTGGAAAATATAATAAATACAAACAAATTCATTGTTTCATAATAATAAAAATTGAAATATAAATTCAGAACAAAGTATATAAATTGGTTAACACACTACCTGTTTTTCCTTGTTGAACAAAAATGACCAATTTACATACTCTACCAAATGAAATTATTACAAATACTTTTTCATGAGTAAGCCAAAATTAAAAAACAAACATCTTCAATAATATTCAACTAAAATATGATCAGTTTATATACTATTTACAAATATTTTGTACAACCTATTTTTATAAATTGTGGCTGAGTACATATTAAGCATCAGTTCTTTTACTATCACACATTTTGTCACAATTTTTGTCATTACTAAATGACATGTGTGACTGTGATTGGTAACTCATTACTTTCACACGAACCCTTATTAGACTTCTTACATCCCTAAATTAGACTTTAAAAAAAAATATAGTTAAACTACAAAGGCGGGGGATGAGCTTGTGTTTAGTATCCAGTTCCACAGGACACATTAAGATGCAGATACATGTCTGTATCCTAGCGTGTCCAGCAGAACTAGACATTAAACACAGCCTGTGTCCCAAAGATCGTCATCTAAATTAAACTTTTTAACACCCTTTTTCTTCCCCTCTCAAATTTTCACTAGGTTTTCCTAAAACACACCATCGTTTTTGTTGCCTCCTCCTCCACCCACCACCCAACCCACACCGGAACCCAATTATGGTAATGACAATGATTGCCAAATTCTAGATACTATCACAACTCAAAATCCACAAAATCTTTGACATTCCCAGCCTCAGTCACCTACTGTCCTGTGACATTTTTCATCACAAATATCAAAAGTTTCCCGAAAGGACTTGATTAGGTAGGAGAAGCATTAAAGGACATTAGAAAATATATTACATGGACAAAAAAAATGTTTAGGATATATTAGAGTCGGCAACTTGCAAGTTGCAACGGAGGTTCACTGCACAAAGACCAATACATAACTCAAAATATGTGTTTTCGAGTACACATCAAATACATCAAGCGGGCCATGTAATCTAGAAAAAAATATCTATACAGTGCACGGTTTAGCCAATCTAGTACGGCCCAGTTTACCAAATTGAGCGTAAGATTGGATAGCAATACGTTTACTTTTTTTTGTGTGTGTTTTGTATATTATTTACGAGACCTACATATACAGATTTTAGTAAAAAAAGATTTTAAATTGATTTTCATAGTACTATTTATATATTTAAAAACTATTTTATTTCAGTGTTTTCAGTTTTCAACAATAAACAATATTTAAATATAATAAAGTACGTCCTTTTTTTAAGTTTTAAAAAGTTTAACTCTCATCTCTTTCTCTCCTTTTTTTTTTCTTTTTTTTTTTTGAGAATTTGTTTAACTCTATCACTCAGACCAAGGAAAAAAAGAAGAAGATAAAAATAGAAAGAAAAAGAAAGGAGAGTAAGTGACAATTTAATGCTTTAACTTGACCATCTAAATCTTCCATTAAAAAAAATAAAAATAAAAACCTTGACCATATACTGATGATGGAGATTTATGTCATCTGACAGAAATTGACAAATGTGGATTGTGGACTTTTTTTTTTTTTTTTTTCTATCATTGGGCCCTTTAATAATCTGGAATTTGGTCAAGTTTCCAGTTTTTTTTTTTTTTTTTTTTTGAGAATTTGTTTAACTCTATCACTCAGACCAAGAAAAAAAAAGATAAAAAAAGAAAGAAAAAGAAAAGAGAGTAAGTGATAATTTAATGCTTTAACTTGAACATCCAAATCTTCCATTAAATAATAAAAAATTAAAAAAATTAAAAGAACCTTGACCATGTACTGATGATGGAGATTTATGTCATCTGATAGTAATTGACAAATGTGGATTGTGGACCTTTTTTTTTTTTTCTTTTTCTATCATTGGGCCCTTTAATAATCTGGAGTTTGGTCAAGTTTCCAGTTGTATTTTTGTGTTGGAAAGTTGTTCACTTGGGACCAGCTCCAGCCTCCTCATAAATATTGTGGTTTTGTTTGTCTAATCACAGTCCTATTCGGTGTACATTTATTAATTTACTATTATTATTCGGCTTCTAGTCTGTTCAACTTTTGAAATCTAAGGTGATTCTCAAAAATAAAATAAAATAAAAAAAAACTTTTAAAATCTAAGGTCGTTAAACAAAATGTTTGGGATTTAAACTTCATCTACACAAAGTAAAAAGTAATCATTATGGAGTGGATACTATATTAACATAGGTTAAAATTCAATCATACCTATAAAAAATATATAATAAAAAAAAGGTGGACCTTTTTCTGTACATATGCGTATATAGCTTAATTCAAAATTGATAATTTAACTAGACCTTATCATATATGATGCATGAACTTTTAATAATTCAACAAACGTGTCAAGAGATGTATAACTTTAGAGATATAATACTAAATCAAATGTTGTGTTTAAGGGCAAACTACAAGTAAGTAAAATGGTTGTCCACACTCTTAGAAAGTCTCTGATTATCGTTTACCCCAAAAACAAAAAACTATAAGTACTTATTTTCTAAAAAAATAACAACCTATGTTCAAAATGGATCGTGTATACTGGATATAAACATGGAATATTCTATTTACTTTTTTTTCTTTAATCTCGAAGAAATATAATAATTTCTTAATGATTGATTTGCGGCTGATTTCTACTTACATGATGATTTCAAAGCCTGGGATCATTGAAAAGTCAGAAATAAAAATAGAAAGCTTACATTTTTATAAGCATTTTTTAGATTATCTTTATAAAGGGGAGCTTTCAATCTGTATTAAATAAGAACTGATCTCTGTACTGTTCATCCTAAAAAAAGAGAGAAAAAAAAAAAAAAAAAGTAGAAGAAATAAGTATTAAGCTGCATCCTTATCACTGAGGTGGTGGTGGTGTTAATCAGAAAATAAGTATTAAATCATAGGCGGCTATGATAGGTGTTTTATAATGAAATATAGAATACCATAATTTGGCAAATCAGCTAGGTCCTTGAAACGACTTCACATATGTATAATGCATTTTCCAAAAGTCAATTTTATTCAATTTATTGGAACTTGGAAGAGTGTAGAATCTGTAGATACTAGGAACTAGACAGTAAAGGAAGCATAGGCCCAGATCCACCAAGTGAACCCAAAATTTTTTAGCTTCTAGGGGGGGACAGATAGGGAGTTCCCTGAAGGCCTACTTTAGTTTTTTTTAGAAGCAACTTAGGATCTATTTAGATGCTACGTATTACTGAAAATTAAAAACTAAAAATATGTATTAAAATAAATTTTAAATGTGTGAATAATACAGTGTGATCCAGTTTAAAAGTTTTTTTTGCTGAATAAAATATTTGCGGGTCCTGTGAACAGTGCACGGGACCCACGGAAAACGCTAGACGTAGTTGAAAATTCAGTTTCAGCTCTATGTAAACGTAGGCTTATTAAAGATGTAGAGGAACGTTCTTTGTTCTCACTGTGAAACCTATGACATAAATTGCATGTCTAGCAAGGTTATAAGTTACAAAGTATTTTGTATATGAGCATGTGAAAAACTCTAATAGATTGAAAAAACCCTACAAAAATCTTCACATCATAAATCAAAAGACCATAAGGAGCTAGAGAGCTTCAACATATAAAGGGAATTTGAGAGCTTTAACAGCAACTAAGGCTTCTTGGTTACACTCTTTGCAAACACTGTTCTATTTATTGATGATTTTTTGAAAATCCATTTGTTTTCCAGTATTTGGCTGTGATCTTAAAATGCTTAAAATTACTTATAAAAACATATTAAGACATTTGGTTCGTACAGAAAATTAATATAGCTAATTTAACAAATCAAACATAATGAAGAGAAAATCCGCAATACCAAACTTCTAACAAAGTATAATCTTGCAAAATTTAACAAAAAATGGATAGAAAATACATAACACCAACAACAATCCAGCCCATATCCAGTTGATCACCCCAAAAAAAAAAAAAAAATCTCATAATAATTTCAATATTTTCACACACTTTAATAACAAATACTTTTCCATATCTAAATGTCACTAGATCCGATCAATTTAACTAATCTCATCATTTCAACACGACACAAATATGACTCATTAAATATGACTCATTAACTAATCTCATCATTTCAACAAGACACAAATATGGATATGGCTTGTACAAGTGCACAGATACATTGGATATAAGTTTCACCTATTGTTGATAATTTGATAGTTGAGAGATGTAAAATTTTAATTTTAAAAGTCTTTGTTAAAAACATGGACATAGGATATACTAATTGAACTACAAAACTCAGTTTTGGACATTTATTTGTATTGTATTTGTATCGTGTCCAGTACATATATACATTAGACACAAACTTCACCCGTTGTTAAAAATTCGATAGTTGAGAGAGAGGTAAGATTTGAATCTTAAAAGTATATATTAAAAACATGAACACCAAAGATATCAATTGAACTACAAAACTTGTAAACTACCTTAAAAAAAAAAATAATAAAAAAAAAAAATAAAAAAAAGATTCCACTTCTAATAGTTCAGCACTCCCCATTCTTGTCTACAATTGGGCAGTTAGAAGCCCAATGAATGGGCCGAAAAAATTGTTAAGCAGTGAGACCAATAAGGAAAGAGAAGCACCTCTTCTCTTCCGGCAGCACTTTCACATAAATTGACTATTACTGTTTTTTTTATATTTGTATATCATTTACACAAAAAATTAATTTAGTATTTTGATCTGATGATAAAAAATTATTATCAAGAACAAACATCACTGATAAACACTCTATTGTTTAAATAAAATATCTAAAGTTCAATTTTTATTTACACTAAAAATTAATTTAATGTATTAGTCTGCCGGCAAAAACTTATTATCAAGAGAGTTAATTGGAACTCTCTTAACAAAAAAACACCCTTCCAAAAAAAAAATCTCTCTTAAAAAAAGAAAAAAAGAAAAAGCATTTATTATTAACAGTGGGTGAACACTCCGCATTTGTCAAAATCAACCAAAAAAAGGTTCTGACCCAACAAAAACACGGCCGCATTCACTGCAGTAAACCAGTGACAGACTGAAAAATAAAACGTACATATCCACTTTCCAATCATTCTCTTTTTTTCACTTCTTTCTGCTACTGAAAAAACCAAACTAAAACTTTTCTTCTTTTCTTCTCCACTACTAGGGCACACACAGAATCTTCATCTTTCTCCACAGATTTCAGAAAAAAAAAAAAATGTCAAACTTTTCCAATCAGATCAGAGCCTCTTCGGCTCTAATCAAACGGCTTAAACACCACCACCACCACCGAAGCAGTAATCCGCTGCTGCTAATGCAATCCAGATCCTACACTACCAACGAGTGTCATCGTCCGGCTATCGTTCAAAAACGCAGCCTCGACATTCTCCATGATCCTTGGTTCAATAAAGTATAACAATTTTTCCTTTCTTTCAATTCACAATTTTTTTTTTTTTTGTTTCGTTTATTGAAATTGATTTGATTGTTGAAAAAAAAAAAAATAGGGAACGGCGTTTTCAATGACGGAACGGGATCGGCTTGATCTTCGGGGACTTCTGCCTCCAAATGTCATGACTCCAGAGCAGCAAATTGAGCGCTACAGTAAGTACACACACTTTTTTCTTTTTTAGTGAGTTACTGTTAAAATAGAAAGAAGAAAAAGAAATGATGTAGATAGAACCGTAACAAGAGAATTAACGTGGTTTTAATCCGATTTTCACTTATTTACAAACCTTGAAACAATTACACAATATTGCTATTTTAGGCGCATAATAATCGGATATGCAGTGTCTATGTGTAAGAGGAATATTATTTGAAAATGACGCCTATTTTGGGAGCCTAAAAAAGAGCGTTTTTAAAACCCAAAATTCTATTTTGCAATAATAAGTCCTTGTGTAGCTTTATTACGAACGCTCATTTTAAACTCGAAACACAATTTTGCAACGGCCTATACAAATGCACCCGTCAGTTTTTTAATTATTGATAGGTGTTGTATGTGCAAGAGGAATCGGGAATCAAATGAGCACTTGTTTGCTTCATTGTCCAGTGGCTAGAAATATCTGGTCTTTTTTGTGTTTGGGGGGTATCTTGGGTGATGCTTTGGAATGTAATTGAGACACTAGAGTATTGAAAAGGAAGATTTCACCGACGTAAAGTCTCAAAGATTTGGAGGGGCGTCATGTGGCGATTTTGGCAAGAGAGAGAAATAGAAGAATGGTTTGATGGAGTTGAGAGTTCTAATCATACTATCAAACTGAGTTTATTGAGGTCCCTACATGATTGGTGTGTCACGTGTGCCTTAAGCAGAATTCCCACTTTGGCTTTTCTTTATTTTTTAGAGCAATTGATTATATGATTGTAATGCTTTATGAGTGGTTTGCTATGCATTTTGTGTACTTTTGAATAAAATTATTTTTTACTTATATAAATAATGTTTACTCCACAGGTTTAGGGTGCTTTAATAAATTTATAACTCCTTTGCTAAATTTCTCATTTTTCCATGCTAGCATTTTTTTTTTTGTTTCAGCAATATTTTTGCTGGTTTTTGTTAATTGACAGTGGTTGACTTGAAGAGGCTCGAAGTGCAAGCAAGAGATGGACCATCTGATCCAAATGCTCTGGCGAAATGGCGGATACTTAACCGGTTGCATGATAGGAATGAGGTTATGTACTATAAGGTGGGTTGAAAACTTTATTCCTTCATATCTACTCTATATTGACGTGCATATATCATTGGAAATTAGTGTTGTAGTACTTCTTAATTAAGTGATTATCTAAAATAGTTGCTAAAATTTCCTGTGTGGAGTTGTTGATCTTTATACTTTAGTAACGAGTAGATAATTTGACTATTTTAGGTATAAGAAATGGAACACTTGCCTTTAATTTATGGTGTGGTATAGAAGGAAATTTCATAAAATTCATTCAACATCCTGCAAGTTTAGTTATTTGTTAGTCAGGTTTGCAGGTCAGTGTTGGTTGCATATCTGTTCAGTTTAAAAAGTTTTATGAATAATATCTTTTGCTGTAATTGTGTTACCATTTGCCACCTTGATTACTACTATTAACTCAGGTGTATGTCTCAAAAAGATGTCAATTTTATCTTCAATTTCAGGGTCCTTGGTCCTTGTTCTTTATCCTTTTTTATTCTGAGTTGATTCCCCTCTTGTGGATATTGTACATGTTAATTAAGTTAATAACACAAAGAGTATAAGATTGGATAAGATAGAATGGCCGAGAGGAATATATGTGGCCAACCGAGTTTTCCTCTAGCCCGTCAAGCTCTCAGAAGGAACAGATACCTCCAACAAAGATCCACCCCTAAGAAAATAGGTTTAAGCATAAGCAACCTAAATAGAGCCAAAAATTACCAAAATGATTCCATATAAACCTTATATCAGAAGCTTTATTCCAAAGTTAGTGATTCAGAAGGTTTGAATCTTAGGAACCAAAATAATCACTTTAGCAATTACCTCTACCAACCACTTACCAGCAGTCGTAAAAAAATTCTTAATGGCCAAGCCTACCTTGTCTTGTAAAATGCTCCTGGCGGTCCTGCAGAAGTGAGCACCATAGCCATTAGGGTCAGGAGCTCTGAATCCATTCAAAGAAAACAGCACAGCTAAGCCTTCATCTTAAATATAATGTGCATGCACTAGATTATTTCCCATTTTTTTTCATGATAAAGAAACCCCCAAAGTTGTGGTTGGCACCTCCTCCCCACCTTGGACTTACGAGTTGTGTGTTCAAAAGTGGAAAACACACTTTTGGGTTATTGTCATTGAGTCATTGACTTTGGAAAAAAGGTTTTCTGTAGATTTTCTGCTGTGCCAAATGCAGGAAATCGCTGAAAATTTTTGGAAAATATTTTCTGTTGAATTGTTTGGTCCTTGAAGGTGTTGATTCACATTTGAGTTTTCATTATGGTGTGGATAATGTAAAAAGAGTGAAAATTAAGGAAGGCAAGGTGGAAAAAGGAGAAATGCGATGAGGAAAGGAAGTGCAGCACAGAGAGAGAGAGAGGTTTTGAGGCAGGGTGCTATCCTCTACTGATATTGAATCTCTGTTTTGCCTGTGTATATTTTCTATACTTGAACGGTTTTCTTACAGAATAAAGACAGATTGTTTGATGCCCAAATAAAAAAAGTTTCTGAATTTGAAAAAATAAAATAAAATACAAGAAAAAATTGATGTGGAAACTGCATTTAAGAGCCAAGCAGAATGCTGCATTCACTAGTATGTGGCACACATGGGCTACAAAATTGGAAGGAAAGGAACTCTTTAGGTGTAAAACATGATATAATCTGCTGATAGAAGCATGGTGCACACTCACATACCCAGTTAATACCCCTTCTGCATGCCTTGGTCCAAACGGTGTCATTTTTCCATGTTTAAAATCAAAAAGAACAATTTTTTCTTCACATTGAAACATAATAGTGATGCAATGAAGCCTAATTCTACTGCCTTGTAAAACCTTCAAATAAGAACTTTAGTATGACATATTCTTTACCACTGTTATCACTTCCACCAGGTAACTATCATATGTTACTTCTTCCAAGATGCTGCCATGCCATCACCATCATAATAGTGTGCATGGTGAACCTTCTCTTAATGAGGACATTTGTCTCTTCATTAGCCTTGCCCTTATATTGATTTTGGGTTTCTAAGGAATGAAATACTGGTGTGGACTTTGTCCTGTGTCAAATAGTCTGCCATGTTTTCTCAAATGGCACTTCCACCCACAATATACAATGGGGCGGGGGGTGACGACTAGGGTTCAATACCCATTGGGTAGGTGTGTGACTTAACAATTAACAATAAATCATATTCATGCTACCGCACTTCCATCAAAATATGGACCTTATGTTATTGTTTGCATTTCCTGCTGTTTGGGGTAGTTGCAAACATTCTATACAGCTAATCTTATGGATTTCATCGTTTAACAGTTAAAGTCATGACTTCATTTGTGAAATGGACAGGTTTTGATCAACAACATTGAGGAATATGCACCTATTGTTTATACTCCAACTGTAGGTTTGGTTTGCCAGAATTACAGTGGCTTGTTTCGAAGGCCTAGGGGAATGTATTTCAGTGTGGAAGATCGTGGAGAAATGATGTCTATGGTTTATAACTGGCCAGCTGATCAGGTTTTCTGTTATTGATATTGAGAATCATAATTATTAATTATTGATTTATTTTAATTTCCTGATAAGTATTAAAAAACTTGGTCTGCAGGTTGATATGATTGTTGTCACGGATGGAAGCAGAATACTAGGTCTAGGAGACCTTGGAGTTCAGGGAATTGGAATTGCAATTGGGAAGCTGGATCTATATGTTGCTGCGGCAGGGATAAACCCTCAAAGGGTATTTCTTGCTTTATGTATCATATCTTTCTATTGCGATAGTTTTATGCATTTATATGTATACACACATCCAAAAACACATGCAAAAAAGTAGACTTTCTTGAATATTATTGTGAATGATGTTGTCAAATATGCATAAACAAAACTTTGATGCATGAATTAAAAAAATTTTAAATTAACAACTCAACTCAACATAGCCTTAATCCCAACTAATTGATTTCACCCTGCTATAGGTACTTCCTGTCATGATTGATGTGGGAACTAACAATGAGAAGCTGCTGGACGACCCCCTGTGTAGGTTCTTCTTCATTCATTTGTGGTGATGATGTTGCACCTTTTTTTTTCGTCATTGCAATTCATTCTCAAATGTGAAGCATGGTGGGTGAGCTGTGTAGATTTGAAAGTCCAAGCTGCCTTGCATAATAGCTCTTCATGTATTTTTGGTTCAAAATTTAAACTATAGAATCTTTTGCTGTTAGCTGAATTTTGGCATTGGTGGGTTGATCTACTATCGTCTCTCACATGAGACCTATTCGCCCACATCATATTGGTTGGCAATATTTCTCTTCATGCCTCATAGCATGGACATTTTAATTAGGCTAAAATGCAAAACCCACCCTCTATGTTTCACCATAATTCATTTCAGTCCTCTAAGTTTCAAGTTTATTCAAGGCTTCTCCATCAACTTCTGCTAAATGTTGCAGATAACTGTTCATATTTTTAATTTTTTTCATCAAATTTTTTAAATTAAAAAAACATTCAATTAATCAATGAAAAATATTTTCCAGAATTTAAATGAAGGCGATGGAGAGGCCTTAATTGAATAAATTTGAAACTTAGAGGACTAAAATGAATGAAAACAAAGTTAGAGGATTGAAATGAATTTTGGTGAACCTTAGAGGGTGGGTTTTGCATTTTAGTCTTTTAATTATGTCTATGAATCTTGCACCCTGTTTTTGCTCAATTACATTCTTTATACTTGCCCTTTTTATTGGAGCTCAGGCTTTGAAGATGATGTATTCTATACTGCTTGAAAATGCCATGGATTGGGAAGCTTCAGTGAAGTCATTATTATAGAGACAAGAGTGAGGGGATGGAATGTGATGGATAGGGAAGCTTCAATGAAGTCATTATTATAGAGAGAAGAAAAGGGGATGGAATGTGAGGGTTGGGGATTTTAATGATTGGGAGTTAGAGGGGAAGGCTTTATTCCTCCAACTGCTAGAATCTCACATGTTCCCATTAGGGGGAGAGGGGGGGGGGGGGGGGGAGAGATCAAATTAGGTGGAAGTTGAAGAGTAGTGGAGATTTTAGTGTTCGATTTTCTTATGAGCCATTACAGGGCTCACCCCGTGTTCCTTTGAAGGGCCATATGGGGGGCTAAGGCTCCTCAAAGAGTTTCCCTCTTTGTGTGGATAGCAGCATGGGGAAAATCCTTACTTGAGGGGGGAGATCAAATGAGGTGGAAGTTGAAGAGGAGTGGGGATTTTAGGCTGTGTTTGTTTCAACTTCAAACTACTTCCGGAAATCAATTTCCGTAAAATGTGGGTGTTTGGCTGCTTAGGAAAATTGGGTCAACGGAAAAGAATTTCCCCTTTGACCGAAAATAAGCCCTCCCCTGGTGGAAATGCATTTCACCTTCTATTTTACCTTCAAATGGCATTTTCCGGAAAATTGAGAAACGGAGAGCACAACAACAACAACAACACACACCACAGGAGCCAAGAACGCAAAAAAAAGAGAGAAACCAACGCAGTTTGATCCACCAAAAAAAAAAAGAGAAACCCAGAAAAACGGACCGATCCACCAAAGAAAAAGAGAAACCCAGAACAAACGGACCGATCCACGCAGTCCATTCACGAGCCTTCGACTTCGCCGGCGCCACGAACCGACGAACCCACGAACCGCGCCATCGCACCTCGAGCTCCGATCGCAGCACCTCGCCATCGCACCTCGATCGCGCCATCGCACCTCGTCGTCGACCCAGACCCATCGCCTCCTTCATCGCGCCATCGCTCCAACGCCGCTCGACCCAGACCCAGACCCTCGATCGCGCCATCGCACCTGGAGCTCTCTCTTCCTCGATCTCTCACTTTTTTTTTTTTTTTTTTTTTTTTTTTTTTTTTTTTTATTTTTTTAAATTTGATTGTTGTTGTTGTTTTTTTTTTTTTTTTATAATTTGATTGTTGTTATTGTTTTTTTTGGATGAACTAAATGTTGTTGTTGGTGTTGTTGTTGCTGGAATTTGGAATTTGCTGTTGTTGTTGTTGTTGTTGTTGTTGTGTTGTTGCCGGAATTTGCTGCCGGAAAATAGCATTTTCCTAATATAACCAAACACATAAAAATATTTTCCACAACAATTTTCATAATTCAATCAAACACTTAAAAATATTTTCCTTTTCCGGAAAATAGCATTTCCGGAAAATATGTATTTCCCGGAAAACGTTTTACACGAAACAAACACAGCCTTAGTGTTCGATCTTCTTATGGGCATTACGGGGCTCATCCCTTGTGTCTTTCCTTTGTAGGGCCATATGGGGGGCTAAGGCTCCTCAAAGAGTTTCCTTTTTGTGTTGACAACAACTTGGGGGAAAATCCTTACTTGTGAGCTCAAGGGGGAATATCCAATTGTGAGTTGGTGGTGGATGTGCCGATGTAGTGTGGAGATGGTGGACCATCTTTTGTTACATTGTAGTGTGGCATTTGAGTTGTGGAGTTTTGTTTTTAGATCATTTGGGATTCAATTAGTATTACCGGGCAAGGTTGTTGAGCTATTATGTGGGTGGTGGATTTGGGGAGGGAAAGAAATCTAGAATCTTGTTCCTTTATGTTTGTTGTGGACTATATGGTGGGAAAGAAATTGACGAACTTTTGAAGATGTGGAAACCATGATTAGTCATTTGCTAGCAACCTTCACTAGCTCCTTATATGAGTGGTCTTATGCATTGGGTTCTACAAATAGTAAATTCCATTGAGTCATTCATTTAGTCATTACCTTTGTAGATAATATTTTTCATTGTATTTCTTTATGTTTCTTCATGTCATTTTTTACATGAAGTAGTATAAAATTATTCTTGCCTATAAAAAAAATCATCTAAAAAGTTGTATTTACTTTCATTATTATTATTATTATTATTATTTTATTTTATTATCAGATTTGGGACTGCAAGAAAACCGTCTTGATGGTGATGAGTATGTTGCTGTCATTGATGAATTCATGGAGGCAGTGTTTACTCGATGGCCGAATGTGATTGTGCAGGTAATTTAAATGTTGCGTATGCTAATTTAATCACTAGTAGTTGGAACGCAAGATGACATTTTTATTATTATTATTATTAAAGGATGAGATAAAAGACACTTGGGTTTGTGCAGTTTGAAGATTTCCAAAGCAAGTGGGCCTTTAAGTTGTTGCAGCGTTATAGAAATACATACAGAATGTTTAATGATGATGTCCAGGTAATTAAATTCTTGGTTATATCAAAGCATTTCATTATTTTTACTCACAGCAATATCCACCTACATAAATTTAATCTTTCTCAGCCATTCATGATAATGACAACATTTCTGTTGCTTAATGTTTTAAGCTTTGCTGATAAAACCTATTATGAATACTAATGGTACCATGCATCTATGAAACTTATGGTCCACATAGCGCAGCATTCTTATATGTTAATATTGTTGATGGTATTTATGTTATCATATATGTCGCAAAGATAATTGTTTCTGTACAATTGTACTAATTTCTAATGCTAGAAACATCCTTTTGGGACTCACTATACCATCTTGTGTCAATTATAATTGAGTTCTACGTACTTGAATTATTCAGTAAATACTTCATCAGAAAGAAAAAAGAGCTATTGGGAACTGATTGTCAAACATGGCTTTTAAGCTCCAGTCATTTTACAAGACCAATACTTACACTTAGGGTAGAAAAATGCAAATAAGCAATAAGGGATTGGTAATCAATAACATGTCTGGCACAAAAACGAGCATGTAAACTTTAGCATGTACAAAAGCCAGAAGATGAACTGGTACAAGCATCTGTATGTCAAGGAGGCAAAGTTAATTAATATCTCTTATTATAATCTTTCTTCTATGTCATTTGTATCAATTTTTTAACCATGGCATGAATCTCTTTGTGATTATAGTGAGTGGTGTTTGTATGTTTGCCTCTGTACCTTTTGTGGATATTGTTTTCTATTGTTTCAGTTAGTGATGAGTATATTTACGAATTTAAAGATCTGAGATATAAGACATAGACCATGTTAATTTGTATTAGGTTTCAACATTTAGGAATATGAATGTCAATTACTACTGGCATGCTTTGAATTCATTCGTATTACAGGGAACTGCAGGAGTTGCTATTGCTGGACTTTTAGGAGCTGTTAGAGCACAAGGAAGGCCAATGATAGACTTTCCAAAGCAAAAGATTGTTGTTGCTGGTGCTGGAAGGTTAGGCTTTTCATTTCCATAAATGAGAAGAATTTATATATATATTTTATTTTTTAATTCGTTTTTTTGGGGGTTGAAGAAGAAAAGGTTATGGAACATAATCCCAATAATTAATGTTCGCCCTGGGAAATCAGACTATACTTAATACCATTTGGAAGTTTAGAATGTGCTACTCAAAGAATTACACTCAGATGAGAGCAAGAAGATTAATTTTAGTTTTACTTGTTAAAAAAAAAACCGGAAGATATATTTTATCTCAGGAGAACAATTCAATCTTTAGATATAATATAATCTGCGCCTCAAAGACATGCACAAAAATTTCCATAACTGAATTCAGGATATTAAGATGGAGCAGCTGTATAGAAAAGGTGATCTCAGCAGTTTTGTGATGTTCATTTTATGTGGGTATGTTTACCATGGTGTTCTCTTCATACACCAATAATCTTGCAACCTGTTGATTGCATTGTTGGGAGGCTTTTTCAGTTGTGCCAATGCTTCTCGAGGATTTAGTTCATCTGCAAATAATGTTGTGTGAACCAACAGTAAAGTTCCTGCATGTTTAGCACAAAATATCAACTTTAAGTTTTTCTTTGCTTATTTATTTATTTATTTTACCGCTTGCAGTGCAGGAATAGGGGTTCTTAACTCTGCAAGAAAAACAATGGCAAGGATGTTAGGAAATAATAAGCATGCTTTTGACAGTGCTCAGCGTCAATTCTGGGTAGTTGACGCCAAGGTCAGTAGTCATACTTCTAAAGTCTGTTTCCAACTGTGCTATAAGGTCACAAGTGATTGTACCATCTGTGATATGGAATTTCTATAATCTAAAATTGTGGATGAATTTTTAAGTTATGAATTGGATACTTTGGATCATTGATATTACACTATGAAAGACCCCTACTTGCAGATTTGTTCTTTTATATCACTAAATGCCCTTGACCAGTATGTAAAATGATTTCCATTGGTATCAATGTGTTACAGAGTATTATTTATCATGCCAAGCTTTACTTCTATAGCCTCATGGTGTTTAAGAGGTTCTTAATTCTAGTTAATGGTAGCACTGCTGATTTTTTCTCAAGTTCCAAGGGACTAAGATAAGGAGACCTGCTGTCTCTGCTCATGTTTATTTTGGATATGGAGGTTCGCAGTGGAATGATAGATCAAACAGATGTTGCTTTTTATGATGGATGGGAGGAACAGGGGTTCTTTGACTGTTTCTCACCTGTTATTTGTTGATGATACCACAATTTATTTGTGATCCAAATTGGCGTACATCAGATTCTTGCAATGTTTTTACATACTTTGAGGCATCAGCAAGTTTGAGGGTGAGCCTAAGAGTGAGATGGTACTCTGAGGGGGCAGTACTGGAGGTGGAAGCTTTAGCTACAGTGTTACACTTTAGGTGAGTTCACTGCAGTTGACTTATTTGGGTTTGCTGTTGGGATCTTCATTTAGAGCTCATAGTGCATGAAATGGCATTGGGAAAAGGGAGAAGAGACTAGCAGGTGGAAGAAACTATATCTCTCTAAAAGGGGGGAGGGGGGGTCGAATTACTTTGATCAAGAGCTCTTTGTTGAACTTGCCAATTTACTTAGTGATAGCAGCAAACTTTGGCATTGGCAGCGAGAGTTAAAATTAGGGCTTTGATACCATATTGTCTCGGGAAGTGTGTTTTGGAATTTCAAAGTTAATCACCCTGACACACATAAATAATATTTATATGAGTGATTACATTGATATTACTATTTTGCCCCTAACTTAATAGAAACTCATGGCATGTCTACTTTCATGATGCCTATGAATGTTGTTAATCTTATGAAAAATCACACCAGTACTTTTTTTTGGGGGGCAGGGAGGGAGGGATGGAAAATACTCAAATTTTCCAAAAGCTTTGTAGCTTAACTAGTTGGAATCTCCTACGGTTTCCACTGGTAACATCTAGGGTTCAAATACCCCCTCCCCCGTTGTAACTATCAAAAGTATGTTCTCTGCTGTATAAAGTTGGGTTGGGTTGGGGATTTAAAAATTGAGCTCATTTAAAAAGGCATTGTTAGGGAAGTGGGTATGGAGGTTCACTAAGGAGAATGAGTATTTATGGAAGCGGTTGGTGTCAGTAAAATATGGCAAAGGGGATTGAACGTCTAATTCATGGTGGGAGTTTGGAAGACCATAAAAGCTGGGTGGTATTCGTTATTTGTTAGATATCAAGTAGGGGACGGTAGCAGAGTTGAATTTTGGCATATCTTTGGTGCACTAATAGTACCCTGGAAGTAAAACAAAAACGAATTCTTTAGCATGCATTCGTAATATGAGGCCTTAAGAGGGAATGATGCATTGGGTTTGCCTTGGAGGGAAATTTGGAGGGTAAAGGCTACATTGAGAGTGGCATTTTGTGGGTGGACAGCTTCTCAGGTGAGGATTCTAACAATAGACAATCTTATAAAACGGAAGATGTTTGTTGTGAACCAATGTGTTATTCACAAATAGGATGGAGAGTGTGGATCAATTGCTTCTGCATTGCCCAGTAATGAGGGAGTTAAAAAGAATTTTAGTTTTGATGCATCTGGAGTCAAGTGGGTGATGCCTAAAGTTGTATGAGTGTTTCGATACAGGCAGTGAATACCTATTTCTTTTAGAGATAGGGTAAGGAATATGGCTCCCTTGTGTTTTGATGTGGTACATTTGGAGGGAATGAACTAAGAGGACTTTTGAGGGGCTATAATTGAATATTGAGTGGTTAAAAGACCAAATTGTTGCGTCCTTATTATATTGGGATGTCTTTAGATGGGCAGAGGCCTTTGAATTTATTTGATTGTATTGACTTATTGAACTATTGATGTGAAGGGTTTTCAATGAGTATAGAACTAGTATACTCCATGCTGCCCCCTAGTTATGTATCTGTAGTTCAATACAATTGGTTTTACTTATATGAAAAAAAGAGGCCTCCTTTCTTGTAATGTTGGTCTTTATCCTCACTCATTAATATTGGCTGGATATGATAATTAGACTTTGTATTTTGTCTTGTCCAGGGTCTGATAACAGAAGATCGTGAAAACATTGATCCAGATGCACTTCCGTTTGCAAGGAAGGTCAATGAAATTAATCGCCAGGACTTATGGGAAGGCGCAAGTCTTGTGGAAGTGGTTTGTGAAATTCTCACTTAGTTCTAATTAGTGAATTTATTTTATTTTATATATATACTTATCTCCGGTATTTGTATCCTGGTAAATTGTATTGCTATTATGTGCTCTATATACAAATTTGCTTTGTTCTTTTGGTATATATTTTGCTTGTGTTAGGCTATTGGAAATTGATTGATGTAACCGGATTTGAGACCTAGCCTTCCCCATATGTATATTTCTTTGCCAAGCACCAAGCTTTCCTGGTAATGAGGGTTCTGAAGCTATTCACCAATGGGAAAGCAGCAATACAGATGCTCTCTCTCTCTCACTCACTCTTGTGCTCACCTAATTTTCACCTCCTACAGAAGTAAGAGGCATATGAGGGAATTAAATAACAATAAAGCTGAGGTTTGTAAGAGTTTAATCAGGAAAAAAATTGTGATTGGTAATTTAAGCTGATATTACTTATAATCAAGAACTGTTATTATTCTTCTGATAAACAAGTTTTGTTGTTGTTACTTGTGCATTTAGATTAGCTTCTCTTTGCAGCTTATGTGCAACTTTTTAAAGCCTCAATTTTTTCTAGGTACAACTGTACTTTTGCCAAATAAGCAAATCAAAACCAACTCTCAAGTGTGATACACATGTGTAAATTAAAAGGGAAAGAATGTCATTTTGAATTGGGAATATTGTCTAATTGCAGAACATTTAAACTGTCTGCCTGATCATTGTTTACCACGTTACTGATCCATCTTGCCTAATCTTTGCTAATCAGGTACAGAAAGTGAAGCCTGATGTGCTTCTTGGATTATCTGCAGTTGGGGGTTTGTTCTCAAAAGAGGTACCTAGAAAGGATTCATACTGTTCATTAATGAAAGTTTTGTCCTGTTTCTATTAGACTATTATATTAATGTATGAAACTCTAGGGTATATGTACCCTTTCTTGATCCTGCTTTAGAGATCATTGTCCATTTTGGGAGTGGTTAGTAAATGTTATAGAGTTTGGCCTTTCTTGTCATTGTGACTGTGTGCTTTTGTTTTTTAACTATGAACTGGCAAAATGATTTAGGCTTAGTACATGCCAAGTCTGCTCCTATTTAAAGTGTTCAATATTCCTGTGTATTTGGGATAGACCATAAAGTTTCAAGCTTTAAGGAGTAGAGTTTAATTTTTGTTTGAGTTTAAGAAAACTGTCCAATTGTAAATATCATAAAAATAAATTTATCATCATATTCCACTTATCGTAAAAATAAAGTTATCATCATATTCTTAATTCTTGGGTTTCCCTATTAAATATAATAGTTTATTGATGAAAAAGAGGATAGGAAAAGTTTCAATTTTGGGGAAGATGTTTCATTTGTAAAGTCAATATTTACCTTTTTGCTTCTTTCCATCTTGAGGATTTAATTCTCAAGATTAAATTAAATGAACTACTATTTTTAAAGTTTTACCCCTAAAAAACTACTTTTCTAAACCATAAAAAATGTTACGGTGCATAGTCCTCAATGATATATTAAAAAGAAAGAAAATATAGCTATTCTATCAGTTTAAGAAGCCCCTCATATGCTATGTAAAATCTTTTTCTTTTTCTTTTTTAGTTCTAAATTAAGAAGCATCGATACAGGTACGTTATATGTATGTATATGTTACAATACTGACATAGTGATATGTGAATTCTTGAAATTTTTAGTTTTTAAATGGGATGTAGAGTGGAGACATGGTTAGAATTTTGGACAACCTTCTTTGATACCTTGATAAACTAACACTTGTCCCAAAGGGAAATGGATAATTTGATCATTAAATTCTGAGAGATACTTATATAAAGTAATATGTAAATAAATAATTTAACATCATGTTATACTAATTTTTAGTTTAAAAGATTAAAAATAAATGATAAAGGGCATAGAATATGTCAAAAATAATAAAACTTTTAAAAAGCTATTAACTTTATATAGAGAAAGTGAGTGAGAGAGGGAGGATTTTAAAAGCTAAAAAAGTATCTCACGGTATTTATACCGGATGCGTGTTGGATACTGATATGGTTGTATGCCTGAAGCATTTGTGCTTCCTAGGTTCTAAATGGAGTTGGATTGGATTCTTCTTAGTATGATTTCCCACATTAGTTACTAGATTATTCTTGTTCCTGACTTTTAGTTGCCATTTGAGGTGGCTGGAGACCATTGATGATGTATACTGCAAGTCCTGGAAAAAATATTTACAAGATACATCTATGCTTTTACTCTTAAGCTCTTAGCTTCTTTTGTGTTGAGTGAAAAAGAAGCTGTGTGATCTGTTTTTTTATGAGAAGGTTGTACAGAATTTATCTAGCCCAATTATTTTTATGGTTCAATTCATAAAATGAAACTTTGTGGGTAAAATATGACCATGCATGTTGCCCTCACAGAGCTTGGGCACATGATAGTGAAAGCAGTTATCTAGGAGGCAAATGCTAAGTTTGTGAAGATATTTTCATTTTATATTTTCAGTGGCATCTTGTCAAGTGCATCTGTTAATCGTATTATGTAAACGGTATTTTGTTAGCCAAGTACCTTAAAAACTTTTACTAACACTTTGTCCGGGTTGAGGGAAGATGGAGAAAAAGTAAAGATTGGGGGAGGGAAAAGGCAGGGAGGATAAGAAAAATCCTTTGTTTGGTTGGAGAGAAATGGAGTGAGGAAAAGGAAAATTGATGGATTGTTTTCAATTGGGCTCACATTTTTCTTTCTTCCCAAATTGGAAAGAAATGAGAGGAAAGAGAGAGTTTGTGCAGGAGTATCCACATGAGGTTTCTTTTTTTCCTTTCCTTTCTTCTTTGTGAACCAAACACTTTAAAGGAAAAGTACCCTCCTTTCCTTACTTCTATACTCTTCCCTCCCACTCCATTTTGCCAAACACGGTGTAAGTTTCTGACAACTAACTTTTTCCTGCAAAATTTGATGTGATGCATTCATTTCAGGTATTAGAGGCCCTTAAAGGTTCAACTTCAACAAGACCGGCCATATTTGCAATGTCAAATCCTACAAATAATGGTATAGATCTTTCATTTTCTTCCTTTTTTACAGTAGATAATTATTTTATGGTAATTTACATTTGTTCACAACTTTGACCATTCTTATTTGACTTCTGTTTTTCCTCTTTTTTATTTTTTTTATTTTTGGGACAGCTGAATGCACTCCTGAGGAAGCATATTCCAGTTTGGGTGAAAATATAATATTTGCAAGTGGAAGCCCATTCAAAGACGTGGATCTTGGTATGTACTAAGGCCACTACATTGACTGTATTCTACTTTCATTTATTTAGTATAGTCTTATTTCAAGGTCTCTTCATGAGATTGTAATTGTTACTGAAAAATCAGATTACATGTGTAGTAATTGGAAGTACAGAAATTGTTATTAGTTATGATATGTTTAATTTAGAACATGTTAGTAAAAATGCACCAGTTGTTACTCATGAAACTGTTAAATTCGCTTATTATTTCTTAGATGCATGAAGAGCGTCTGTGGCTTTCATGCTAATTTTGAATCTTTGATAGAGAACTTACAACAGAAAGTTCTCTTCAAAATACTTTTATATGATGCAAGCGCCTTAACTACTTTTGACTTCCACAGGAAATGGTCGTATTGGCCACTGCAACCAGGGAAACAACATGTACCTCTTTCCAGGGTTAGTTTTATCAAGGGAGATCCAAGCTTGAGTTTCACTAAGTTAACTTTTCATATTAATAACTACTGTTTATGCAGCATTGGGCTTGGTACTCTTCTATCTGGCTCCAGGATTATTACTGATGGCATGTTACAGGCTGCAGCTGAGTGGTACTTTATCATATCTTCTTACTCACTGAATTGATTTCTTTAGGATGAAAGTTCTAAGCAACTTGAGAATTATACACCATCAAAACAATGTCTATACCCCTGCCTGCCATCCTCCCAAATATCCTAAGGGAAAAAAAAAATAGTAATGTTACCGGCTCATGTAGCCAACTGGCACCTCTCCCCCTTAAATAAATGGAGGTCTTGGGTTTAACCTTTGCAAGAATTGGGATTTGGGAAGTGGGGAGAGGGTCTCCAACAAAACTAATTCAGTCTTGTAGATTTTTTTTTTTTTTTTTTTTTTTTTCAGTGTCTAATAATCTGCCTTAGCCTCTGATATTGTTTATTCTCTAAATCAATTGCAATATACAGCCTTGCTGCATATATGACTGAAGAGGAGGTTCTTAAAGGGGTTATATTCCCGTCAATATCTAGGTTTGTAATTTAACCATTCCCTTTCATTTTCTGTTTATTTATTACTTATATGAGGCAGTTAGGCAGATTTTATTTCTAGTCTTGTGCATTTCTGATGACCTAAACCATGTTTGCAGTATAAGAGATATTACAAAGGAAGTAGCTGCAGCCGTGGTGAAGGAAGCTATAGAAGAGGATGTAGCAGAAGGATACCGTGGCATGGATGCCCGAGAATTACGGAAACTTAGTCAGGTATATTTTCTTCTGATCATAAATCTTGCAACTATAATATGATCCGAACTTGTTGGATGATACCAACTCGAATCTTGCTTGTAACTTATTGAAGTCCTGGTTCACCTTGCACGAATGCCCATAGATACAGAGGAGCAAGTTTAGCATTTTCAACCAATGAAAAAAAGAAAAGAAGAAGGGATGTATAGCATTTTTAGCTTTCTATGTAAGATATCAAGTTAGCATCAACATAAAGAATTTAGTTAAACATATTGTCTGCAACATGTGGTTAATTAAGTTTTTATCATTTGATGGGATTACTTTTTGCTTAGCCTACAGCCATATTTCAATGTGTTTAATTAAGTTTTGGTATTTGACTTTAGAATTTTGGAAGTCTAATTTTCAAAGGAGATATCCCACAAAGATTTGTTTCCCCTCTAAGATACCATCCAAACACACACATTATGCCTTAGATTTTGGCAATTTCCACAACAATAAACGAAATTAAAAAGCAAAACAACAACAGAGAACACCTATCTGGAAAGTGAAAATGCTGAGAGTCTTTGTGGGCTTTTAGCAGGTTTTGTTAAATGGCAAAGTATTGGGAAAATGGCTTTAGTGTAGAGAACAAGAACAAGAGATTATTCCATCATGAATGTTGATGAGACCAAAGCAAATGGCCTTAGCATGACAAGCCACTCACGGGCCACACATTCCTTGGTGCTGAGGACATGCTCAAAGGGCGGGGATTACTCAAAATTCTTATATTCTGTCTTGTACTCTAAAATAGGTGGTTTAATATTTGGCTTATTGACTAAACTTGTATGTAAGGAGTGGGTGTATACACAGTAAGCTGTCATGATAGGCCCCTCTTGGCCATCAATAGGCACTTCTGGGTGTCTAGCCGCAGTTCATAAAAGGTTGATGTCAGGATAAATATTTGGTAGTGTAGTAGTCTTGGACCTCCAATATATGGTTTTTAAAAATAGCTACAGTTCATAAACTTAGAACATCTTTGAATTTAGGGCCTGTTTATAGTTTCAGAACTTTAAATTTTATGATAATATAACTGCATCTGTTTTGCAGGAAGAGATTGAAGAATTTGTGAAGAACAACATGTGGAATCCAGATTACCCAACATTGGTTTACCGGGACGACTAACCTCCTACCAAAGCCCCCATACCCCATACCCTCACAAGAACTGAATAACAGCATTGTTGTATGTAATAGTATTTTTTTTTTTTCTTAATTTATATGTAAATGGCAAAGTGCTCCTTAATTATATTTGGGATGCATGCATGCATGCAGTTCTTTAATTCTGTATTATTGAAGTAAACAAACCAAATTTTCTGAAATAAACAAAGAAATCTTCATTTCCAAAACACTTTGTTTGCGATGGTGTGTACATGGAAAAACTCATAGGATGATAACTGTTTAAACTGGAAGGCAAACTGTAAACGAAACCCTTGATTGCCAGTTACAAACAGGTTGGTTAGTCTCAGTCATCTTGTAAGAGATTTTGACTAAGAAGATTGGACGGAACAAAGAGGGTTACCTTAATCTTGTTTTGTATGCTCACTGTTTTGTTTTGAGATGTTCTAAAATATTATTCACTAAGTTAATAGATAAATTTCATAATTTCCTTTCATTTTCTTTATCTGAAATTCAATATTCCCTTTCTATCCATTTGCTTTATTTAAATTTAAAATAACGAAGAATTAGTTATGGAAATTGATAAACTTTTTTATAAGACAACATATTAAATGATTTTCTCTTAAAAGTTGGATTTTTTCAGAGGTGAACAAAGTAAAATAGGACCGGGAGAGTTTTTATTTTCTTGGTGAAGGGATTAGATTAATGGGTTAGAATAAATTTATTAAAAAAAAAAAACACGATTAATCTTATCATTTCAACCAAGAAATAAAAAAGACATTATAATTTGATGACAAAAAATTATTATAATTTTAAGAGAGAAGAAAAAGTTTTCAAAAGATTGTAGGTGATGGGTATGACCAAGTCCAGCTCGTCTTTGTATAGTTGTTCATAGAATGTGAACTCGTCCTAGAATAGTATTTCATGAGATAAGAAATAAGAAATACTGTGGTTAGGGCTGTCCACGGGTCGGGTCGGATCGGGTTTGTGCCTGATCCGAAACCGACCCGATTGGATCGGGTTACTAAAATTGTAACCCGGAACCGACCCAATATATGAGTCAAATCCGGCGGGTCGGGTCATCAGTTAAACGGGTCGGATTAGTCGGTTAGACAGGTTTGGGCTTCGAATTGGGCTGAATTTGTGATTTTGCAAAAAAAATTTCTTAACTCAATTTTTGACAGCACTTTTGGGCCCAAATTAATGGGTTTAGTTTTAACAAATTAATGGGTTCTTTTCACATCCCTTATTTCAAATTGGGCCTTCAAGCTCAGCTTGTATAATGACATTAATTGGGCCTCCAAGCCTTATGAGTACAAATTTAATATTTCTACCTAGTCTCAACAAATACTTTAAATAACACTCAAAAACCTGGGCAAATAACAAGCACATAAAAACGCATAATATCTCTTTCTAACCACCTGTTAAAACCACACAATACAATAAAGAAAATTTTTTCAAAAGGCCCTTAACATTAAGACCTGTGCAGCACCTTAAAAATCCAAAAATCCAGCTTGTATGATGCCATTAATTGGGCCTCCAAGCCTTATGAGTACAAATTTAATGTTTCTACCTAGTGTCAACAAATACACTAAACAACACTCAAAAGCCTGGGCAATTAGCAAGCACATAAAAACATAATATCTCATCCACCTGTTAAGACCACACAATACAATAAAGAAAATTTTTTCAAAAGGCCCTTAACATTAACACCTGGGCAGTTCTTTAAAAATCCAAAAACAAATCAAGAAAGTCTAATATGCACAAAAGCACATCTCAACCTATTAAACTTGCCAAGTTGTGCCAACCATTTCATACATGTAACACAACTTACACAAACCAGCAAACAAATTCTAACAAATAATTCAATCACAATCACAACCACACCACAAGTATGGCAAAAAAAAGATAACAAGAGCATCTTGCAATATTTCCATAAAGCCAGAGAAGGCAGAAAGGTAGTTACTGCAAGTGTTAAGGGCTTAAGGAAGTAAACAACCAAGTAAGAAGCTAGTTATAATTAGTTACAATTATGAAATACCTAAGTATTTCCAAAAAATAGCTTTTCTAAAGCATTAAAGAGCAACTACTCTATAGTTTAGTCCATGACTTATAGAAAAGAAAACCTATAAACTTAATAAGATTTCTTTCCTATAAGCAAGAGTTAACAAAATAGAAAAGTACTATCCAAAAAAACTTCACAATATATATCTAAAAATCTGCCTCATCTACAAAATGTGTCCTTCCTCCTACAAGAAAAGTAAGAACATATTTATCAATAAAAATATAAGCACAAGAACAAAAAATACAGAATAGTAATAACTAAAAACAATAGTAAGGGTAGAAACTTACCCAGTTAGTGATTAGTCATCAAGACTAATTGGGATAACTTTGCTTGAGCTTGAACTTGAACTTCCACCACCTGCTGCTGCTGCTTGACGTATAACTAGAAAAGAGAAATAAATGTAGGCTATTAGATTAAATTTCATTTGCATAAGACACATTTAATAGCACTTAATAGACAAAAAGTTTGAAAATTAACATATTACCTAAATCATGAAATTCATCTTCCAAGGCCTCTACCTCATCCTTTGATTTGCGAAAAGAAATTGGAACCAAGGCTTGAAGCCAATCTTGTGCACAAACAAGATTTTGAACCATGAGTGGAGAAAGTGAACTCCGAAATGGATCAAGTATGCGTCCTCCGGTACTAAACGCTGACTCAGAAGCAACAGTAGAAACAGGTACAGCTAGCACATCCCTAGCCAATTTGGACAGCACTTGATACCTATTTGAATTGGCCTTCCACCACCCCAATATCTCAAATTTCACATCCCCCCTTCTACTTTCACAATTTTCATCCAAATATTTGTCAATCTCATTGCTACATCCTATGGATTGCTCAGCCTCTAAGAAACGGTCAAACCTAGAATTAACCATCGCATATGGATCGCTACAACCAATTGACTCACCTTCTATGTGTGTCCTCTCACTCCCACTAGGTACTTGTACATTTGGTGTATCAATACTAGAGTAAAAATCATACAATTTGACCAAGGAACCCCTCACCAATTCAACCATCACATCAGCCACCTCATTCCCATAAATTTCAGAAAAACAAAACTTCAAAAACCTCAACTTCTTTCTTGGATCAAGAATCACAGCCACATACAAAAGATGGTTCATTTTATCCCCTTTCCCCCAATACTTATCAAACTTAGATTCCATTTTAGTTGCCATGTTTTTCAAGAGGTGGTTTTGAGATTTACTTAAATGGGAAATATTCTCTTGAATGACAAACATCTCATCAAAAAAGGTGTTTGCAGTAACATACAAAGAACCTGAAAACTTTTTCGTTGCATTGTAAAAAAGCTTCAAAAAAACCCACAAATGTCCTACAATTTTGGAAATCAATACCACTAGGAGATCCCATACCACCACTATTCTCCTTGTTCATAAAGAATGAAGAATAACTATCATCCTCAAAGTCCAAACGAATGAACACTTTCTCAAATTTTTGTGCAGTTTCTAACATTAGGTAGGTAGAGTTCCACCTAGTTGGTACATCTAGACAAAGAAGAGACTTAGACTCAATACCTAATCTCTCCACAAAACCCACAAAAGTTTGATTCCTATTTGGTGAGGACTTCACATACCTCACAGCTTCACGCACCTTAGCAATGGATGCATCAATTTCTCTCATGCCGTCCCCCACAATCAGATTTAGGATATGTGCACAACACCTCATATGTAAGAACTCATGTTCTAAAACAGTCCCCTCCCAATCTTTGGTTACATTTTCTAAAAACTTAATGGTGGCACCATTTGAGCTTGCATTGTCCACTGTTAAAGTGAATATGCCATTAATACCCCACTCACGCAAACACATCTCAATCTTTCTACCTATAGTCTCCCCCTTATGGTCTTCAACTTGACAAAAATTCAAAATTCTCTTATGCAATTTCCACTCATCATCAATAAAATGACCGGTAAGGGACATATAACACAGATTTTGAATACTAGTCCATGTGTCCGTAGTAAGACACACCCTACGACCCTTCAAGGCCCCCCTTAATTTCTCTCTCTCAACACCATAAATTCCAATCACATCCCTAGCCACAGTTTGACGAGAAGGGATATCCCTAATTCGCAACTTAGGTTGTAAGGTTGTTGCATATCTTTGAAACCTATACCCTTCTACAAACCTAAAAGGCAACTCATCTATTATAACCATTTCAGCAAGTGCCTTTCTAGAAGCCTCAACAGTAAAGGCTGTTGGTACAAGCTGAAACCCTTCCTCCCCATCCATTTTGGGTTCAAACGCTAAGGTTTGTTGCCCTTTAAGTGTATCTCTATTAGGGTTCTTAACACAAACTGGTGTATGATTCAACAAATTAGTAGTACCATGCCCCTTAGTATCAGCTAGATAAGTTTTTTGACAGTAATTGCAAACAGCCTTAAAATGACCCTCACCTATATCTACTTTTTCAAAATGGTCCCAACCAGTAGATTTTCTCCTATTATTACACACCTTGCCTTTACCTTTAGGTTGAAGGGGAGGAACCTCAGCATTAGTTGGAGTGGCAGCAGATACAGTGTGGGCAATAGGTTCAGTTTGGGCAGTAGGTGTTGTTTGGGAAGGGGGTGCATCACTAGACAGTTCCATAACCTAAAGACATCAGCAAACAACCATAAAAAAACTGATCCTAAGAAAGATCATTGTAGTTGACCTCTTAAAGGGCAAAGTCACATACACTGGGGCTTTGTAGAATAAAAAATATCATTATATTTATGCATAATAATTGACTTCACAAGTACTGATTGGAATGTATGCTCAATCAACTAACAAGATTGACCAAAAAATTTAAAAGACAATGTGCAGGAATACATCAAATTACTAAGTCTAGTGAAAGGGTGCATCATATCTGAATCTCTATCTAATTGTCAAAGAATTCATATGACTCTCAAACTTACAATTAAGAATGACCTTTCCTATAATTTAAGAGGAAAAAAGTAGGACTTCTAAACTCTCAGTTGATGAGAAGATAACCCAATCCTATTTAGTATGATAACTCTGATCAAGACATAAAGCAATGGATTGATATAACATTTTACATGTAAATAAATAATACATAGATTGGGTTGCCGAACAGCTCTAATGAGAAAGAGAAAATAAAAGACTCAAAAAGAAATTACAAAGACATATCGTCATACATAACCTAAAGACATCAGCAAACAACGATAAAAAAACTGATCCTAAGAAAGATCATTGTAGTTGACCTCTTAAAGGGCAAAGTCACATACACTGGGGCTTTGTAGAATATAAAATATCATTATATTTATGCATAAGAATTGACTTCACAAGTACTGATTGGAATGTATGCTCAATCAACTAACAAGATTGACCAAAAAATTTAAAAGACAATGTGCAAGAATACATCAAACCCAATCTTATTTAGTATGATAACTCTGATCAAGACATGAAGGCATGAAGCAATGGATTGATATAACATTTTACATGTAAATAAATAATACATAGATTGGGTGGCCGAACAGCTCTAATGAGAAAGAGAAAATAAAAGACTCAAAAAGAAATTACAAAGACATAACGTCATCAATTTGTAAACACAATTATTGCAGTTGAATATTCCTCAAACAATGACAGAACTCAAAAGTAACACAAACAATAACAAGAAGTTAAAAGTGATACAACAGAAAAGAAATGATACCTCAAGAACTCTTAGCTGTTAGGGATTCAACCTTGCAAGTTGCAATGGAAGTAAAAAGCCTACTTGAACAACTTTCAATGCTGCATAAAATTAGGATTTCAAATTTATAAGTTAGAAAAGCAAAATGAATCAAACAAACAAGCAGTAAAATACAATCAGATAAGAAAATAAGAATGTGTTTGGATTTCATCTTTTTTAAAATAGGGATTCATCTTCTTTTGTTTTCTTTTTCTTTTTTTTACAGTGAAGATACAACTCATACAAGTATATTAATCAGAGTTAAAAAAAAAAGGAATAGAATAGGCAGCTAAGAAAATAAAAATGCGTTTAGATTTTATCTTTTTAAAACAAGGATTCATATTCTTCTTTTACATTGTAGATACATCATAGATTCATAATTCATACAAGTATATTGATCATAAATAAAAAATAAAAAAAAATAAAAACAAAACAAGGATTAAAACAGGGCAGATACAAATCACACTCAGAGTCAGAGCACACTAAAATAATGAATCAAACTAACTATAATGATAACACAAACAGACACACTCATATTCATCTTTGAAAATTGATAAATCAAGTCTTTGACCAACAAATCAAATAAAAAAAATTTAGGGTTTCATCTTTGAATCCAATCTAGTGTTCCGTTTTGGTCCCTAATCTTTAAGTTTTAAATCATTTGAACAAGATCCCTTAAGTTACTTTTCGTATGATTCTTATTACATATCAAAAAATAAATCATTTGAACAAAATGATAAACCCACATCACAAACATAAAATACAAAAAAAGAGTGATGAAAAGGGAAATTTTTTTTACCTGATCTGAGACTAAGAAGCCGAGACTAAGAGATTCAGAAGACCCATGGAGTGAAGATGGCCGCGTCAGTTGGGCTGTGAGGCAGCGGCAACAACAAGTAGCAACTCGGTGAAGTGAAGAAACTAAAAAGATTTGGATGTAAAAGAAACAGAGTATTTGAGTCTGAGCCGAGTGACTAGAGAACAAAAAGAACGGAGATTTTGAAATCACTAGAGGGACTAGAGAACAGAGAGAGCGGAGAAGACTATGGAAAGACCAATTTATAAGAGAGAGATATGAGGGTTTTGAGTCTGAGCCGAGTAAGTAGGGGTATGGGAGATCTGATTTTGATTTTGAAAAGAGTAGCCAAGTTGTGTCTTCAAACCCTAAACCTAAACCATGATTCATGACCAGGTCTAGAGCCATGGGAAAGGGAAAATCTGAGTTTGATTTGAACTTTGAAGGGTAGCCGACTAGTTGGAGTGGGTAGAGAGAAAGAGAGAGAGAGAGAGAGTGAGTGAAATAGTGAAGACTGTGAAGAGAAGAGTGAACTGAACTGAGGGAGCCAGGGAGGAGGTGTAAATCTGATTTCCTTTTGCGTGGAAGGTGTGAAATTTCAGCTTTTAGTCCCATCTTTCTTGTGTGTTGCAGTGAACAATTCAACCTTTGGTCAAATCAATAATGCTCCTCTCAGACTTCACGTGATCTGCAGTGAGTGATAACAGCCATATTTTTTTTTTTTTTTTTAATCTTAAATCATCGGTCCGGTCGGGTTCTACGGGTTTTTACACCATTAACCCGTAACCCGAACCGATTATTCGGGTTTTCTTAGAGAGAAAACCGAGTCCGACCCACCATGGACTTCGGGTCCACCCGCTGGGCCTCGGGTCGGTCGGATCCGGGCGGGTTGGTCGGGTCTTTTACCCGCTGGACAGCCCTAACTGTGGTAATTATACCATCTTCTCACATGGATCCTTAAGGGGAATCCATCCAAACCTAGTCAGGTCGTCTAGACATGGACGACCCTCAATATAGGTTTCGTTTACATGAACCGATGTATTGAACCACGTGGTGAGATATTGATGTATTATTATAACTCCTTATTGAATATTTAACTTCCAATGACAGTTATTTATTAAACTCCACAAATGTGGGGGAAGTTACCAAACAAATAACTGCCTCCATAGCACTATATATACACTCATCCTCGACAAAATAAAGTGAAGTTTTTCCTTTATATAACTCCTAGAAGTTTGGATATCTATATTCTGAAAGAGAGAAACTAATTTGATCATTGGAGGGTTTGTGGCCGGTAAACCTTGGTCTCCTTTGATTTCTTGTTTTTATCTTTTACGTCTCAAAAATCATCAAGATCTGGAGGATCCAATCTATTGATTTTTAGAACATTATCAATAGGTTGTCTCAAATGATAATAATTTTTTGTCCTCAAATTTTAATGTCTTTTTTTGCGACAAAATGAAGGAAAGGATGTCATCAAACTTTATAGGGATGAGGAAGATAGCAGTGGAATATTTCCTTCATTTTGTTTGGATGATTATTAGGAAAGGAAAAGGTTGAAACTAGGGGGAACTTTCCTTTCCCTTGTTTGCCAAAAGCCAATGGTGGAAATTTCTGTCTTGAGCTGGGTGTTTTATTCAATACTTCAAAGCTAAACATACGTGTGTTATATAAGGCTCCAGTTGTTTTGGTATGATATCTTTTTTTGTCGGAAAATGCTTTTAGCTGAATACTTTATTACTCAAGTTACATGTCTTTAGCGCAAGTTAAAGATTTTTAGGGAAAACTAATTGTTTTATAGGGTTTGGTTATGTTTCAAAAAATGTCCTAAAAAATATTTTTCATCGTTTCATTTGTATGAAAATTTACAAATTTATATATATACATACACACACTATATTTTTATACAAATATTAGATAACAATTTTAATTCACCATTTTGAAATCTGGATACAAAACCACTAAAACTAACCTAAAAATAAGAACAATCATAATAAAATGGTCATTGAGGCTCATCTTATTTCATTTTTTATCCCATTGGTTTTTTGGAAACTCATTCTTTAGCTAAATGAGATTTGTGCAAAAATGACGATTTTAGTGAAAGAGTGAGGAAACAACTAACAAGTAAGCTGAAATATGAAGATATGATCCATAACAAATTAAGCATAATTGCAAACTTTGCAAATTAGTACACATTAAGAAGGGTAAATATGGTTGGTACATATTTCATAGATTGAGAGCTTGTTTCATAAATTCATAGGGTGCTTTGGTTATCATATTTTGGTCATAAATTCATTCAAAGGGCTATATTTTGGGTGTGTGAACTATAAAAATACTACCACGATTTGAGAGTATTTTTATTGTGTCTATAAAGCAATCGACATCATTTATGTTTGTTCTTTGATTTTATCTATTATAATGTATATTTCAAAAGTTTTACATTTCTCTTATTTATTTGCATTTTCTTTTACCTTGTACTTTACCATCGTCTTAGAAATTTCTTCCTGCCAAAATGAATCTCTAATTCCAATTTTGGAGATGGAGAGAGAAAGAAGCTCTGAAGAAAGTGACGCCTTGGAGAGAAGCACTAAGAAATTTAAAGACAACCATTGTGAGGAGGAATATCAATCTGATTACGCTGGATCTTCTGAAAATGCTTTTAGGAGTTATAAGGATAAGCTGGTGGGGGATATCCCTGGGGCGTATGAGCAAGCCTTTGGATTTGATGCTTTCATGGAGGATGAAGCAGATTCGGATTGTGATGAAACTAGCCTTTGTGAAGGAATGGTGGCGGTTTCTCTGTCGAAAGAAGAAAAGATCAGAATACGTGGGCCGTGGAGTAATGCCATCATTGTCAAAGCGTTTGGGAGAAAAGTGGGCTTTCTTTTTCTGTCTTCCAAACTGCGATCTATGTGGAGGCCCGCAGGAAGAATGGATGTCATTGATTTGGGTAACGAGTTTTTCCTCGTTAAGTTTGAGCTGCAATCTGATCTTGACGTGGTTTTAAAAGGGGGTCCTTGGTTTGTTGGACAACAGTTTCTTGCCATTAGGAAATGGGAACCGGAGTTTAAGGCGGAGGAAGCTTCTCTTTCCTCTGTGGCTGTTTGGATTAGGCTGCCCGGTTTACCTATTGAGTTCTATGAACCCACCATCCTCAAGAAAGTGGGTAGTGCAATTGGACCTGTACTACGTATTGACTCTTATACTGCAAATGGTGCTAGAGGCCGATTTGCTCGATTATGTGTACAGATTAACATTGACCAACCTCTCATCAATTCTGTAAAAATTGGAAAAATGGTTCAGCTTGTCCAATATGAAGGGATCAACATGCTTTGTTTTTCTTGTGGCCGTTTAGGACATCGTTTGGCTAACTGTCCTGAAGTGGTCCGAAGTAATGGAGGGGCTTCTTCTTGCCCTTCGTCTCAGTCACCACCAAGAAATGTAAGTTCCTCTGGTTCTCTGGAGAAGGACCAGTCTGGTGAATCCTTGCAGGAACGGTCTATTTCCAATGCTGATGTGGAGTTGGAACACGTGGGCACGGTGTATGGCGAGTGGATGGTTGTGGCGCGTAGGAAAAAACCCAAAGGGAAGAGTAACTCCCACTCAATTGGTTTCAAAGTTGTTGAGACTAAGGGGCAGGATGTGATTCCAAATCCGAGGGCCCCCCAGGAAATCTCTCGTGACGCAGACCCTGACACCAGAAGAGATATGAAGCGTAAGGCTTCAACGGCTAATGCTGGGAAGGATAGTCTACAAGGTGGAAGTAGTCAGGAAAAAATTGGTACTAGTCAAGGTCAACTCAAGGGCAATAAGGGGTTTTCCTATAAAGCTTCTAGCACTTTTTCTAAATCAAATCTTCGAAAATCTAATACTGTCCGTGTGGGGAACCACAGTGCAGGTTGGGATCAAATACCTTGGCTTCCTAAGACCCCACTCAGCACTAACTCTCTCTTCTGCTTCGGTGCTGGGTCCTCTGAGAATGACATCTCAAGACTTCCTTTGGGCAAGGCTTCTGAAAGGGAAATTAATCCCAGTGGGGAGATCAACGATAGCAGGAATCCAAAGGGACCCTACGGAGATCTTGGGGTGGTTCAATGTGGAGGAGATGGAGTCATGGAAGAACATCTTCCCGTTAACAGAGGTCAGTGCACGGCTGGGTTACCTTCCGATGTCAGACGAGGCGTGGTTCAACACTCCGAACCCATATTGGCACTTCCTCACGGATCAGCCAAAGTTTCCACCGTTGATGTTCCTGCAGCAAAGACAGCTATTCGAGCAACCCATCTGCGAAAAATCTCTGAGTGCCCTGGAGGAAATATTCCTGGAGCCAGTGATTATGCAGAGGAAAATTCTGTTGGAGATACCCATCGAAATGGCCATCATGGGAAATCTATTCAAGGTGAAGCTTCTACAGTTCTCGGTCCCTACAATAGCTCTCACTCTCAATATTTGCAGCACCATGGGTCCGTTGGGTGTGTTAAAGCATGCGGTGAACCTCTTCCCGAAAATCATTCGGGAGAAGAGAGAGTTGAAACAAGCATGGATGTTGAGGGAGACGGGTGAGGACCCTTCCCTGACTTATTTTGATGCCCGTTCCAATCCAAATCCCATTATGAATATTTTAATATGGAACTGCCGAGGGGCAATGAAGCCGAACTTCAAGAAGACTGCTCTGGATCTTATTGAATGGCACCATCCTGCTATCTTTGTTGTTACGGAAACTCGGATTGATGGGCCGAGAGCTGACAGTATTATCAGGGGCCTGCCTTTTGATGGGGCATACTCAACTGAAACTATTGGTTTTGCGGGGGGTATCTGGCTGTTATGGCGTTCTGAGCTTGTGGACATGGACATTCTCTCTGCCACGGAACAAGAGATTCATGCCATTGTACAGGTTAGATCCTCTTCTCTTACTTGGCTTCTTAGTGCTATTTATGGTAGTCCCCGTTTCAGGGAACGTAGCTTATTATGGAATAATTTAAAAATTCTCTCTGCTCAACATAATCTCCCATGGGCTGTGATGGGGGATTTTAATGATATCACTAAGGAAGATGAAAAATCTGGGGGCAATGGGATCAATAGTCGCAGGGTTAATGCCTACAATGAGTGTATGGATTTTTGCAATATGCTTGATTTAGGTTTCTCTGGTCCTAAATTCACTTGGTCAAATTGTCGTGATGTCTCTGAGCTAATCCAACAAAGGCTGGATAGAGTTTGGGCGAATCCTGGTTGGAAGCTACTATACCCTGAGGCCACTGTCTCTCACTTAGCACGTATCAGTTCGGATCACTGCCCTCTTATGTTATCCCTGATGCCGAACCTTGGTCAAAGGGGTCTTCGTCCGTTTCGCTTTCAACCTATGTGGTTAAGTCATGACGGTTTTCCTGGTATTGTCAGGGAAGCCTGGGAAGGAAATAGTCAGGATGTCTACTTTGCGGTTGAAAAATTTACTCAGAAGGTGAAGGATTGGAATAAAGAGGTGTTTGGTGATATTTTTTGGAGGAAAAGAAACCTGACTGCAAGACTCCTGGGTGTTGAGAAAGCCCTTGCAAATAACCCTTCGCAGAGGTTGATTGATATTCACAAAGTTCTTTCTGAGGAAATGGAGAAGATTCTTGCTTTGGAAGAGGAGTTGTGGGGAATGAAAGCTAGAATTAACTGGCTTATTCAGGGTGAGCGTAATACCACCTTCTTTCACATCTCGGCTTTGAAGCGAAGGAGTAGTAATCGCATTGTTGGCATTAATGATACAAATGGAAATTGGATTGTTGATATTGACAGAGTTAAGGAGATTTTCATTATGGGGTTCAAAGAGCTTTATTCTTCAGAGCAAGTCTTCTGTGAGAGAACTTTTCTGACTCCACTTCCATTTGAGAATTCCCTCTCGGACTCTGAAGCACTTAACTTGACCTTACCTCCCTCTGATGCTGAGATTCTTTTTGCTCTCAATTCTATGAAAGCCTTTAAAGCCCCTGGACCCGACGGACTTCACGCGGGGTTTTTCCAGAGATTCTGGTTGGTGGTTGGGGAATCCGTTAAATTGGAAGTGAAAAGAATTTTTCAGACTAGGAAAGTCCCCCTTTGGTTGAACAGAACTCTTATTGCCCTGATTCCGAAAAAATTGGGCCCTGAAACAATCAGTCATTTTAGACCCATCAGCCTTTGCAATACTTTGTATAAAATTGTGTCCAAGATTCTTGTTCTTAGAATGAAGCATCTTATGCCTAGTCTGATTTCCCCCTCCCAAACTGCTTTTGTTGCTGGCAGAAGAGGTACGGATAATGTTATTGTGGCCCAAGAACTCCTCTATGCTATGGAAAGGAAGAAAGGGAGGACTGGTTACATGATAATCAAGATCGACCTTCAGAAGGCTTATGATCGGTTGGAATGGGGGTTTGTGAGAAACATGCTCTTAAGCCTTAATTTTCACATGGACACAGTTGATTTGATCTTGAGCTGTATTTCCACTACTTCTATCTCCCTCCTTTTTAATGGTGAACAACTGGAAGAATTCCAACCTTCAAGAGGGCTGCGGCAAGGAGACCCGATTTCTCCCTATATATTTATCTTATGTATGGAATTTCTTAGTTCTCTAATCAACAAGAAGTGTGATGAGGGTGTTTGGGGTAGGGTTAGAGCCTCAAGGAATGGACCGAGTTTCTCCCACATGTTCTTTGCGGATGACCTTCTTTTATTTGCCAAAGCTACACAAGATAATTGTGAAGCCATTTCTGAGGTGTTGGAGGAGTTTTGCTTGACAACGGGTCAAAAAGTCAGTTGTGAAAAGTCTAAAGTTTTTTTCTCTCCTACTGTGACAAGGGAAGATAGGGCAGATTTTACTCATCAGTTGGGTATTAGTGAGACAAGTAATTTGGGTAACTATCTTGGCTTCCCTCTGAGGCATAAAGGCAGAAACAGAAATGAATTCCAATTTGTTATTGATAGAGTCCAGGCCAAATTATCTGGTTGGAAATCTAATTGCCTTTCTCCAGCCGGTAGACTTGTCCTCATTAAGTCTGCGGTCACCCCCATTGCTGAATATTACATGCAGTGTTGTAAACTTCCTGCTAAAGTTAGTGAGCGAATTGATAAGCTCACTCGTGACTTTCTTTGGGGATCAAATGATGAAAGACGAAGAATACACTTGGTGGGATGGGACAAAGTGACTAAGCCTACTTGCTTTGGGGGCCTCGGCTTATTCCAAGCCAAAACTAGAAATGATGCTATCCTTGCAAAATTATGCTGGCGTATTGCTTCGAATCCAGAGGCAGCATGGTCTCAAATGCTATGTAAGAAATATTTGACCCCTGCCAGATTGAATGAAAGGGGTAGGAAGTACCCTGCGTCTCGCACTTGGAAGGCTTGCAAGGTTGGAGGTGTTATTTTCAATAAAGGTCTGAAATGGACAATAAACAACGGGGAAAGAGTAAATGTTTGGAATGATTTTTGGTTGCCGTCGGGTCCGCTGAGATGTCAAATTTATGGACCCTTGATGGAAGGGGAGGAAAAATTATCTGTGAAAGATTTTCTAGCCGATGGGAGGAGCGTTTCTTTTATTCTCCCTGATTCGATTATGCAGCAAATAAAAGGTATTCCCCTTGCACTAAACTCAGCCAGCCAAGATACCCTTATTTGGGCTTTCTCAAAGGATGGTAATTTCTCCTTAAATTCAGCTTATTTACTTGCTAAAGATTTAAATCCCTTGAACCTTTGTTCTCCTAACTTATGGGTTTGGAAGTCAAAAACCACGCCTCGCATAAAATTTTTTCTATGGCTGTGCTACCATGGTAGCATTCCGTGCAAGGATGTCTTAGGTTCACGGGGTTTTAATCTTGCTGCTGGTTGTGATCTTTGTGGTGGTGATTCTGAATCTATCATCCATCTTTTACGTGATTGTGGAGTTGCTAGGACTATTTGGAGGAACTTGGGTATAAATGATGCTAACCAGGAATTTTATAATTCCCCACTGCCTGTGTGGTTGAGATATAACTGTGGATTATCTGTTCCGCTTGCTCAAACTGGGATTCCTTGGAGTTTCATCTTTCCACAAGCTGTCTGGCTTATATGGCTGCACCGGAATAACTATGTTTTCAGGAACAAAGGAATTGATGCATCACTCCACTTGCAATGCATTAAGAAAGGTACTGAGTTTTATGCTATTGCTCCATACGCTTCAAACAAGCCTCCCCGAACTCAAATTCAAGTCAAATGGTTGAAGCCTAATCCTGGTTGGGTGAAACTAAACTCTGATGGGGCTGTTGGTGGTGCATTCGGCAAGGCTGGTGGGGGTGGAGTGATAAGGTGCAGTAGAGGGAATTGGATTGCCGGCTTTACTAGGAAACTTGGTGTGATATCTAGCACTAAGGCAGAACTCTGGGCGCTGAAGGATGGACTTTTACTAGCAAAACAACTTAATCTCCAACATATAAACATTGAACTGGATGCTGAATATATTGTTCATTTACTTTCTGACCCAAACTCTATTAATCTTATGCTTGAACCTCTCCTTAATGATTGCAGGACCCTGATCAACTCATTGCCTAACTGCACGTTGACCCACGTATTCCGGGAAGCTAACAAATGTGCAGATATTTTGGCTAAAATGGGAGCTAACTTAGATTCGGGCTTTCAAATTTTGTATGAACCACCGCCTGTGGTGGTAAATGCGCTAGCTTTTGACAAAGCTGAGCTTTTTTGTAACAGACTGGTTATTTAATTTATGTCAGGTCCGCTGTTTTACCAAAAAAAAAAAAAAAGAATCTCTAATTCCAAAGAAAAAGACACGATAGGTGGGACAGATACCCAGGTAGGTGGCCCCAATACACAACTCCTCATGTAGATATGGGAGAACAAGGGCACGCATTTGAAAGATGCACTTGTACGATCTGTAATCAACTTGCTTCTTCTTCTATTTTTTTTTTGGTCAACCATGGAAATTGCATTAAACTAAGAATTAATAAGTCTATTACATAGTAAGTTAGTTCTATCAGAAGCTACAATGCTTTCCACCACAAGCGGTGGATTCAAAAATACAACAAAAGAGGATAAACTACTTGCACCCCAATTTGGCCAACGCATCAACACATTGATTGGCCTCCCGATAGACATGAGTTATCTGCTTGTTAAGTATCTCTCTCACTAGGTTCTTGCAATCAGTCAACAATGGTTCCATTAACAGGTTGGTAGTAGTATTGTTCATAAGCAAAACAACGCTTAAGGCAATCAACTTGCTTCTTTACAAACATCATTAACATGCACTAATATTGGCTAAGGTTTTGGGGTTTGAGTAAGATTAAGGTATGTGGAATTGATGTCCCAAACAACTCAGTAAATATGCCATGATATTCTTTTGACATTTTGATGTGAATATGCAATTTAATTTTTTTTTTATTCTTAATTGCATTGTGAGTTTTTTTTTGTGGTATAATCCACAAATTTGTGATGGAAAAAGAAACTAATACCTAGGTTTATAGTTATACGACAGATTGATAATTTAAATGGTAAGAATTGGTAATTGAAACAATGTAACTATTGTGAACTGGGAAACAAAAGATAGTGTAGTCAATTCGAGATAGTCAATTTCCTGAACTTGAGAAAGGAAATAGACATTTTTGGTTAATTTTCTGCTTAATTCTCATTAATGTATTCAACATACATAAATAGCTAAGAATGAGATAACCTTATCAACAAATCCTAAAAAAAAGAAACTAATTTTATCCTAAAACATAAGAATTTATTTGAATACAAATAAATAACAATACTAATCTATCTAAGAATCCTTATTCTATAACTTGTCTAAATTCAGATAATTTATTTAGTACCCAGGTCATAACAGCAACACTATTTATAAAAAACAAGATAGCAATTCTAGAAGAGGAGGCACAAGATTATATCATAAAATTTATAATACTTATATTATATTAAGTCGGTGCAAGCATGACGTATTAAATCTAACTTTTATTATTAAAACAAATAATTATGATATATATCTTAAATAATATAAAGTAAATAATGATTTTTTTTTTTTTTTACTTTCAAAATATTTTTTTATAGTATAATTTTGATTAGAGTAATGTTTTTGAACTTTTAATTAACTCCTAATAGAATTTAGGAATTAAATTTGAAACCATTTATAACTATAAGGAAACTATATAATTTATATAAATATTTAAAAAATAATATCTAGTGTAAGGAGAGTGTAGCTAAAGAGAGTGTAATAACTTGCCACATATAGAAGATAATCACTTAATAACCATGACTTCTAGCATTCTCCCAAAAAAAAAAAAACCCATGACTTCTATGGTGCAATATTTATTATTTAGTATAATATGTGATATAAATTGATTTATGGTCTTATATTTCGGTGTGTGTGTGTGTGTTTTAATGGTCTTATTTCTTTCTTATTAATTCAATGTGTTCTTTGAGTTTGTGAATCGTTTCAAATTTTTTTTTTGTTTTCATAATTTGATTTCTTTCTTTCTCTGATATTTTTCTTCGAGTCCAACGAAATCAATTGATAAATTTGGTTATGACTAATCTATTGGTCAACAAAAAGTCAAATATCCATCTCCCTGAATTGATCAAGTCAAGTAACGGGTTGACCTCAAATCTTTCGTGATACAATTAAACCAATAAATAAATTCTGGAAGAAGTGCTGGATAACATGGATTTGAAATTTATAGCATTTTGTTGATTTAAGTCTTAATTGATATTCATCTCTCCCAACCAAAAAAAAAAAAAAAAGTCTTAATTGATATTTTCCAAAATTTCCAAAGAAGATTTCTATGCCTTGAATCTTCTTTCCCACAATTATTAAATTTAGAAAAAAATTAATGTAAATGAAAAACGTTGTTTTTTATTATTATTATTTATTTTTATAGAAGAAATGTAAATGATAACCTTAACTCATAAGAAAAAGACAAAAAAATAAAAACACATATGCGCTTAAAACACGGCCCTTTGTTGTTGAATGTTTACTAAAGAATCGCCATGGCTTCTGTCCTTCAGACCAACCTTCCCATAGAGAGGCTATTCTCTCTCTCTCTCTCTCTCTCTCTCTCTCATCGTTTTCGGCAACAATTCCAAATCCACCAATCCAATTTTGGACTGTTTTAAATTTTATTACCTTTTAGAGTTTGGACCTTAGCCGCCAAAACCCCCTTAACGTCTCGAATCCAAAACACCAGCCCAGTGGTCCCCACATCCCCAAACAACCAAAAAAACAAAAAACCATTCAAATTTCAAATTTTCAAAACGCGTCCATTCAATTACTATATTTTAAAATTAAAATCAAAATCCAAAAATTCTCAACAAATTTTGCTAAATGACAACTCCGGCGTAGTGAAAATAAAATAAGTAGGATGATAATGACTGTTCTTAGAGTATTAATTAATAATTTATTTAAAATTTTTTATGAAAAATAAAAAAAATTAATTAATATTTAAACAGTTTTTTTATTTTCATAAAAGTAGTATTAAATTTTTTTTAAAATATATTATTAATCAATGTCTTAAGGGCATTCGTTAGTATTTCTCATAAAATAATGAATTCATATAAATTCATAACTTCATCACTTACAAATTATTACATAACAAAATTGTGATAAAATTACAGATAAATTTACAAGATTGTTTGGTTGTATTGTTTAAACAATAATTTTCGACACATATTTTCACAACACTTTTTTAGACCTATATTTTTACGTTATTTTTTTTTTGAAGGTATATTTTTACGTTATTTAAATAACTTTATCAAACGGCTTTCAAAAATTGAATAATTTTCGCAGCCTCACGCTTTATAAACACTATGGAGTGGACCCCACCAATCCCAACGGTGCACTGCACACCGCCTGCACTGATCTTTTCTCTTCCATATTCTAGACTTTTGACTCTTGTCTTAAAACTTTTTAAACCGTTCAAATACCGTTCGGCAAATTCCAAAAAAAAAAAAAAAAAAAATCTGTCTTTTTAATTCTTATTCCTTTTTATCTTTCTGTTAGCGTTAGCTTCTATTCTATTCTATTCCAAGTCAAATATATCATATACTATTTTTCTTTTGTTGCTTGCTGCTTCTTGCTTTGCTCCTTCTTCTTCTTTTTCTTCTTCTTGTCTTTCTTAGTTCCAACTAGTACGACTCTAGGGTTTCGATATTATCGGAGAGACTCTGAAATTCGCGAGCTTTTTTGTATTCTCTGTTTGGATTTTGCTTTTGCTGTGAAGATATGACGACGATGGAGAGTTTGATCGGATTGGTGAACCGGATTCAGAGAGCGTGTACTGTGCTCGGCGACTATGGCGGTGGAGACAACCCTTTCTCTTCTCTCTGGGAAGCTCTTCCCACCGTTGCCGTCGTCGGTGGCCAGGTCCCCCCACCCCTCCTCTTTTCTCACCTTTTCTGTAACTTTCTAGAGAGAGAGAGAGAATTTTGACGCAGAGAAAGTTTAGGAGTCAGGCGTGATTTTTCTAGAGAGAGAATATGGGTTTTGCTAGAGAGAGAGAAAAAAAAGTGAAAATTTTCATTTCCGAGAGACAGAGAGAGAGATTTCAAGTTTGTTAGTAAGTAAAAGTTGAAATTTTGAGCTGAATTTTTGGTCTGATTGTTTTTTTTTTTTTTTTTGGTTTGAAATGAGTGCAGAGTTCTGGAAAATCATCGGTGTTGGAGAGTATTGTAGGGCGTGACTTTCTTCCTAGAGGATCAGGTTAGTGCCTTTTGGATTCTCGCTAGTGTTTCAAAAAAAAAGCAAAAAAGCTTTATTCTTTGATTTTTTTTTGGTTATTTTGCTAATTGTGATGAATTTGTGGTATTTGGACTTGCTTTGATCGTTGCAGGGATCGTGACGAGGCGGCCTTTGGTGTTGCAGCTTCACAAGACGGATGATGGGACGCAGGAGTATGCCGAGTTCCTTCATATCCCGAGGAGGAAGTTCACTGATTTTGGTGCGTGATATTTTTTCCTCTTTTAGTGAATTACTTGTTTTGTTTATGTGTGTGTATTTTAAGTTTTGTGAAATAAGTCGTAGTTGCTCGAAATAAGCTACAAATGGTTCTGTTTTAACTCTTAGGCTGTGTTACATTAATGAATAACAATCGGTTTCAGTTTTCGTGGGCCATAACTATGTTCAATATTATGTGTGAGATAATGTAAGAATATGGATGAGATATAGTAGGTAGTCAGTATTACTGTATTAGTGCCTATATGAAAATTTTGGAAATTTTGATGATTGCTAGCTGTTATCAATGAAGTTTTATGAGATTCAACTAATTATTTTTGCCTATAATAACTAATACATCTCTAGCTTCTATTTGAAGCTTTTAAAGCATTATTGCCTACCATCAACCGGGTTAAAAGCCTCTATTTGAAGCTCTACTATTTATTGGAGAATTAGATAGAATGAACACTTTTTTTTTTCAATGGGTTTACACTGACCTGTTTGTTGTGAAAAGAATTGTAGTCTGGGCTAGGCTTTCTTGCTCTAGAAAGCTGTTATGCTTGCCTTTGTTAATATGTGGGAACTTTATGCTGAAGCTCTCAAGTGACTCCCAAATAAAGGAAAGTGATTTTCTTTAAAAAGAAAGAGAGAGAAAATAGTGGTCCAACACAGGTTGCCAAGGGTATTTTTATAGAGGAAATCTATCTTTTGAGTAAGGTTTTGTGGGATTCATCTCTAATTTTCTGGGTAATATGTTTAATGAAACTGGTTTGGTATTTTACTTATAGATAATCAATGGTTATGTGATAGACTAGGTACTCTGTTTTAAGATTTTAGAAAGATGCTGTCAGTCCAATTTGGTTACATTTCATAAGCCATGTTTGGAGGCAAAGGGTAATCTAGTCTATTCTAGCAGTTATAATTTATATCTGGTTGTGTCTTATATTCCTTGAGATTGAAATGACCTTAGAAAATGGGATGGATAAGTAATTCATCAAAAAAGGAAGAAAAGAAAAGAAAAGGATGGAGAAGTTAACACAATGTTGGGCTTCCTTCATAGGTTCCTTAAGGACCTTAACCCTTTTCTTTTTTTTTGATATATTTGGTCCCATAATTTGTGACCAGGCTAGATAACCTTTTCTGTTTGTAGTTTTTCAGGCTTTGTTTAATGCTTAATTTAATATTTTAAACATGCCAATGTGCTCTAGCTTAAATGGCATTTTCTTTACCCACGAAAATGGGTGGAGGATGAGGTCATGGGTTTAATACCCATTATGTGCTTGTAAATTACCAATAAAAAAACTTCAATAGTTTAAAGCACATTATTTTGTAAGGATTTCTGGAATTATTTTCAACTTGATTGCCTATTCAAATTTACTTTTGCCTTCTGTGGGGAGTGGCATGAGTTTAGAATTCGCCTCCTTGACTTGTATCAACATTCTTCAATGTATAAATAAAGATTTCTTTGACATTGTTTATTGCCTTCTGTATCTAAGAGAAAAATGATGTTGTAGCTGATATTTCGCCTTCTGAGTTTTTCATACAGCCCTGGTTCGCAAGGAGATTCAGGATGAGACTGATAGAATGACTGGGAAGACAAAAATGATTTCTCCTATTCCTATCCATCTCAGTATCTACTCTCCAAATGGTGCGTAAGCTTTATTACTTTTGTGTCAAATATCTTTAGACACTTGTTACTTTGGGATTTTTTTTTAAGTCCTTGGAGGTTTTGTTGCTGTTATTGTCCCATTCAGAATGCATATATGATTTTCATTTGTCATTTGTGGCAAGTTATGCTATGTTGTATTAATCTCCAGTGCTAGACATACTTTCCACAGAATATGTTTAGCTTCATCTGGAAAAGCCATACTTTTTGCAATATAATCTTAATTTGTTTGAATGCACGACATTTTATGATGCTTGTGTAATACAATTTCTTTGCAATTTTAAGCACAGCAAATTTTTTTCTTTAATATTAGTTAATTGCGTTGACATAATTCTAAACTGAAAAGAAGTGATAGTTTGACTGAAAAAAATTAAATCTTAACTTCTCCCTCTAACAATCCAAAAAGCCGATGCAAAATGCACTAATGTGTATAAATTTGATCTTTTGCATGGAAAACAACTAGTGTTTGCAATAGTTGCTTGAGAAGAAAACATTGAATGCATGTATTTTTCACTTGAGTGTAAGGCTGTTTAGCAGTAGTTTGAATTGTGAAATCTCACTATTTAGCTTCTCTTTGCAGATTAGATATCCTTTTAAAAAAATCATTTAATGGTTTCTTTGTTATTGGCTCCCATGTGCATGGTGCATTTATTAAAGGAAAGGAAGAAAAAAAAATTTAAGAAGGGAAAGAAAGATAGACAACAAATTGGTTTCTGTGGGTGTTGAGGAATGTGTGATTTCTAAAGTTTTGCATTGGTGCAATCTTGAGGATTGTGTGATGTTTAAAGAATAACTATTGGCTATAATGCCTGGGACATTATTTTCATTTATTTGATGTGTTCCTTGCTTGCACTTAAATTTCATTTGCTCCTGATGTCTCGTACTGGGTATTGTTGCATAGCATGAAGTTTGAATAAATAGTTGATATCATTCTATTCCCCATCTTGTAATATATTTTTTTAACACTTATTCTTGTTTTCCTTCATTTGGCAGTTGTCAACTTAACCCTGGTTGATCTACCGGGTTTAACAAAAGTTGCTGTTGGTATGTTCTGTATCTGATAAAACTTCTGGATTATATGTTGATTATTTTCCATTCATTAACTAAGACATTTGTTCCTTTTTTTTCCTCTTTCCAGAGGGACAACCTGAAAGTATTGTTGAAGATATTGAAAATATGGTCCGAACTTATGTTGAGAAGGTAATGGGACTTTTTCTCCTCAAAAAGGGTACATCAATGTGAAATGTGTGGTAGACCCTTTCATTTTGGTGATCTATGGTTTTTTACTGCAACAGTTTACTCTTTTAATTCCTTTAAGAAGCCTAGCAGCGCTTAGGTGGTAACATTTCCCCCATTTTCCCTCCAATTTAGCGAAGTCAATTTTATTAGATATGAGAATATAGTGCTTCATATATCGTGGTCTAATTTTTCCATAACATCATGAACAGTGGAACTTTATGGGAATCAGTGACAGTAATTATTGAGATATAAATGAATCCCATAAGAAACTTAGCATATTTTGCTGATTTCTTAGGCACATCTTAAGGGACACTTCAAGTGCCATATGGATAGGCTCATTTGAAAACATGATTGTTATAGGCAAAATATAGATTACACACTTTAAATTTGACTTGTTTTGAATTCAATCCTCTATGTTTCATTGTTTTTCTCCATTCCTACCCTTTAACTTTAATCTGTTTTCAGTCAATGAGCTGTAGCTCAACTAGCACCTCCTCCCCTTTATAAGTGCTAGTCCTTTTGTCTAGTTCCAAACACTTGTTGGTTTTAGTATTTTTTCCAAAATGATGTTGTTTTGGTAGACTTAATGGTGAAGATTTGCAAGAAGTTGATGGAAGGACTATGTTGAAAACAAATGGAAGTTAAAGGACTGAAATGAAAAAAAGAAAAGAAAAAGAAAAGAAACTTAAAGGACTATATGTAATCTAGCCTTAATTATATTTATGATTATCACATGTTCTGGATCGTTGTTATGTAGGATTTGATTTATCAGAATGAGCAGTTCTTGATCTGTCAACATTATATCACGAAGCTATCACACCCTAGATTTGTGATCTTATATACTACAAGCTGATTACATTTTTATGCTTAAAAGAACTGTATAGATATGGGTGAGGGGATAATAATGAATAAAAAATTCTTGGATTGTCTTGCCTATAATTGTTGCATGATGTACAATAAAACTAATTATTTCTTCTTTGGATCCTTGTTCTGCAATTTGTTTTGTTTTGTTTTGATTTTGCTTCGCTTGGTGGACTGGTATTGTGCTTAAAAAAAATCAACTAAAGTTTTTATGGGTCACTTAATAATCTGTAGATTTTTTAATAATTTTCCCTCTTCTCTTTCTCTCTTGCCCTCTAGGCAAGCCCTTCTGTCCTCAATTAGAGTCCGATGCCTTCTATTTTTGTCTCAAGTTAATTTTCTATCCTCTGCTTTTTGCAGCCTAATTGTATCATACTCGCAATATCTCCAGCCAATCAAGATATTGCGACATCAGATGCTATCAAACTTGCTAGGGAAGTGGATCCCTCTGGTATGTTTACGCACTTCTTGCAGAACTCTTGACTTGTCGCTCTGTTTAGCCTTCCCTTATGAATCCTGTTTGTAAATTGCACAGGTGAAAGGACATTTGGTGTGTTGACAAAGTTGGATTTGATGGACAAAGGAACTAATGCATTGGATGTAAGATCTCTATCTATCTCTCACAGTCTCTCTGTGTCTCTGTTAGTGTGAATACCCCCACCTTTATAAATGGATTTTGTTGATCATGTTAGCTTAGCTTTTAATTATTAGCTAATTTATCTGCATTTAATTCTCCAAGTGATTGGGATTAACATTTCATTGGGTTGAATTGTATTCAGAGTAGAACAGTGTTTTCGTGTATATTTTTTTCCCCTTTTATTGAAATGTTCCTTAAAACTTTGCTATAACAGTTATTTTTGCTGGATGTCCTGTGCATTTTCTTGATTCAAAATTTCTTTGAAAAATATAGATGTCTTAAAATGTTTATTTTCTTTTCGTCTTACATACTTTACATGCTCTCAGGTTATTGAAGGAAGATCGTATCGCTTGCAACATCCCTGGGTTGGAATTGTTAACCGTTCCCAGGCTGACATCAATAAAAATGTTGACATGATAGTTGCAAGGCGCAAGGAGCGGGAGTACTTTGCAACCAGTCCTGAATATGGGCACTTAGCCAGTAAAATGGGTTCAGAGTATCTTGCAAAACTTCTCTCAAAGGTTTTTTCTTGTGCATCTCTCTTGCAAATTAAGATGATGTTTGTATAGGATATCAAACTGATGTTGTGATCTTGATTGTAGCACTTGGAGTCTGTAATTAGGGCTCGGATTCCAAGTATAACATCTTTGATTAACAAAAGCATTGAGGAACTTGAGTCGGAGATGGATCTTCTTGGTAGACCTATTGCCGTTGATGCTGGGGTGAGTGGCTTGGTGCTGTTGTAATTTTTTTTGTAAAGGAGATGCTATTTGTGCTTCCCTTAACTGAGGTATGATGTTGTAGGCTCAATTGTACACTATCTTGGAACTTTGCCGTGCATTCGACCGGATTTTCAAGGAGCATTTGGAAGGAGGGTAAAACATCTTTCAACTTCTCTTCCAGTCAGAATCTTTCATGGTTTTTCCAGCTTCAGCTAGATCTGCCACTGTTTTAATTGTGATTGCAATGCTTATAATAATCTGTCTTTGGAACTTTTTTTTCCTTTTTAAAATTAGGCGGCCTGGAGGTGATCGAATTTATGGAGTCTTTGACAACCAGCTTCCTGCTGCTTTAAGGAAGCTTCCATTTGATAGGCATCTTTCTCTGCAGAATGTAAAGAAAGTGGTTTCAGAAGCAGATGGTTATCAGCCACACTTGATTGCCCCTGAGCAAGGTTACCGGCGCCTAATTGAGGGATCACTTAACTATTTTAGAGGTCCCGCTGAAGCTTCTGTGGATGCTGTAAGTTGTCATGTTTTTCGTACTTTCTGTTTGTCAAGTTTCTTCTGGAATGCATTTCCAAGATTGCAGTAAGTTTTCAGAATCTAATTGGGAAAGGTTTCACATTTGACTGATCTAGCTCTTGTATTGTAGGTTCACTTTGTTTTGAAAGAACTGGTGAGGAAATCAATAGCCGAAACTCAGGTGAATTTTCAGTGAAAATTAGTTATTAGTATTTCCTTTAATTAAGTACTGATGTTCTTTCAATGAGAAATAGGATTTATATTGATGTTTGTGACCATATAGGAGTTGAAGCGCTTTCCAACTCTGCAAGCTGAAATAGCTGCTGCTGGTGGTGAGGCCCTTGAAAGGTTCCGTGAAGAAAGTAAGAAGACAGTTGTTCGATTGGTGGACATGGAATCTTCATATTTGACTGTGGATTTCTTTAGAAGACTTCCCCAAGAGGTGGAGAAAGCAGGAAACCCTCCTGGGCCAGCCGGCACACCTATAGACCGGTACACAGAGGGGCACTTTAGGAGGATAGGCTCAAATGTGTCCTCTTATGTGGGCATGGTGTCCGAGACACTGAAGAACACAATTCCTAAAGCTGTGGTTTATTGTCAAGTCAAGGAGGCCAAGCAATCATTGCTAAATCGCTTCTACATACAAATTGGGAAGAGAGAGGTACCTTCTCTTTCTAATCCTTTATATTAACGCCCTGTTAGATGTATTGATTAAACTTGATGATACAAATAACATGCCTTTATTTTTCAGGCTAAGCAGCTTGCACAATTGTTGGATGAAGACCCTGCATTGATGGAGAGGAGGCAACAGTGTGCAAAAAGGCTTGAATTATACAAGTCAGCCAGGGACGAGATCGATTCTGTATCATGGGCCCGTTGAGGTTGATTGATGCTTGGAGTTGCATTGTATTATATAGTAATTGATATAGAGATCAGATTCTTACTGAATTGTCCTAGATTCTTGGATAGCTCAAATTATTTCTCTCAATCTTTATTCTTTTAATTTGTTCTGCAATTTTTTATAGTACTGAGTACTGTTGTATTGCAAACTCGATCCTCCTTTTGTTTTAGCACTAATATATTTATGTTTTGTAAATCTGTAGAACTTGCTTCCCTATGATAATTTTTTGCTTAATTTTAGCCAAATGGATGGACGAACCAACCTTGCTTTCTATGCCATTATGATTAGTCTTGTAGATTTATTGGTATTTCCTACATACCAATAACAAAGCAAAACAAATCATATTTCTTCATTATTTCCTTCATTATTCTAATTTATTTTTCATTTGACATATTTGGAAATGAATTCTTGTCTGAGTACGAGGATTATTTCTCTCCCTTGTGCCAATCAGACCCAGCTGAATCAACCTCAAACATTGCCAGCTTTACTCTGGTTATTCAATAAACATGGCTACTGACGCCTCAACATGGTTTTAAAAACTGATATGGACAAAGAATCGGAAAAGAGACAAATTACTAATTTTCTGGTTCAACTGGGATTGGATCAGTGGTTGAACTAATGTCATAATTAAAAAATTTTATGTGAAATTTGTTTTTTCAAAACTTATATTATGAAAATATATAAAATATAAAGATTTTTTTTTTAGCATATTCCTTTTTTTTTTTTTTTTTCTAGTTAGTAATTATTTGACAAAGTATAATCCGCTAAGTTTGTAATTTTATTTTTATAAATAATAGTTTAATAGTTTAATTTTAACTATTTATTTATTTATTAAAAAAAAAAAAAAAAACCTAAAACCCAAATATCGTGATGACAAGACCAGTCATTGACATACCAACCCAACTTCCTCACTTCCTAGCCACATTGGTTTATTTTTTTAATTTTTTTTTTACCTCCAAAATCTAGCACCATGCGTTACCACTTACTACCATTATATCAGTCATTACTTTTAAGTTTGAAGTCTTATCATATTCAAAATTTCAACATTTCAAAGTTCTAACTCTTTTCATTTTTCAGTTCTCTCTCTCTCTATCTCTCTCTCTCTCTCTCTCTCTCTCAAGCTTCTTCAACATCTAATTTTAGTCAAAGGCTAAAAGCATATATTTCTCATGCATTTCATCCAACATAAGTATCTCTTTCATTTTATTTTCACCAACAAATCTAAGATTTTCCCCAATATCATTTTAGTGCAAATTTAAAATAATGAAGAAGAACTTGTCTTGAGAAAGATTAGAGACTTGAGAGAGTGAGTTTGTGAGAGAATCACCATGTCTTGTGCCATGAGGAGGAAAGAAAATTGAAAAATGAACAATGAAAAGAGTCTGAGCTTTGAAAGATTGAAACTTTTAATATGATAAGACTTAAAACTTAAAAGTAATGACTGATATAATAGTAGTAAATGGTAACATGCGGTGCTAGATTTTGGGGTAAAAAAGAGAGAAGTAAACCGATGTAAACATGTGTGACTGGAAAATGGGGAAGTTGGGTTGGTAAGTCAATGACTTGTATTCCCATCATGGCATTTAGGTTTTAGTTTTTTTTAATAAATAAATAGTTAAAGTTAAACTATTATTTATAAAAATAAAATTATAAACTTAGCAAATTATACTTTGTCAAATAATTACTAACTAGAAAAAAAGAAAAGAAAAAAGAAAGGAATATGCCAAGAAAATATCTTTATACTTTATATATTTTCACAATATAAGTTATGAAAACTCAAAATTCACATAAAAATTATTTGAATATTTTAATTATATTAATTATGACATCATCTATTTGACCAATAATTTGATCTCAATCGGACCAGAAACCAGTAATCAGTCTCTTTTTCGATTTTGTCTATATCGGTTTTTAAAACCATGTGACTTATAGTTTGAATGGAGGGAACTTGCCATCGCACCAAGGAAGAATCTCTTTTCACAAAGGATTATAAAAATTACAATGGATTAATTTCACTAGGATGTCTAAAATGCCTCAATGAATGAATATAAACTGAACATACTCCAAATCTGCCAACAATGGCACTTGTTTCAAAATATACGAGTTTTTCTCCTGGATTACTTAGATGCATGCATTTTCAAGTTGTTACTGTTGTTATTTCTTCTTTGTTCACCAACTCTTCCAATGCTGTCCACAACTTTGGATCATTGAAATCGTTAATAACAAAAGAGGCTCCAGCATCTGCCAATGATTTTTCAGGGTTCCTTAAACCCATGCCCACAACAGGCATCCCAGCTGCTACCCCGGCTTTCACTCCAGAAACAGAGTCCTTCCAAAACAAAAATAAAACCCAGAACACAAAAAAATAAGTCTCATCTATCAAGGTCTACATAGGTAATGCAGGAGTTTATGCAAAGCACACAATTCCGAGAGCCAAACCTCAAACACGAAAGTGTGCTTAGGAGACACTTCAAGCACTTGGAGAGCCCGCAAGTAGGGGTCAGGAAATGGTTTTTGCCGTTCACAGTCGTTTGCAAGGACAACAACTTCAAAGAAATCTGAGAGCCCCAAGGCTGAGATTAAGAGCTCTGCATTTGATCTTTCTGCATTTGTCACTGCAGCGCGTTTAAGCCCGCGTTCTTCTATCCATTTACACAACTTGTTCAGGCCCTTAACAGGCTCTAAATGCTCAGATGCCAACCTATATGTTTTCTCTAAATTAATCATGTTCAAGATGGTTTCACCGGTTCATTATATAATCTGAGATTGGCAGAGATGGTCCTTATAAAAAAACATTTTTTACACACTGTAAAAATGCTACTGTATAATTCTATTTGAGTAACAAATGGAAAGTAGAAATGCCAAACTAGATCATTAAACAAAAGATTTTATAAACACAACCCATGAATGAAAGAGCTCATGCACTTTTCAATTATCATCAAAACTTTGGACCATGTCCTACTGATTAAGAAAAGAGGTAAATGATAAGGTTTTGGACAAGTAAACTTCTTCATTTTATTTACTTATTTTAAAATGATGAGCAAGATATAGAATTTACAAAACACAAAACCGAAATACAGGTTACAACCCAGCTCAAGGGCTGTAATCACACAGCACAGGCGAACAAACACAAAAATCTGACCTTAGCATAGCACACAACACTACTTCAGAACACAAAAGGAAACCAAATCAGGCTTAACAATTTCTAGACATCTTACTAACAACAGATACAGGAATGCCCCAATTGTAACATAACACTCTATTCAATACTGGACCCCTTCCTCTCATGACAGTTGTACAACTCAAATAATCATTCCAACAAACCATTATAGCTGTCAACTTGGGAGGATGTGCAAAAGAATTTTCAGCAATTGAATACTATCCAGCTTTTTTTGGCTATCTATTTACTCTTTTCTATATGCAAAGATCCCCCTCCAACCTATAAGGAGTATTGAGGCTCATCTAGTATATGGTTGTATTAGGTTACCTCCGAAAGAAGGCTTCCTTATCATCCATAAATTTTCTTGCTCTTTGGAGATCCCAATTAGGTAAGAGGACACCACAGAGCTCTTCATTATGCTTGCCACTGATGTTCTTAATAAAGAATTCCTCAGTAATGGGAACTCCTCCATTGAAACCTATCTGTGGAACACTTGCTATGTCAGTTGATGTAACAAGACATAGATACAACATGCATGAAAATTTTAAACAGTACCTCTTGAAGCATTTCACGGAAGGCATTATAATGGGTAGGGTCTGAATCACAGAGGGTTCCATCGATATCAAATAGAATTGCTTGCAGAGGAGTGAGAAAAGCGAGAGAACTTTCACTTCTATCACATAATGTAGCAAAACAATTAACACTACTAATACACTAAGAAAGGAAAGAATAGAAAGGAAATCTGGATTCGTTTTGCCTAGAATGACATGCAAATAAAATTTCCAGATAAAGAAGTGCATGAACATAAGAAAGGCACATTAAGCTACAATATTCATTTCATAAATATTGAAAAAAATATGAAAGCAAGTGAATTTTTGCTACATACAAGAAAAGTGAGTCAAGCCAACAACAAATTAAGAGTCAGTGAATTTGCTAGTAATCTACAAAACTTCCTCAATGTGAACAACAACCTCGATTGATGTCCAAGCACAGCAGAGAGTGTATGACATATTGACATGTGTAACATTGTCAAAGTACAAGAAACAATTTACAATGTGCCACTTAGTAAAGAAAATTGCATTACATGAAAACAAATGTCTAATAACATTTCTAATAAACAATGGTAGTTTACTATTTTTCTTTTTGTCAGTGGATAGTTACAAGCATGGTTGTCAAAATCCCGATCTGGATCATACGATCCTACGATTTTACAATCTCACTTGCCCAAAATGATCTGAATCTTTCAAGGATCTTAGTGATCGTTTAGGATCGTATGATTCTGACGATTCCAAATGATCTTAGTTTCTTGTAATCTTTTTTAACTTGACAGAATGCTTAGTTAAACCCAAATGAAAAATAACATCCCAATAGACTAAGTTTTGCTATTCTAATGTAGAGAGATAGACTGTTATCTGAACTAAACGAAAAAGAACATCCCAATAGAGTGTCACATTTTGAGATTTTTGGCTTTTTTAAATGATACTTACAAATGAATGTAATGATTTATGGTAATTACATCAAATAAATGTAATTTTGTAATTTTTTTCGTTTTTTATGAATGTATAATTTATGTGATTATTTAACGTACCTTTTTTTTTTTCTCTCAAATAATGTAAGATCTTACGATTCATCATCTGACTCTACGATCTATGATACCACTTATCTCTCACATTTTATGTAGATCCGATTTTGACAACCTTGCTTACAAGAAATAGTTTTACTTCTTGTAAACGACATAACATATAACATAAACATTACATACTTCTCAGTAAGATACAAAATGATCCATATAGCTTTGTTATGCATATTACTCAAATTATGAAATTTGAAACTAGAATAAGTAATGGTCACCAAACCAATCAAAGATATAAACAAATAATAGCTTGGAGGAAGCAAAGAATAAAACAAAAAGAGCTTCAAATGGATAAAAAGAAAAGAACAATCATGAGAATATACCTGCTCGTTGGGTAAGAATTGGATGAGGTGGTACTGGATATTCGAGGCAGCTGAGAGATAGTAGGCAAGTCACAGCGGTTGGGTGTGTAAAAAGTTGTAGTTTTGTGCGGATGGGTGTGGCTTAAATGGTCAGAGAAGAGGAGATGGTGATGATGAGGAAGGTGAAGTGAAGAGAGAGATAGCATAAGCATAGTGTTGAATCTGGCAGTGGGAGTTGGAGAGGTTCAAAGAGAATATGCCAATCTTTGCTCTCTCTCTCTCTCTCTCTCTCTCGCACAACTTGCAAATACGAAGAACTACTAAAACTGAAGGGAGTGGTTCTTACTGCTTAACATAACACTACCCCCAATTTGAAGTTTATATGTTTGTCCGTGGTATTATGCATTTAGAATTACTAATCCTGTTAGGAGTGTGACGAGGCTAACTCTCAAAAATGAATATATATGAACACCTAAATAGTATTGGATATATTCATTTTTTGGAGCTAGCGTCGTCACACTTCTAATAATATTAGAAGTTCTAAATGCATAATATAACGGACAAATGTGTAAACCTCAAATTAGGATAAATGAAAAATTATGACATTAAACCCCAACAAAAAAAAGAGCCTCATCGCACGCATGAAGCGCGTGTGATGAGGCTAGTCTATGTTAAGAGGATTCGGACAAATAGTTATTTTTTTTTTACTGTAAAAAATACTTGTAATTTAATTAACTTTTCATTTTTTTAAAAATAAAAGATATAGATATGAGGTTAGAATTGTAAATTGCCAAAAAAATTAAAATATTCCTATTAAAAAAAAAAGAAAAAAAGAAAAAAAAGACTACCCCACGTCCTTTACTCAATACTCCTATAAAATAAAATAAAAATTCATTAAAATAGTTTATTCCTTCCCACCACTCACACATCCTTATAAATTTATTTATAATCTTAAAATTTAGCCACTTACTACACATCCATAAAAGACGTAAATAATAGATTAAATTTAAAAATTTGCAACTACTTTTTTTTTTTTTTAATGGCAAAAGGCTCACAATTTTTTTTTTTTTTTTTTTGGGTGTTAGAAGAAAGGCTCACAGTTATCAATTTTTGTTTAATTCAAAATTTTAGTTTTTAATCCTAAAAGTTAGCCACTTACTACACATCAATAACAAAAGTTGAAAAGACCTTAAATTTTAAATTTTTTTTTGGGGTGTTGTTGATTTTGTTTTTATTTATGCTTTTAAATATATATATTTATGATAGTTATCAAGTTTTGTTCAATTCTAAAATGTAGTGTTTTAATTTTAAAATTTAGTCATATACTACACTACACGTCCATAACAAAAAACTTAAAAGTGCTTAAATTTAAAATTTAGTAACTACCATTTTTTTTCTTTTACGGTAAAAGCTCAAATTTTGGTTGTTTTGATTTTTTTTTTTTGGTTAAAGGAAAGGCTCCAGGATGCTTAAAAAGAGCTTAAATCCTAAACTTTAGATCAATGCTGCATCCACGTTTTTTTTCTTTTTTCTTTTAGGTGGTGTTGTTCCCCCCTTTTTTTTTGGGTTAAAGGAAAGGCTCACAGTTATCAATTTTTGTTTAATTCAAAATTTTAGTTTTTTTAATCCTACAAGTTAGCCACTCACTACACATCCATAACAAAAGTTACAAAGAGCTTAAATTTAAAATTTATTAACTACCTTTAAAACTGAGAAAAGGTACGTAACATTTTTGATGGAGTAGTAAATTAATAATTATAAAAAAAAATGTAAATTGAATTTCACATAGAATTATAGAAATGATAAATATAGTTTCTGTTACAAAAGAAATTTTTTAACAACAATTTCTTAGATAACAACCACTTCATGTGAGGTTTGAATCTTATTCGAATTTATCTAATATTCCATTCCAACGCTTCCTCAATGCAATCCAATAAATTTGTGCATACGTCAACCTGACATATCAAATAGTTTTTGAACTTTTTCATAAGGCCCAATATTTTATTTTAATACTTATATATATATATATATATATATATATATATTAGCATACGTTACATCTTCGTTCTCAAAATAAAAATGATATTAAAAATAGGAAATGGACAAAGCAGAAGTTTGCAAATATCTATATTCTAACCTGGAATCTGATTACAGAAGCCAAAGAGTTCTTAGTGTGTGCAATCTATCTATCAAAAATAGACTTTTAGAGAAGTAACGGTTCCAAGGGGTAAGGTACAAAGACACAAACAAAGGGCTGCAAATTAGTCTATTTAGTAAGATTTTTTTTTTGTTTTTTGTTTACAAAGACGTAAACCATTTGAATTTTTTTATATAAATCTGTTTTTAGAATCTAATTTATAATAATTATGTGAGCAGGTTTACTATACACTCTTCTGCGCTTTGGTTGACCTTAAATCATTCCAAATGTATTCCACTTTCTTTGTTGCACTTTGGGCTCTTCTTCCCTTACCTAGATTGATACCACTCCCAATAGCATGAGTATCTTGAATAGGGAATACATTAAAAGGATTGGTGCATGGAGCATCAAACACATCACCCTTATCTTTCAAACCCAACTTATTACTTAAATCTTAAATAAACTTGAACTAATATCTAGCCTCAATTCTTAAATCTCAAATAAACTTGCAGATGCAGTTAACATATTTGTTTTTTAGAGCTCTTCCATTTTTTTCCCCAAAGTACAATACTTTCAATTCAACATATTTGTTTTTTAGAACTTCATAAGGACTAAGAAATTGTAACAAAGAGAGAAGATGTTAACTATAAAAAGTAAATCTCAACAAATGCAAGCTAATAATTAGATAGAAACAACCCAGTTTTGAAAATTTTTCACATCAAGATTTTTTATAGAGAAGCAATTCAACTACACACTTCATCACAAAGAAAGAGAGGAATTGCAAATATTTATAAAAACCGGCTAAGAAACACATCAAAATCATAAAGTAAATACCTAAAATCAATAATTTAATTTTCTCACCTCTGTTACTTTGATTCTGTAACAAATTAGCACTGTGTTAATTCACCGAAAACTTATCTCTTTTTCAGTTTTCAAATAAGCAAAGAATTTTAGTTTTGTATTTTGATTGATATACTGCAATCGTCTTTTATAGTAGAAAATGGTAGCTTGGTTGGATAATGTTTTAGAAGTTAATTTTTTTTTTTTTAAATTTTGAAATTAAAAAAAAAAAAAAAACTGTTATAAAAAAGAGTGGTTACTGTCTATTAAATCGTGGATAAGAAATTAATTGTAAGTGGATAATTCAGGGGGGGAAAGTGGAAGTGGGAACGTGGGATAACCGGATAAGGGGATTGAGGGAGAAAACCAAGACATGGATTTAGATGGCTATTAAAAAAAAAAAGACATGAATTTAGACGGCTGTAAAAAAAAAAAGTTAATTAAAGAAAGAAACTTTCTTTTTAAAATTTCTAAGTAACGTGTTTTGATAGGAGTGATTATAGCAGATTTTTATTTTTATTTTTATTTAGAAGGATATTATTTGAATTCCTACTTCATAGGAAATGTTTTAGGTAATACTTAAGAGTAAATGGTCCTATTTTATAGATAATATTTTACATGGAAGTTAAAGAAGCATTTTTACCAAGTTTTATCCTTACTTAAACATAGGCTGTAGAGGTATTTTGGAAAAAAAAAAAAAAAATCCAGTCCAAATAGTAGTATAGATAACATGCCTATATTTTGTGGGGTTGTCTTTGCACAACAAACTAACTTCTTACTTATCGTGTCTTGTAGACTCTAGTTGGTTTCACTTGGTGCATTCTGGTGAATATCTAAAAGTTTGGATTTGTTTGGATTTTAGCCCATATATTTTCAAAATTTAGGGTGTAATCTAAACATCTCAAACTTTAAGAGGTAAAATCTAAATTCTAAAATTTCAAAGTGTAAAATCTAAATATTTCAAAAATTTAAAGGTGTAATTTACAATTTAGCTTAAAAATTATTATATATAAATATTTTATGCTTTTTTTTTTTGGGAGGGGGAAGGGAATTTCTCTATTTACATTTTTTGGTAAAATGCAAAAATAACCCTCTAAATTTTTTCAGATTTTATTTCAGTTCTCTAATTTTCAAGTTTATTCAATTAAGATTTTTCCATCAAATTTTGTTATATGTTGTGGTTAATTTTTTAATTTTATAAAAATTTCTTCAAATTTTTTAAATTAAAAAAAATCAATTAATGATTAAAAAATATTTTCTAGATTTTTTTTTTCAAAATTTTTTAACAAAAGTTAACAGCTTTAATTGAATAAATTTGAAATTCTAAAATTTCAAAGTGTAAAATCTAAATATTTCAAAATTTTAGAAGTGTAATTTACAATTTAGCCTAAAATTTATCATATATAAAAATTTTATGCTTTTTTTTGGGAGGGGGAAGGGAATTTCTCTATTTACATTTTTTTTTTTTTGGGTAAAATGTAAAACTGACCTTTTAAATTTTTTCAGATTTCATTTCAGTCATCTAATTTTTAAGTTTATTCAATTAAGATTTTACTATCAACTTTTGTTATATATTGCAGTTAATTTTTTAATTTTATAAATTTTTTTTCAAATTTTTTAAATTAAAAAGGTCAATTAATGATTAAAAAATATTATATTTTTTTTTTCAAAAAACTTTAACAAAAGTTAATAATTTTAATTGAATAAATTTAAAATTTAGAGGACTAAAATAAATAAAAGCAAAATTAAGAATTGTAATGAAATTCAAAGAAAATTAATTTTTTTTTTTATTTTTTTAACTGAGCGCGCACCGAAAAAAAAAAAGGAAAAGAAAGAAAAATTAATCAATCAGTCAATCTACCCATTGGAAGATATATTCTCCCCTCTCTTTTAAAAATTAACTCTTGCAACCGTCATTGTTAAACCTTTCATACTTTGTAGTTTGTACTAAAGCCCCAGACTCTCGGTCAGTCAGTATAGCTAAAACCCAGAAACGATTTGCATCTTCTTTCTCTGCAAAATCAGTAAGACTTTTATTAAAGAATAAATAGAAGATGAGTAAGGCCTACACTCTCTTCCAAATATGCCATTCTCCTTCCACCAATTTTCTTTCCGGCTCCTCCAAATCCCATAGAGGTTCTCTCTCTCTCTCTCTCTCTCTCTCGCTCTGTGAAATCACCTTTTTTTTTTTTAATGCTTTAAAAACATTCCTGATTATTTGATGCGGGTTTATCTTAAAAACCCAGTTTTTATTGTATTTCGAAGTCTTTGATTTTTTTTAATTTTACATTGAAATACTTTCTTCTCAGTTATGAACAAGCTTCTGCCTTGGAATACTAATGCAGGTTTGTATATGATACCTGGTTGGAAAGTTTATCCAACTCTCCACTTTTGTAAAAACGTACAAACTACTACCTATGAAGTTGTCAATGCAAGTTATGTGCCCACTGCACAAACTAAAGAAGAAAAGGAAATAAAGGTATGGATAAGATACAAGGGTAGATAAAAACAATGATTGTTTATTTATTTTATTTTTTTTTTCTTACATACAAATGGACTTGCTAGTTTTATTTCACTTGGCATTTGTTACTGTGTTTTAATAACATGCTTCAAGTGTTACTTCTTTGTATGCAAATGTGCAAATAACTGTCAAAGAAGGGTTTTTTTTTTTTTTTTTTTAAGTGTTTTGGAATGCAAATTATTAAGGATAAAACTTATGTATAATACCTTAGGTGCAATACATTTAATTCTCCAATCAAATTCAAACAAATAACTGCGTTGATTTTAATTATCCTTGGAAAAGGTAACACTGTTTGGGCTTTATTGGTCAATACATCCATGTGTTTGAATCTAATTGGGAAACATAATGTACACCACCTGAGAATCCGTACCTAAGTTTTTGACTTTAAGGGAGGGATGGATGATTTGACTCTAGTAGAGTCATCTTGGAGGAATTAGATGAAGGTTAACCTAAGGAGGTTAGTAAGCTTTTTTTTTTTGGGGGGGGGGGGGGGGTGTGAGGGCTATGTTCGTTCAAAAAGTCAGGAAAGCTTTGGGCCTCATTAGTAAGCAGTGTGATCAAAGCTTTGGTGGGGTTGGGTAAGAAAACACATGGTGGAGTGGAGTTTTTGGAATGAAAAGTATGGTTAGTTATGAGAGTCCAGAAGATCTTTGGGGTGGGCCTTTAGAATCTTATGAAGGACCGGTTTAAATTTCAAATTTGTGGCACTTATGCAGTTAACAACTTCTGATTGTTGGCCTGCCAACTAAGAAATAACATTCATTCATGTAGATGTCTAGGTGGAGCCACCAACATTCTAGTGTATCCATATACCATTTGATCATATGAGATTATTATGTTAAGGGTTTCTAGAATATATGGACCAAACTAATGCAGACCGGTTAACTTAATAATTTTACTTGTGTCCATAGCAGTAAGTGCTGTATAGAGTGTAATCAAAGCATTGGTGATTGCTTGGTGTATCTGAAAAATGATTAACTAAAGTAATGTTGAACCTTATGAAATTAAGAACAAATTTGTAATTAGTGAAGTGCCATGCCCTTTAGGTATTCTTGGTTTCTATTAACTTTTTGTTAGCTGAGTTTCCTTTTCTACTCAATGATCTCTCAGCTTTCTTTCTATGTTTTATGTTGTTTATCATTCTCTTTACATAGCAAAAGAATTAATGGTGGTTGTGGTTCCACTGTTCTAATTTTAGGACAAGTCATCAGCACAACTTGATACAGTTGGTGCATTTCAAAAGCTGCCCATGGTGATGCCATCTGTTGATATACTTTATTCGGCATTGAAAAAGGCAAAAAGGGTTTCACCTACGAAGGGTACTTGTTGGGGGCAGTCTGTTTTTCTTCATCACTGACACATCCGATTATACATGACATTGATAAATAGATGAAACTTGGTTAGTAAAACTTGCTGCTAACCTTGATTTTTAGTTTATTCATTTTGTAGGCATTCCCAATATTGCAAAGCGAGAGAGAAATAGAGGTGCAAAACAACTTGATGCACTGATGAAAGTTTGTTCTTAACTTTATATCTATCATGTTATTCTATAGAACAAACTCATTTTCTATTTTCTGCTTCCTATATGGAATAGCTGTTCAATTCTGACATCATAGCTTCCTGTTTTCATCTTCAGGAAATTGCAGTTCCCTTAAGGACGTATCTGGAGAATTTTCCAAAGAAAAAATACCTTCACCCGTATGAACGATCACTTATTGAATTGACTCTTGGTGATGGAAATTATGAAGAGGTAATTGTTATTAACTCATTGTCAACAGTTTATAAAAGCAACTTTGGGCAACTTTAGACCTTTGAAAGGATCAACGATGATGTTCCAGTAGTAGATTTATTAAAATAACCATATATGTGTGTGTGTGTGTGCGCGCGCGTGCGTGCGCATGCGTGCTGACTACAAATATAATCTAGTATAATAATAGTAGTATTTTCCTGTTTCATTGAACAAGTAACATGGTGAGTGTAATTTGTTCTTGCTCTTGTTTTCTTTTTAGGCTGTTTGGTTTTAGAAAGAAGTTCCATTTTTTTTATGTGGAATCCTGGTCAGCTTTCTGACTATTTACAGTGCAAGAGAATTTAATTCTAAGACGTTTGAGGCAATCACATTTGTCTATACCACCAGACATATTGACTGTGTGTAGAATTCCTTTATATATTTGTTGATTGCATATTTACTCATGGTTTGATAGGTGTTGGGAAAGGTTAATGCTCTGAGGAAGAATGTGGTATCTGTTGGAAAGGAACATGCTTCTCTCTGTGCCAAGGTTGGAATCTTCAATCAATCCAAGTGCTGTTGTGTCACTTGTGGAGTATCCTTATTTTCTTGTGTAGTCAAATATGGGTATTGCTAATATAAGATTCAATCTTTGGCTTGCTTCAAGCCATGTTGAAACCTGTATTATTGGAAAAAAAACTTATTTATTGACCTTCTAGGGTAACTTAGGGGATCCCATATTATGCTATAAATCGATTGTTGTCCTGCATGTTGTCCCTGATGGTTACATAAGACATGCTCTGAATTTTAGGTTCATATATAATTTTAACTTCATATGCATTCACATGATCTTTCAGGAGTAAAAAAAAGAAAGCTATGATGGATCAGACCTGTAGCACAGTTGACAAATCTTTAACAAAAAAAGAAAAGAAAAAGACAAATCTTGGGGTTTGATCACAAATGGCATAGTAATTGTCTAAAATAGATATTAGTTACTTATAGAAGATGGAGGTTATAACTTGTTCTTGATGAAGTTGGATGAAGTTGAAAGGAATGACTGAACCACAAGGGGGAACTTAAGTTGCTTGTTGGGGTGGAAACAAGAGTTTTTTGCTTCTTTCCAGGAAATGTAGTGCAGTTTTAGTGAATATATTTATTTGCATACCCTCTTATTCTTAAATAAATTCAATACTTATAGAGAACTACTTGCTTTGTAATTATATTTCTATCATATAATTGTCACATGGCCTCCTGGGCATGAGGATAAACTGCTTAGCCCATCAGGGATGAAAAGTCCCTGGATTACCCGGTAACTAGTTCTGGCGGGTGGGGTCAGTTGCCCGTAGGAGTTTGATTAACAATGAGGATTGTTGTACAGTATGCTTTGCGACGTGCAACTAATCTGAGTGAAGTTTTCGTATGTCATCAAAAAAAAAAAAAAAAAATGGTCACATGTATTATAATTTTTTAAAAGGTTATTTTTTATCGTTTACATGCATTTGGTGGGCCTTGAACCAACGATCTCACCTTCCACCTTACTTTTTAGAAGGAAAGGAGGTGTCATTTGAGCTAGCTCATCATCTGCACGTGTTTTAAAAGTTTTAAATAGGAACTTAATAAATTTAGCAGACAATCTCAACAACAGATGACTAATACAGTGGGAAATTGTTTTTCTTTAAAATATGTAACAATAAACAACGTCCTTCATTTTTGTTTTTAAATGGTAGACTGTCTAGAGTTCCTAGATACCTTGTGCGTTTGTTAGTCTTACTAGGTTTGTACCCCTTTATGTGCTGCTGAGTTGAACTTTTTTATTTCTCAAACAATGTTACTGCATACAACCTTACTAGTGTCAACCATGGTTTTTTGTTTTTGGGTCTTTATTTAGCTATTATGGAGTTTTGTACAAGAACAATGGTTCTTATCCCTTTGATTTAGTGTAGATATTGATTGCAGCGTTTGCCTGGGCTGTTATGAATTTAACAATAGCGTTGCAGCAGATAGGACACAATAAGTATCTAAACAGCCTAAAAGGAAAGAAAAGCAAAAATGGCTTTACAATTACTATCTTAACTATTTCTTTCCTTGCCACTCTGTGCGAGAAAATTGAATTCTTTTATGCTCTCACAGAGGCAAGAACATTCAAGTAATATTAATTTCCTAACTTCACTTCCATCAAGCTCAATCTATTATTATTGCTCAAACAATAATTTGAGGATGTCTGTCTATATGTAAATCTCTTAGTACAAACTTTCCATGTTGTAATCATGGATATGGAATTTTTGTTCCTTCTGCATTTTTCTGTTTGTTGCCTGTTAAACATGCTTGTGTCTTGTGCAGTCCTTAACGAAGCGAGAAGCAGAGGAAAGACTGAGTGAGGTGAGCACTTGTCTCTGTGCAGAATACATTTTCCATTCACATCAATGAAATTATTTTGTTTACTTTGACTTTGACTGCAGGGTAGGAAGAAAATTGAAGAGATTTTCAGTCATGAAGGAAAAGCTGTTGATGCTTTGTTACATATTGCCAAGGTATTCTCCCTTCTGAAACAGGACTCTTAGATGAAGTGAAAAACTTGAATATATCTTTAATTCTTCCAAATAAATTTTTTTTTTTGATAGGTAAGAAAGATTTAATTCTTCCAAATAATTATACAACTTTGATGCCCAAACCCCCCTTGTCAACATTTTTTGGCATTATTTATAAGACACCAAATAATGAGGACACAAATGACTGTATCTCCCAGTGCACAAAGCTCTCTTGCCACTGAGCAGTGGATTAAAGGACGATAATTCCTTTTTTTCTTTCAACTATTCTTGAACATTCAATACCAATCAACAATTAACAACTTTCTCTACAAAGATTATCTATTGTCAAAATCTTTCCAGGGGAATCTCAGAAAAAGTGATTGGACCCTCATACTCCCCAATCAAATGATAGAACCTCAAATTTTCCAAGCTATACCAACCTCCAACATATTTCATCCTCACCTCAAAGGGAAATTAGAATACAATAAGTCAAAGAAAGTACTTATAAATAAAAAAAATAAAAAAAAAAGTAGCCGTAATTTTAATTCCCAATCCTGAAAGGCATGAATTAACATGAATATGCATGTCTGACTAAAGGGACAGATGATCAGGGCTTTACAACATTTTGCCCTTTGTTAGTGTCATGACAATATTGCAGATATTTTATACAAGAGAAAGTATTACGGTGCCGGGAAAATAATAGTGGACATGAACATAACTTTATTTGGACAGAATTCCATTGTAAACTTATGTAAAAATAGATGGATATATATCTATTTATTTATTTTTTTGGAAATAAATCATTCATTAAAAAAATTCAATTTGATGCACAGTTCAGTCAAGGGAGGCCTTTGAGGACATTTACTGCCTGCAATGAATGATATGTTCATTTTGTAGTTTTTTTTCATTGATTTCTTGTTGCTTATGCCTTTTCCAGATGTCCACATTTTTAGTTTGCTTAGTTTCTTCTTACTTGTTCGCTACATTTCAGTATCAGTAATGCATTTTAAGAGCTTATCAGCTTGAAATTTTTCAATTTTCTCCACCCCCCCAAAAAAGAAAAAAAAGATAACCACCATGTATGTAAGTATCTATGTATTACTTTTGTCTGACTAATTGAGTCATTAGTGAAGTTTTTTTTCTTACAGTGTCTTGATTTCAATTTTTTAATCGATAAGTTACACACACACTACGTGGTCTTGAACATACGGCTTACCCTCCATCCCATAATTGAGGGAGGAGAAAATTCCATTTGAACCTGACGGTGTCTTTTTCATAATGTATAACTTTTGTAGACTCTACGGGCAATGCCTGTTGTTGATCTGGAAACACCAACACTCTGTCTTGTTGGAGCTCCTAATGTGGGGAAATCATCTTTGGTCCGGATACTCTCTACAGGGAAGCCAGAGGTTGTTGCAGAATTATTGATGGTTATATGTGCTCATTTATTGTTCTGGTTACACATTCTTAAAGTTAATGCTAATGCTTTAAATAAAGAGTGTTAACAAGCTAAGTTCAAGCATTCTTAGATCTTGCAATTAAAGCAATACTATAAACATAATGGCCAAAAGATTCACAATGGATTCTTATTATTGATGCTTTAATTTTCATTTAAGAACTCTAGTAGAAAGTTTTTAATTTATATATTTTTAACTAGTTAATTAAGATTTTATACTACTTCACCCAAAAAAAAAAAAAAGAAAAAGAAAAAAAAGAAAGAACAAAGAACAAAGAATTTATTCCAAAATATCATATTTTGTTGCTAACTGTCAACTTCAAGATTCACAATGGATTCTTATTATTGGTGCTCTAATTTTCATTTAAGAACTCTAGTACAAAGTTTTTAATTTATATATTTTTAACTAGTTAGTTAAGCTTTTATACTACTTCACAAAAAAAATATTTTATACCAAAATATCATATTTTGCTGCTAACTGTCAACTTCTTTATTTCCCCCCTATTTCTTCCCTTCTTCTGTTTCAGATCTGCAACTATCCTTTCACGACAAGAGGAATACTAATGGGTCATATAGCTTTTAACTACCAGAATTTTCAGGTCATCATTCATCTAAGATGTGTAATGCTATTTTTATTCAAGATATATTCATTTTTAGTTACATCTTTAAAATCATCCACAGGTGACAGACACTCCTGGCCTACTGAAGAGATGTGATGGTAAGACACTTGTGCTTCCTTTTTTCTTTCCTCACAATGAATGTATAGTGTGCCTTTGTCACTGTTCTTGTCAGTCATAGTGATCAAATGTACAGTCATAGTGGAGGAGCATCTATTTTGTATGTCGAAAGAAAAATTAGTTGTTTTTCTGTATACATCTAATCGTTTCAAAAGCATGATGACTTATTGGAAAATCTTCAAGGTTTGAAGGAGATTCAGATGACCATGTCTAGTCTTGAGTTATTAAGGGTCCTACTTTTAAGATAGTTAAAGTTTGATATTTATAAAAAAAAAGATAGTTAAAGTTTGATCAAATTGTTTAGCTTTGCTGCCAACTTGATTGATATATGAGTATACTTTCTAATTATTTGAGAGGAAGTGTAAGCACAGTATACAGAAGGTAATTAATTTTGATGTATATCTTAATTTCTAGGTTATGATGACATTGGAAGTACTTTAAATTGCAAATTGCTTCTTTTCATTTGCTAAAATAACAGTGTTGGATCAACTATTCAACTTTCAAGTAGCAACGACTTTTAAAACCATGTCTCATATTCTCATCTGTTTATTACTTTATTGACAATAAAAGAAAGTTGTGCTTCTATTTAAATTTTAGCACTTTCCATATCATGTGTGGGCTCAGACTCCTCAATAAACAGGGCCCAGGTCGTTGATTTTTCACTTTTAAATGAAAAGTAGAGTGGAGATAGGGTTCAAACTTAGCACCACCTACTTTGATATCATGATGAACTACTATTAGTCCCAAAAGCTTAAGTCCATCATTTAACCATTATTCTAATAGAGACCATTGTTTGACCAGTTTTCCATGTGATCGCCGGTTCTTCTATAGTGCATAGCTTTAGTGTGCTAGGTTTTTAGAAACTAGAGCCCCCTTTTTGAGGTTACCGATGCAGTTAAATAGTCCACATTGTTGAGGAGTTGAATGATGCTGAGATAACTGAAACACAACCAAAGTCGGTGAATGTTTAGTTTCTTGTAGGAATGAAGTTGTTTCGTTCTGTTCTGATGGCATTTGAGTGATTATATCTAGTTGCAGGAACAGGTCAAATTTTGTGTATTTATTGAAATGCTGTAAATTTGAATATTTTCTAATATTATGATTTCTACTTTCTTGCAATGATTCCATTTCCAGTGATGATAAGCTTTTAAGGATTGTTTTGGTAAAGAAAACAATATAAGGGAAGTGGATTGGATTCACTCCTACATTCTTACTTTTTCGCACATAAACATCCTAAGTTTGGGAAAAGAATTTAATTGCAGTTCACTCAAAGACACAAACACAAAGTAGATTCTGCTTTGCTTTTGATTGTTTCAACTATACATCACCAAAAAAAAAAGAAAAAAAAGAAAAAAAAAGAAGAAAAGTTAGGTTAAATGCTCTAAGGACGAATCCATGAACTGCCTTGGATTGCTTGCCTGAAACGTGATAATTTAGAGATAGTATTTTAGTGTCAGATAATATAGTTCTTCATATACAAAGGGGTGGTGTTTGGTTCTTTTGCTTGTATATTTTCTAGCTGTTGTATGTTATGCCACTTTTTTTTTTCTTGCTTGGATCTGCAGAGGACAGGAATAATTTGGAAAAGTTGACACTTGCTGTCCTATCTCATTTGCCTACTGCAATATTATATGTTCATGACCTCTCTGGAGAGTGTGGGACCTCACCTTCTGATCAGGTATTATATAATATTTTGGTCCTATTGATTATAATCCTAAAGAACCCAATGTTATGTAATCTATATGGAAAGGTAAAGATGTATTGCAAAAATAGGCTGTTCTTTAAGTTGAGGGTTTTTTTTTTTTTGGATAAGTAATAAGATCTATTGATATAAGAAAAGGGATGCCCTAGTACACAGGAAGTGTACAGGGGTCAAATAAATCAAGTAAAAAAATTGCAAAAATTTAGAAAATCAAGAAAGGAAGAGTAAGATTGGTTTCGCAAAGCACACAGCCAATCTACTAAGGTTCTAAAGAAAAATAACTTGAGGTCTGAAATGGATCTCTCATTATCTTTAAAGCACCTACTATTTCTTTCCCTCCAAAGACACCACACGAGACAATGGGGAATGATTATCCATATATGACCATTCCGATGATGACCAAACCGCCTTTGCCAACAAGCTAGGAGCCCCACAACTGACTTTGGCATAACCTAACTTACTCCAAATAAGCCCAAAACCATAGACCACATGTCCATGGCAACCGGACAATGAATGAAAAGATGGTCAGTTGATTCACCATTACACTTGCACATATAACACTAATCCAATATCCAAACTTTCCCTTTTCTTAAATTATTAATCGTCAAACTTTTCCCCCAAGCTGCAATCCAAACAAAGAAAGCCATTCGAGAGGGGATCTTTTGCTTCCATATGCTTTTCCAAGGAAAAAATAAATTATTGGAGCCCACTAGCAGACAATAATAAGCATTAACAATCAACCCCTTAGTTCTATATGGTTTCCAGCTCATGTTATCCTCCCTAATCCCCTTTACAGAAGTTCCATATATGGTATACATGAAGCTCAGTTTATATTTATAATCTTGGGAAGAAGAGATATATATATATATATATATATATATATCTATATATATAGTTTGAATGTTTTAAGCAATTATTGGGCAGGAGTGGCTGGATCAAAAATTGTGGCCTGATAGTTGGATTTCAATTCTAACTCTTTTTTCATGCTACATGTGCATAGACATTGAGAGGAAATTTTGACGTTTCATTTGATACTGATTATCCTAAAAGCTTAAGTTGTTAGGAAATGTTAAATTCAATCATTTAACCATAATTCTAACACTTTCTCTCACATACGGCTTGAGACTCGCCTATAATAAGAAAGTTATAACATGTGGGATTTTTAATTTTTTAAATGGGAGGCAAAGTATAGCCAGAGTTTGAACTCAGGACCACTTGCTTTGATACCATAATAAATTATCCATTGTCTCAAAAGTTTTAGTTGTTAGGAAATGGTGAATTTGATTATTTAACCATAATTCTAACACGTCAATTTGTTACATTTTGAATCTTTATTTATTTTTCCCTTTTCTTTCTTTTGTTTTTTTGGGAGACGGGAGGGGAGGGGAGGTTTAAGAAAGAGAATTTCATTGTCATCTTTGTGAAAATTTAATCTTTTAATGACAATTTTTTTTGGATTCTTGATGATGGATTCTGTAGTTTGTCATATACAAAGAAATAAAGGAAAGGTTTGGTGGCCATCTGTGGCTTGATGTTGTGTCCAAATGTGATTTGCTGCATAAGTCCCCTGTGGTCTTCATCACGGATGATGATAATCCTGATCATGTTGAGCTGGCAAGATACCGGAAATTGGGACCTGATGGAGCTATCCATGTATCTATAATGAGTGAAGCAGGTCTCAACGAGGTAGCGATCTTATGATAATTTACCTATAAAAAGACTTTTTTTTTTTGAAAATTTAGGCCCTAAAAATAGTCTTGATCTGATTTCTTATATTTGAATTTGAATTTATGAGCATTTTCATTTTGCAAAAAAAGATCTCTTAATTGCCTTTGGTATTCTATAGGTAGTGCAGAAATGTAAATGTAACACCATTTGTTTCTAATATTTTCTTCTCCATTCATAGGTATCGTGAGTTTTTGGGACTATACACAAAGTAACCTGATTTTTATGTGTGCTAGTTTTTCTTAGTTTATGTGTGAATTTATAGAATCATTTACATAGTATAAGAAGATGTGGAGTGCTTTACATTGTGAATCATTGCTTAGTTTATGTATGCCACTTTTCATCTGCTTACTTTTGAAGATGTAGAGTGGACTTCGACTCAATTGCAAGCATTCTTCATTAGTTCTCTTAATGAGTGGTCTTTGTTATTGGGTCTTGCACATAATAACTTTGTTCATTCCTTTATAGACTCGATCCATATGTAGATATTTTTCCAATTGTAATTCTTTTGTCTACTTCTTGACCATTTTCACAAGGTAGTCTCATCTCAATAAAGTTATTTTTACCTATAAAAGAAACAAAGATGAAAGATTCTATGGTCAAGAGATACTAAAGGGCAAGAGCTCTTGATATCTTGGATCAATAATTCATAAAGATGGAAAGATTGAAGATGATGTAAATCATAAGATAAGAGTGGAGCGGATAAAGTGGGGAAGTGCATTAAAAGTTTGTGTGATCATAAAATATCTATTAAATTAAAGGGATAATTTTATAGAACTATTATAAGACCAGTTATATTCAATGGTACTGAATGTTGGGTTGTTAGGAAGCAACATATTCATAAATTGAGTCAAGCTGAGATGAGAATGTTAAGATGGGTAAGTGAAAATACAAGAAAAGCTAGGATTCTAAATGAGGAATTCCATTTAAAATAGGGGTAGCCCTACTGGTGAAAATGAGGGAAAGTCGCTTGAGGTGGTTTGGCCATGTTTGGAGGAGAACGATTAATGCACTAGTAAAAATAGTGAGTTGAAGCAAGTTGAGTGAAAAAAAAAATGGTAGAGAAAGATAAAAATAACATTAGTACAAGTAATAAAAAAGAACACATCAAAGTAACAAAAAATATGAATTCACATCCAATAGAATGGCAAAAAAGAATATTTGTAGCCAAACTTGAATTTGATGAGGATGTATAGTTGAGCCAGAAAATTTTGGTATTGAGGCTTGGTTAATATTGATGTTGTAGTATTTACATAATAACTCTAGAACATTCTTGTTCTAGTTTTAACTGTAACCCATGCATCTTGAAACTTCACTTTTGTGTATTTCTTGACAGATTCTTTTTCAACTTTTGGATTCCAATGTTTCCTGGTGACTCTCAATTTAGAACCTTTTTTTTTCTCTGCAGTTGAAGGTTAGAGTGCATGAGCTGCTGACTTCGCAGATGGCCAAGATCAAAAGTGAAAAAAGCAACCAAGAAAATCTAGTTATTAGTTGAGATTGATATTCTGAGAATAACATCAACAACCCTAGAAAGGGGTTCAAAGCACACTGTTTAAAATTTGACTATTACCATGGACAACAAATTGACCGGATTTCTAATGAGCTGAGGATCAGAGCATCTAGGTTCTCGCCTCTATTAACACTGCATCTTCAGATTTTTCTCAGTTCACATGTGATGAGATGTTGCTCATGCTGCACTGTTAATGTGGGGAGGTGGATTTAAATGTCTTATATTGTAATGTGATAACTTATGCCTATCCTTTGGTAATTGCTATATTTTCATGTTTTCAAGTGTATATAAGTGAACCAATTATTTGTGTATTGTTTTTACAAATTTTTCGGAAGTCCTTTTAACTGTTCAAAATCTCTAGTGAATTGTATAGTTAAGGACAATTTAAAATGAGCTTCCAGAACATATTATTCACAATTAGGCAAATTCATTAATTTATTGTTGCCACTTTCTTAATTATTATTGAAACTAACATGAAAGGAATCAATATTAAAAATGTTATGTTTTGTTTTGTTCAAATTGTGATAATGGTCCAAAAAAAAAAAAAAAAAATTACCCATTCACCTGACCCGAAAAAATGTTTAATCATTTATGGTTGAAATGTGGCATGCTGACTATTTTTTGAGATTTCCTTAAATCTGATGTCATTTGTCCTCCTTATCCGGGAGTGTACATGGATGGGAGTTCATCAAAATCGTAAATTACAATGAGCAAGCATAACAAAAAACAGAACACCAATCAAACAAAGAGTGGACAAGGAGAGATTTAATCTCAAGAATCGACTGTTTCATTCCCTAGAAGCATCTAATGTTCCTTTCTTGCCAAAGACACCATAACACACAATGTGAGACAGCCCTCCACAAGTCTATATTGTGATGTCTACCAAATGGGCCTTGCCAAGATGTGAATAAATCTGCAACACTCTGAGGCATAACCCAGATCACACTAAAAAGGACCCAAACCATAGACCATAGCTCGAAAGCAAAGGGACAATGAAGAAGAAGTTCGTTTACCAATTCCCCACTTTTTTTACACATAACATCAATCCATGACAAGGACACCTTTATTCCATAATCTATAAAGGGTCAAAATCTTGCCTAAAGTGGCAGTCCATGAAAAGAAAGCAACTCTAGGAGGGATTTTTTAGTGCCACACAGGTTTCCAAGGAAAAAGAGTGTCAGGGATCGAAAAGATGGATAAGTAGTATTCACTAACCTTAAATCCCTTATTGTTTGTTGACTTCCTACAAAGTTTGTCATGCCCCTCACTAGTAAAAGTCATAGAATGAATAAGGTTCCAAAAAATATCAAATTGTTCCATCTCCCAATCTTGGGGCTCTCTATAGAATTGAAGATCTAGTGAAGTCTCTGATTAGGAAAAGACATGACATCCACAAGATAGGAATCCTTGTTACAACTAAAGCTGTAGAGTTTTGGAAATGCCTCTCGAAGAGTACAACCCCTACACCACAAATGATGCCAAAATTTAATTCTATTATCATTGCCAACTTTGAAGATAATGGATTTATAGAAGCCAGCCTTGTCTTATAGTTCTCCAAAGACTAACACCATAAGTAGCTATTACTTATTTTGTACATCACCCTCCCCAAATATTTCTATACTTGATCTCAATAACCTGCCACCACAGGTGACTTGTCTCCATACCGTACCTCCACAGCCATTTACTTTGCAGAGCTTGGTTGAATTTTCTCAAATTTCACACACCCAGCCCATTAGACTTCAAAGGGCTACACACATGAGCCCAATTGACTAGATTGAATTTATGGGACTCATTAATACCACCCCATAAAAAATCCCATTGGAGCTTCTTAATGCAATTTGCTATATCAACCGAAATAGGAAAAAGAGATAGGTAATAAGTAGGCAAGGTTGAGAAAGTGCTTTTAAGTAAAGTAACCTTACCACTTTTTGATAGATATAAACACTTCCAACTTGCTAGTCTTTGCTCAATTTTTTCAAGAATAGGGTTCCAAATTGCCATATCCTTAAATTTAGCTTCCAACAGAAGCCCCAAATATGAATTATTCTAATATCACTCACACACACACAATCAAAATGTTGCAAAATGGGCATCATTTAAGATAAATTTCATAGCTGCAGAATTTTTGTCTTGTTTTTTATTTTGTTCATGGTGTAGCGACAAAATTATCAAGTTAAGCAAACCATAGATTTTATAGAAAAGAAAGCAAAACCAAAATAGTGTTTATTTGAAGCAATTTACAATGCTACCTCTAGCACAGACCATATTTATGTTAGCACTGAGATATAGAATTTTTTTTTAAAATAAAAAAAATAAGGATTATAAGAAAAATATTGTCATAAGGATCATATTTGTAAATTAGCATATTTTGGGACAAAACGCAATTTACTTATATTTGAGTCTTAGGTTCTAGTGTATTCAATAAGACCATGAAGTGGTTTAACAAGTGGTATTATTGAAGACACAATAATACTCAAGAAACTCCACAAGAAAAGATGAAATTGCAGATCTCGACACTTGCTTAATACCTGTTGATCTATTGAGCCTCGAGTGAATTAATTTAATTCTAAATTCAGTTTTTAGCCCATGATGACTTGGCGAAAACTAAATTGAGGCTTTTTATATATATTTTGACTTTTAAAAAAAAATTACTTAAACTCTATTATCTTGTTTTAGATACAAAATTACTAACTAACTACGTAGATTATTTTATTTTATAGAAATTTTATAGAAACAAAAAAATTGACAAGACTTTTCACACCTGTTAGAGCAATAGCATCTCCTTTCTAAAAAATATCTCATTTTACCATCTCAAAAGTTACTTTATCTATTATATTATATTATTTTACAGTACACCTAACATCTTTATTTTTATTTTACCATACAGTACATTAAAATAATATATTTACACGATAAAATAATATAACCCAATACCCAAATAAACCCAATACCTAAATAAAAACCCAAAATCCAATAAAATATTATTTTTTTTAAATACCATCTTATTACAGTACTATCATAAAAGTAGGATGGTACTGTAGCTCAATTGTAATTTTTTTTTTTTTTTTTTAAATTAGAAGTGCGAGTAATGCAAGATTTATGGAGTTTGATGCAAAATTTTAGCATATTTAGAGTTTTAGCATGTTGGATACTGATACTCTTAATGTGGTAGGTAAAAATATGATGTTAGTGGTGGACTTAAGATAAGAACTAACAAAAGTTTTCCAACTCAACGGTTGTGAAAAATGTTGTGAAATTTTTTTGTATTGTTTTTTTTTTGGAGAAGTGTTACATTCACAACATTTCCATAACAAATCTTAGATGTTAAGTTGTTACTAGTTCTAATCTAAATCCACCATTGAATTTACTTTTTTGCCTACTAATAATAGTTAGTAACAATCTATCACTTAGAAATTGTTGTAAAAAATGTTGTAAACGTAGTATTTTTTTACTTGTATTTCATTTGATAAAAAAAATAGTAATTTATTTATTGGCTAATAATTGGGTTTAATTAATACTATTACAATAGATAGAAGAGTAATCGCAACATTCCAGCCAGCATACCTTTTCTAAGCCAAGAATTTGTTCATCCTTGAGTTGCAAACCATTCATACGTTTTTTCTCCCTTTTGGATAGCCCAAAAAAAGAAAAAAAAATGGAAAAAGAAAGAAAGGAAGATCGGTAATCAATACCAGGTGAAGCTAGAACTTGAAGGGCTATTGGGTTTCGATCTATGCCCTTCACTTTTATTTCATCGAAACGATCAAGTGGCTTTTGATCACGAAATGTCTCTGTCCCTCTCTCTGGTTGCTTAGATGCTACTATGCCTACACCTGCAACAACTAAAAAGGGCCCTCCTTCGAAGGTTTGGAGAGGCTCACGTATTCTACCTATCTCTATGAATACGAAGGAATTTGACAAAGAGATGAGTTACTGTTAACTTAATTTGAAACAGAATAGAAATCCTAACACCCTGTGGAATTTGTTCTAAGCTTTTGTTGATTAAAATGAGTCATAATTTTAATATAAGTGTTTTTTTATGTGTATATTAATTTTTTTCGAATTTTATTGTGGCCAAATCCTATTGTTCTAAGCCTTGTCTTATTTTATGGCGTTCCCTTATTTCATAAATGATATATATATATATATATATATATATTTTAAATACAATTTTGATCCCTATATTTTGAGAGCAATCAATATGGTCTATGTTATTTTTAACTTATAGTCAATTTTGTCCTTACTATTAACTCATTAACGAAAAATGCTTAATGTTGTTCATATGCTACTAAAAAAAAAAAAAAAAAAACAATTAATTACTATTAAAAATCAACGTCAACAATTTTTTTAAATAAAGTTTTAACCTATGATGTCTATTTTTAATGATGACTCTTTATCATCAAGTCAATACATCGACCAGTTTTTAGTGTAAACGGGGATTAAATTCCAAATCTCTTATTCAACTATCAGAGACTCTACTAATTTAATTAACTAGAACCCACCCAGGTCAACAATTTTAATAATAATAATACTCCCTCCGTCCCATTTTTTTTGTCCTCTATTCCATTTTGAGATGTCCCAAAATATTGTCCTGTTTCTAAAAATAAAAGTCATTAATTTACTAATGTTCCTATTATACCCCTAATAATTTATTAATTCAATTTTTTAATAAATTTTTTTAAGGGTAGTTTTGAAAACTTATACATTTTTAAAAGGTAGACAAGACAATAAATGATATTCTCTTAAAAAGTTTGACTTTTCAAATAAGACAAAAAAATTGGGACGGAAGAAGTAATAAATAAAAAAACTAAAAAAGCCACCTCCGGAAATAGAATAAAAACTTTTGAAATGGTGAATTAAAAAAATTCCCCAACTTTTGTTGGTGTTTTTTTGGCAACTAAACACAAACCAGTAGACCTATATCAAGCATGAAACAACATCATCATCATCATCAAGAAGGAAGATCAGATTTAGGCAGACTTAAGGTCGAGGTGGGTCTCTTCCTCTCTTTATCTCTATGCTCAAAAGCCAAATAGAAGATGAAAATAAAGAAGATAATGACGTCATAACAAATCTCATTCCCAATCCTTTTTTTTTTTTTTTTTAATGAAGAGCCCAATCCTTTCTCTCTAGTGAGTCTGTTTGAATCAATCTTAATTAATTCCTTGGCACCCAGCAGCTAATCTAAGCTGTCTAAATACAATGAAATCGGACGCCATTCTAAGCTAATCTAAGCTGTCTTAAACTCTTAATTAGTTGTCCATTCTCCCAGTCATTTCCAACAACAAAAGAAATCCCCAATCCTCTTATCTTTGTTGTTGCTGTTTTATGCTTGATATGGGTGTCTTGGTTTGTGTTTTGCTGCCAAGAAACACCAAGTTGTGGAATTTTTTTTAATTTACCCTTTATTTTCTGAGGTGATTTTTTTTTTTTATATTAAAATTTTTGACATGGATTTTTTAATAGCAATCAAATGTCTTTTCTTTTCTTTTTCTAGCCACATGTACAATGTAAGCACATTATTTGCCACATAGGCATTTTCTGTTATTGGGGTTAATGGTAAAAACCAAATTGACTGTACATTAAAAATAACAAAACCAAATTGACTGTTCTCAAAATATACGGACTAAATTGATTGCAATCTAAAATACAGTGACCAAAATAGTATTTTAGCCTTTTTTATTGTTATAATAATTAAGATGAGTGTTATATCCTCAATATTTTCACAACACTTTTACAACAAATTCTAAGTAACAAGTTTTTTTTTTTTTTTTTTGAGAAAAAAAAGGTGACTCACGTGTACAGTCATTATCTCACGCCCCAAGGTACAGTTGGGTAAGCCTAAGGGTACCACCAGCCCAAAAGTCGAGCTAAGAGACTCTTAAGTAATAAGTTGTTATTAGTTTTAATTTGAATCCATTACTTAAATTATTTTTTACCTACTAAAAGTAAAAACAACCGGTAACAATTTGTCACTTTAGAATTTATTATGAAAATCTTGTGTACGTTGCATTTGGGATTAGGGCGCCTTTCTATATTTTTTTTTTTCCCCTCTCTATTAGGTTGTTTTCCTTATGATCTATTATAATTTTTTAACTTTGCATCCTTTTGGTGCTAAAAGCATTCACATAAGCTCATTCTGCAAATTTTTTTTTTTAGCATAAAAACATACTTTTCTATCTTACATACTCACTTTTCAAAAAATTTCACATCAAATTGTTTGTTTTACACTGCATTTCATTTAAATGTCATTTTTTCTTGATTTATTTTTTTATTTATTTCTTCACACACAATAATCACCATCCACTCTCTTCCTTCATCCTTGGGACATGTAAAGAAAGAAAAAAAAAAACTAAAGATCCGTTTGGATAGAACTTCTTTTGCTGAAATTGAAAACTAAAAACAGTATAGCAAAATAATTTTTAAATATGTAAATAGTGCAGTGGAACCCATTTTTAATGAAAAATTTGCTGAAAAGTAAAGTTTGTGGGTCTCATGAACAGTGCACAGGTGCACTGCTTACAGGAGAATTGGTCAACAACTGCAGCTGGTAAAAAAAAAAAAAAAAGCACAAACGTGCAAAACATGAAATGTGAATATGAATCCAAATCCCACCTAAATGTAAAATAAATAATAGCGTATAAATTTACATGGTTACTATAGCAACTATATTTCTACACAATTTTGCATGACATATTGTTTGGAAATTTTGGGCTTAATTCTCTAAATGTACTACTTTTTCTATTATACAACTATTGATGCTAGTGATCTTACAACAAAATGGGACAGAATGTGAATAACTTGAATTTGACTTTCAATTTAAACTTGGATATTGAAGAATAAAGACTGTAATTTCAAAATATTATAGTGCCAATAAATCAAGCACTTGGGCTAGATCTCGATTTGGTGCAACACCGTCCCTAACAACTAGGTTGACATGTGGCCATTTTAAGACACTGTTGTGCCCACGTGTCACTAGTGCACAAGAGCCGAGTCTTTACGCAATTGATTTGTTCCCATGATTAATATATTTGAACCTAGCTTTTCCAGGTCACTTTACTTTGGGTTTTTCACTACTTAAATTTACAATTAATGGGAAGGAGATTTGAACATAAGTTCTCCTTTTAAGTAGATCAGCCATTGAATCACAAGGCTCTTGGAAATTTATTTGCTTCCGCTAATAGAGAATTTATCAGCCTTTAAAACCTGTTTCAACCCAATAAAAGCCTCTTCAATAGTCCCCCATAAACTTAAAGAAACCACCGAAATGGGCTGTTGCAAGAAGCTTACAAAAAGAAATTAAAAATTACTTTCCAATATTTCTCCTATTCGTTGAATTTGATAACTGTAGATCCTAGTTATCAATAAGTTCTGTGAGGAAGTAAACGAGAAGTTAGAAAAACATCATAGGTAAGATCAGTTAATCCTAAACATAATGGGAAAACAGCATTGTGAAGACTTTACTAGTTTAGAAAAGGACTATATGAAAGCCCATCTTAAGGATATATCTGAAAAATGAAAATAGCTCACTTAGAATTGGCATGTGGTCCAAATCAGGAGTCATATCCTAACACTTTTACAAGTTAAACAAATATATAACTTAATTGATTGACGCTGATGATCTGTTGTTATGTTGGATTAATTGAGCAGAAATTGAAGCTTTAATGGTATGTTAAGATGACTTTTGCAGTTGGTCTGGGCAGAAATTCAGTAAAGAGGTAGTCTTTTTTTTTTCGGGTGTGCATGTCTAAAAATGTGAGCAAGAGCACTGAGATAACTGAGGAGTGGGTAACTGTTCCTACTGATTTAAAATACCTGGGCTCTCCTTTGTTTCAGTCTAATCACAAAACTGTTAAATTTCAAATAATTAGAGGAAAAGATGGAAGCTAAATTGAGTGGATGGAGGAGAAACAGTCTTTATTGGGCAGGCAGGAGCACCTTTATCAAGTCATTTACACAAGACTCACCTCATTTTTTTATGTTATTTTTCAACATTCCCAATCAAGTTTGCTTGACAGTTTAGTGGGTAGATTCTGTTCGAATACCAGGCAGTTTGTGGCCCTTAAAGCTTGGGACAAAATATGCCAGCCTAAATGTTAGATTTTAGACCTCAGGTGATTGATTCTTTCATGGCCAATTTCATTGTTTTTTTATATTTATATTTGTTAGGGAAAACCACACCAACCACAGTTGAGGTATAAGAAACTGGCACTCTCGTAAGGTATATTTACTCTTGGCTTATTGATAAAATAATTATTTTGTCCATGCAAACTTTGACCGAGGATTCTAAGGTATGATTGGCCACCTATTTTAAATGGTTTCAGCCATAATTATTGGTTTTGATGGTCATAAGGTCCTCTAACCGAAATCAAGTAAAATCATGTCTCGAACTAGAAATACAAATAAGGAGATATAGTTAGGCGTGAGGAAGAAATTAAGCACCCCACAAAGTCTATCAAAAGAGGGTACCTAATTCTCACTATCCTGTGTAGTGTAGTTCAATGTTTTCTTTTCTTTCTTTCTTGGATAAGTAAGAAAAACGTTTATCTGAAATAAAGTAATTACATAGCATTCTTCGTACACAAGCAGTGTACTCAAACACCTACAAGAAATAAAAGCATTCAGTTTAGTTTTGGGAATGCGTCCCATGATACCAAGCATGCATCAAGAGTAATATGGATGGATCTGGGATAATATCAGTGGTTTTGTTTTGATTGGGGGTGGGATGGAATAAAAAAAAAGTGTTTTTGTTTATAGCTGTTTGAAAATATTGAGTCATCAAAGAACTAGGGTTAGAATGTACCTAGAATTCCAATGTAACTTAGAGTATGTACACATTTTATTTCTCTGCTCATCGTCTAGATCTCACAATACTGTATTACTCCTTTACGTTGTTTTGTGGCAAAGATTTGACAACATATCAACTTATTTTCCAATAAAAGACTAGACAAAGTTTTGTGTTTGGTGTGTATCAACACATCAGTAGAGTTCCACATTTATGTACACAACACACCAACAGCACTCTGTTTCTGGTGGTATAGCATGTGCTAGCAACATTCTGAGTGGTGGGTGTCATGCACACCAAGACGCAAACATGGGGGACATATGTGGAATGGTATTCTCTATAAGTTTTTTGGCATTATTGTAGCATTTTTCTTGAGCATATACACGAGCCACACTGTGAAGAATTCCTTACCTAATCCATTGTTCAACTTCATAGTTTTGGATTAGCATTGCAGAAAATGTGTTGTTTGCTCAAGGAATTGTGAAGGATTATGAAAAGGATACGGGCCAAGCCAGGTGTGATATAAAAGCAGATTTAATGAAGGCATATGACTCGGTTGGTAATTTAGTCTATAGTGTTTTGTTGCTGTTAGGGCTCCACCAATGTTTGTGCCGTGGGTCTGGACATGCCTTACTACCCCTACATCCAGCGGGTTGTTAATGGTAGCCTAGCTGGCTATTTTTGACAAAATAAAAAAGATGGGATTAAGACAGAAGGATCATTTGTCTGCCTATATAAGCTGGCAATGGAAGTATTTTCTAGATTGACACAATATGCTATAAATGATGCGAAGTCCTTCAAATATCCTCCTAAATGTGCAAGTTTTCATCTCATTCATCTAGATTTCGCAGATGACCTATTGTTTTGCTCTGCTGATCTTGGAACTATTAACCCTATCAGGAAGGTATTACAATTTATAAGACTTGGACTTATTAGGACTTCTTGCTAATCCAAGAAAGAGTGAAATATTTGACGCAGGGATTCCCCAAGCTATTTAAAAATTAAAATCAGACTCTTAGCCAATGAGGTACCTGGCTGTTCCCTTAATCCCAAGTAAGTTGTTTGCTGAAACCATTGCTAAATTAAATCACATCTAGAATTAATTCTTGGACTTTAAAGAACCTGTCCTTTGCTAGAAGGCTATTATCCTCAATCTTATGTAGCATTTGAGTCTACTTGACAAGCCTTTTTGTCCTCCCCAAGACGGTTATCACTATGATAGAGCAGAAACTTAATTGTTATTGTGGAATGGTGTAAGGGCTAAGGTGAAGGGATTTAGGCCTTGAAAAGATAGAGGATTGGAAAGAGGCAGTCATTGTAAAGCATATGTGGAACCTCTTTTTCCAAGCTGATTCCATTATTGTAGCTTGGGGTTAGGTAGAAACTGTAGAAAGGAAAGAGCGTCTGGAGTGTAAAAGTTCCACAAAGTAGCACATGGGGATAAAGAAAATTGCTTAAACTAAGAATTAAAGCAAGATCTTTCTTAAGGTTTGCAGTGGGAGATGGGAGTAGAATTTCTTGGTGGTTGGATTGGCAGCATCCTAATGGAGTTCTTTACTCCAGATATGGATATAAGGCAGTCTATGATACTGCAAATAATATTGAAGCTACGTTGTCGTGTCTTGGAAGATAAAAACTGGACATGGTGGCCAGTAAGATATGAGGATCTAGTAGCTATATAGAGTAAACTATCTTTGGTAAATTGGGAGTAAGGCTGCCAACCATAATTTCTCCTAGAACCCGCAAAAAGAGGGAGCTTTGTGTACTAAATACAACCTTTTTTATTTTTATTTTTTATAAAGCATTTTTTTTTTCTTTTTTTATAAAAAAAGTCAATGAGTATGAGATATTTCTATATGACCAAAATTATGAACCATAGACAATTTCCTAAGTTGGCTAAAGGTAGAGTCAGCCTTGTCCTAACACTTTCACCAGTTAACATTAACCAAAGCTTTAAAAAAAAAATTCAAAATGTCATCCACCATGGGATCTCTGATCCCATTTTTCATAGCAAGAATCACCCCCAAATTTGAATTGACACCACCATACATTTCATGATGGTTTATTGAAACAAGCAGTAGAATAATATCACAATAATCTATGCTATTCAATAATTTTTTTTTTTTTTAATAATTCAATATTACAATGGGTGAGGGGATTTGAACCCTGGATGTTTCCAATGAAAACACCCGGAGGTGCTAAACAGTTGAGTTACAAGTCAAGTCTCATGGCAATCTATTCTATTCAATAACAATATGTAATGTAGGTGCAGGACAGTCATACCTTAATGCAGATTGTCAATTTACATTATTAAACATGAGATAATTAATTTTATTGATGCCAATATCGGATATGGACTCAATGGGCTGCTCATCACCATCCACTGAAGGAACAGAGCTCAATGGTTCTCTACTGAATTCATCTGGAGATGTGACAAGCACAAGATTAACAGAGAGTTCAAAGATACACACACACACAGTTTCCAATCTTCCTAAGCTTCAAGAAGATCTTAAAATGCATCATAATGGAGGCCAGTTTAAGGCTTACCAAAAATTATGTTTAAGGAAGTTGGGGAAGGAGTCGACATGAAGTTAAGGCCAATGTAAAATCCCAATGCTAATACAACAGTCACCATAAAATAAGCTGGCACTGTCAATGCCCAATGCCTGAAACAGATAAGGTTGATCTCACAACTTAAAAGGTGCAATTAATTTAACCTACCAATCCATTTTAGAGAGAATTATGGAAATAATTATATAGTTAAGTCCAACCCATGAGGGGATAAGTTTAGAGGTTTCCTTGGTTGTTTTAGAATCCAACATTGATTATAAAAATTGTTAGACTTATGGTTAAGTGATTAAATTCACAATTTCTTAACAGCTTAAACTTTTTGGATAATCGGTAATTTAACATGGTATCAGAGCAGGAGATCTTGAGTTCGATCCCTGGCTTCACTCTACTTCCCATTTAAAATGTTAAATTTTCACTTGTTGGGCCCCCACTTATTAAGGGGGAGTGTTAGACTTATGGTTAAGTGATTAAATTCATCATTTCCTAACAGCTTAAACTTTTAGGATAATCGGTAATTTAACAAAAATAATAAAGAGGTATGTTAATTCAAGTAAGAGTGTGAATCATACATTGATAACAAAAAAGAAGTATGGAGGTGTAATAGTTACTATAAGTAGAGTTGGGGCGTAGCTTTTGTGGATTTGTGAGAATTAAAAGACAAAACTTAGTCTAATATGTAAGTGCGAGAACAGCTTTGAGTATTACATTTGTGAGACTTTGTGTGGTTGTAATCCTTATTATTAATATATTATATGCAGTGTCTTGGTGTTACTTGTGTTTTACATTAACTTAAAAACTTTTAATTCATACATTTGGTAGATGTTCTTGTTTTAAACACAAACTTGTCAATATTTCAGATTTAGAATGCTCTTTTTTTTTCAGAAGTACCTTTTTTACTTTCTACGCCTACCCAGTAGTTCTTTAATATAAGACTTCACCCCCCACCTTTCTTTTACAAGGGCAGGAAACGTCATTTGACCCAAAGCTCATTGGCTTTCAGAAGTAATAAATTTTTTTAGGTCCAAATTTAGCAAATGTCACCAGATTTAAAAAAATTTATAATTGGAAATGTTAAGGCATAGAAGAATTTTGAACTGATCAAATTTAAAAGTATAACGTAGAAACCAATCTTAGATACCTGCTGGGATAGTAGGAAATTCCAATGGAATGTAGCCAATCCTCTGGAACATATGCCCATACCAAGAAAATAACTGCTCACAGCAATAGAGGTGCATGAGAAATTAATAGATCCCTAGTGACGCAAGCAAATCATAAAAATTTGGTTAAAATCTCTTATCACACGCCCTTGCCATTAGGTGGTGGGGGGGAAGCACTTATATTGCCAAACAACAGGTAGCCCAGCATATCATATATATAACAGCTATTGGCAAAAACACTATAGAATAAGGCTGATGTCACTGCACTTACTGCTTCTAGATATACAAAATCATTCACCAATGTAAATATTCTTCACTTGACATCCTAAACCTTTTTAATTGAACTTATAAGAAACTATCAAAATCAAAGATCTTAGAACAAAAGTCAGATGAATAAACTTGAATGAACAATTACGCCACAGTATGCTGTTGTCACAATCAATTTTATATATACACACATAGAAAGTGCAGCAGTCACAGCATGCCAGAGATATAAAGATGCATCTCTATGTCAGCATGACAAAGAAAGACCCACCATTGTTTATAGTAAGGCTCAGTTATCCAGACAACAGAATAAGGTAAAGATGAATTAACAGATAACATCATATATATTGATTGAAACATTTTGACTTTTTTCAGGCAAATTCCAGAAACATTTCAGTGTGAAATGCTTTTTTTTTTTTAAAAGGCAGTCACTATTCCCTACAAATTAATCAAAATCAATAACCTCAATTAAGAGTTTCAAGACCCACAGGAAATAGATAACTGGGCAACTTTGGCTAAATCATGTCTAAAATGAAGTAAAAGCATAACCAATGAATTGGACCTGTAGCGATGACAGTTGTTATGGAACCAACAAACCCATAGACTTCTGATGGCTTGGGGCCATGCTCTCCAGACACTCCAAACCCAAAAGTCCTCTCATCTGCATCCAAAAAGGAGACAGTTGCCCTTCTCTTCTTTGACAGACTGAGAATTCTTCTGGGACTACTGACAGAATAAGGATCTTCCATGGCTTGCCCTTATCAAAATCTAGCATTCCAGCACACTCAAGGTGATGTTATTGAATGCCAAATTCCCCACTGGAAGCCAAGATTCATAGCTGTAGTGAAACCCAGAATAAACAACAAAAGACTTAAGACAACTGTAAACCCCTTTTAAACAATATGCTATCATCACCCACGAAGGATTAGACCGTATAGAAATCTAAATTCAAAGTAACAGGATATTAAATACCACACATAAAACATACACACAAACAAAATTTGTCCACAGGTGTCTGCATATGGTGGACACAAGTCACACAACCATGGTGCCAATGGATTCGAAAGCTATTTTTCTCATACAAGCACTCACAAAATTATCTGCAAAGTCATGAAAGTAAAAGGTCAGACTTAGAGCAAAAAACTCCCACTTTTGCTGAGTGTAGGAGAGATGATTGGTAGAAAGCCTTATACCCAATTTCCTCCTTTTTTTTATTTTTATTTTTTATTTTTTAGAGGCAATTGCCACACTTGAACCATTACCTGTCACTTTTGGTGAAAAGCACTTGTTATTACACTAAATCCCGACCTTAGATGTTGGAAAAGTAATAAAGATTAAGGAACCACATCAAAAGAGAGAGAATGACAGAGCCAAATTTATAAAACAAAAAATATCACTCATAATTTTCTCTATGAAACAAGGGTCTCTGAGTTACAAATGTGGTCACATAAATAATTATATGTTTGCAAAAGTGACGTAATCCACATGGTGGGCTCATTGGTTTTTTGAAATGTCTTATAAAAAGGGAGTGGAATAGTTACCCTTCCTTGTTTACTTTTTTTTTTTGGGCAATAGGCAAGCCTAAATGGCTTGAATAGTTGAATTACCTGAGAGAACATTTACACAATCAATTTGGGTGCATATCAAAAGCTGCATTAATTACAATTTACTAAATCATGGTCTGTGATTGAAACAGAGAAAGCAATTGGGGAGAGAGAGAGAGAGAGAGAGAGAGTACCTTGAATTATTGAATAAAAACTTTTTTCTGTAGACTTGGCTGCTCTTTTAGTTATTTTGAGTTTTGATCAGAACTTTGCGGCCGTTAAAGATGAAACGAAACGACGGAAGATTGGGCTGGATGTCGTTTTGGATCCTACGTTTGGGAGGTACTGCCAAGTCTGTTAAGACAAGAGAAGTCGACCCAACAAACTTCAAAACTGGACTTAAGAATAGAAATCGAACTGATTATCGGTGCGTTTAGTTGGGGTGAAAAAAGAAAACATGATCGGCTTATAACATTTTCCACTTGTTTCAGTTGTTTGGCAGTAAATAAAACTCAGTGGAAGGAAAGACAGGTGGGAATTCCCCTAACTTTTTTTCTTTTAGAATTAAAATTCTCCTTTTATATAGAACATGTAATTTAGTGCGTAAAAAATGTATAAAAATAATGCATAAAAATTATTTAAATTCAAATTTTTGTAATTATCCAAACACTATTTTTTTTTTTTTATCAACTCCAAACACTATATATATATATATATATATATAACAGATATTACTCACTTCAATTTCCACAAACAATTCGTTTAATTACCATCTAAATTCCTTTCAAAACACTGAAAATAGGAACTAGAATAAGGAAACAAAACAGTTTTCTAGCCACTACAATGGCAGAGAATACGAACCAGCACGTGTACCCCAAGGCAGATGAAGAATTAGCCACACCCACTTTTGATTCCAAAGAGTTTTGCGAAAAATTATTAGGTATTCCCGGAGGGCCATAAATGCTTATTCCTCTCTTTCACACGAATTGTGAGTTTCATCATACATTTAATTAGTGAGATTTACTATTTATGTGAGAGGAAAAAGTATACATTTATGGTACTATGAAAATACACAGTAATTTTCCGAGTTCCGCTGAAAGAGCAGGATCAAGTTAGTCATAAATATCACTGCTTTTGTTGTGTTTCAAAGCACAGTCAGCTTGCTGTTTTCACTCATTGTGATGCGTTTTAGGACCCGTAAGGTCACGCTGGGTATGACTATGGTCACGTTCTATAATGTGAACACTAGCGCCACCCAAACATCTCCTTCCTTTGACATGAGCTTCACAACCCAAGTTAGTGTCAAGAACACAAACATTGGTCCCTATGAATATGATAGCACCAATGCCATGTTCATGTACTAAGGTGTATCAGTGACGTAAGTCACTATTTCTAGAGTAATTCTTAAGTACTCTCAGAGCACAGAGAATAGTGCTTTTTTCTCTCACATTTATGGTGAGGTCTGTTCATTAAATTCATGATGGGGTTTATCATGAATGTGAAAGGAAGAAACATTATTTCACTATACTCCGGGAGTACCTAAGAATTTTCCCTATTCCTAAGGGTAAATCTGGGCTATGTTCAACCAAAAGAGTTTGTGTCACCGTTAACGTGAATTCAAATGCACTGCCAAGCAATACCAGTCTTACAAGTGAGTTGGGTGCTAGGTTTTTTATCCTGAATAGCCATGCCGAGTTTAGTGGGAAAGTTGTATTGATGTTTGTGATGAAGAAGAAGAAGTCCGCCGAAATGAACTGCACCATGACCATTGATCTTTCAACAAAGGAGGTGCAAGCTACGAGTTGCTAGTGAACATAAACCTATTTAGTGTTTAATTAGCTCCTTTTGTTTGTTTATTTGTTTTTTGTGCGGCAAGAGATTTGTTTAATTTTTTTTTCGTTGCTCATTTATCTCTTATTATATATTGGAAGCAATATGCATTTTATTGACCAAGATTTGATTACCATGTGCAAATTTCTGTTTTTGTTATTCATCATTGAATATCGTAATGAATAGTTATAAGCAATAGTGATTTGAATAAGCCTCCAGAGACAACATTTTTCACAATTTATTGAAGTGGCACGTTATAAATGTGTTGGAAAACTAAAATGATGTTAGTGATGAACCTATGTAAAAGTGATTATTCATCGATCACACAATTTCTGACTCTTAAATTTTGTGAATAAATTATGTCACAACAAAGTTATATTGTAATAGTAAAAATAAATTGCATTAAAAAAAAATACCATTGGACTAAAAGAATTAGACAATCACAATTTCCAAGTGGACAACTAATTGAATCATCACTGGACTGATTCAACTACACGAGCAACTACTTAAAAATAAGGGTTTGGCTTACTTCCAAAATTTTTTTAATTAGAATCTCCTTTTATGTTAATGAAAAACTACTATACCATCCACTAACTAAATAAAAAGTGTAGATTAAAATTCACTATCATTCCCCATTGTATATTTAAAACAAAATGACATGTCGAATTAGAAAAGTACCGGAGGTAAAGCAAAATCTTAAAATAAAAAGTAGTAGAATCAGCTTGAAAGAGAGATGTCGTGGATTTTGAGCCAATTGATTAGAAAATTCGGAGAAAAGTTGATGCCCATCTTAATGCTTCATATAATAATTGTGAGAAGCTATAAAAGTAGTGACATTGCATTGTTCTTCATTGGATTAAAGAAGAAGAAGCTGATTCTTCCTCACTTTCACTGACATTGACGTTTAGGAGGAAACTTGCTAGGCAATTAGATTTTACGTGTGACTATTCCCTTACGCTAGTAGCGTTTAAATTTTATTTCTATTTGTCTTTCTTTGGTATATATTTTTTAATTGATATTGTTTTAGAACATTTCATGAGGGCTAGCCTTGTTGAAGTAAATTGTTCTTGAAAATGACAATTAGAATAAAGTGAATATAGCAATCAACCTCGAGATTTCCTCCAATTTTATCTGAAACCACAGAAAAACTAAAAATTAGACACAAAACTTAGAAAATAAAGTGAATAAAGCTGAAAGTAGAATAATATCCTTGTAGTAAAACAAGTAGGAGGTTAGTTATAGAAAGAGTGACACCTAATGTATTAGAGGAAAGCAATAAAGTCTAAAAGGTTAGACCTTTATCTAACTTTATATGATTATAGGTTAGAGCTTTATTAATATGATTAACTTTGGTTCCTAGTCTATAAAACAATGTGGTATATTCTTTCTCACACCCTATTTCATCAGCCAAATGACATAATCTTTTTGCAATGTTTGGAATGGCTTTAGGTGGGGTTTGGATCCACATTCACGCCTGACATTTGCGTTTTCAGTTTTTTTTTTTTTTTTTCCCAAGCTACACTATTTGACTTTTCAACCAATTTTCAGCTACATTAGTGGATCCCGTGCACTATTCATGGGACCTACAAACTTTACTTTTCAGCAATTTTTTCATTAAAAATGGATTCTACAGCACTAGCATTATTCACACATTTAAAAATTATTTTGCTACAGTGTTTTCAGTTTTCAGTTTTAACAAATTAAATTTTATCCAAACAGACTTTTAATCTGAGTGGCTTTGATCCACGAATGATTGCTTACAAATACCTTTTCATGAAATGTGTGTATTGTTAGAGAGAGAGAGAGAGAGATGTTAGATTTACCAAATGAAGAATTGGAGCTGGGTTTAAACATTGCATATAAATGAAATCTCAACCCTTTTCGAAATCTTGTTCGTACGATTGAAGTAAACAATCTCCAAAAAGAAGTATCATCTTATGCTCTTTAAATTGTTTGCGACAAAATGATTCAGCATTTACAGCCCTCTGATACATTGGGTCTTCCGAAGAGTCATACAGCATGCAACGTGTAAAACTTTGAATAACACAAGATGCATGGAACCATGGGTACTCTGGGTTTTTCACTTTCTTACATCCTTCAACATATTCTTCAAGGCAAATAGAAAATGTTCTTTCTATATTATCAAGTTTGAAAGGATAAGAAAACGAGATCGGAAGTCATGAAGAGAGATGAAAAGAGTTAAGAGGTCAGATCAGCTTGCACTTCATTGAGCGTAAGGATAGCCAGCATAAGATATTTCATTAATTTCATAGTCATCGATTTTCTACAACTTTTGAGATTTTCTTGTTTTGAAATTAAATATAGAAAAATGGATGAGAACGAAACCCTTATACCTCCTTGTATACAATTGAATGCTTAGACACATTTTTTTAATTATAAAATAATGAATCTATTAATTAATTTATTCTTAAAATATTTTTGTTCAAATAAGAAATATTAAATAAATTTAACTTTTAGAATTTTGAGCATTTTAAGTTGGTTAGCTTCTAGTTTAAGTAATACCGTTTGGTTTGGTCACAAGTTTCATAATAGCTTTTATGTTAGCATCATATTATTTTATTTTTCTTGATAATTTGATAATTGAGAGTGAGAGAATTTGAACTCTAAATGTTTTCATTGAAAATATTAGAATGTGTTAATTAAGCAACAAGGCTATTGACAATAACATATGATTTTTACAAAAAGTAAAGTATTCTCATAAAACTGCATTTACTTTCAAATGAACATGTTAGATAATAATATGATCCAATAGCTATAATATATTTGATCAACGCACTTACTTAAAAGTTTTAAAAGAAGATATTGGTTCAAAAAAAATATGATAAACACCAGTCGGTTTTTGTTATAGGTGACAATTGAACTTCAAATCTTTTATTTAATCATAAAAAACTTTACCAATTGAGTTAACTAGAACCCACTATTCGTAAGTCTTTATTTATGGAGAAGAAAACATATAGGAAAAAAGGGGTTATTGCATATTATGATGTGATATTTAATTTTGAAGTTGATAGAATAAAAAAAATTTTAGTCCTCATGATACATATTACTTTGGATGGTAGTAATAAATTAATTGAATACTTAAGTTGTTTTTTTTTTTTTTTGAGGAAATTGAATACTTAAGTAAGGCAAAAACAATTTATGGTATTAACTCTACCCTAAAGTTTTTATTTTTATTTTTTATTACTGAGTTATTTTAAAAAGTTGACTTTTGAAGAAAATAGATATAACATAAGTGTTTTTTTCCCCATAAAATAATGTCCTTTGGTTATTATATATTCTGAGCTTCCAAAATATTTTATGATGTAATAAGTAGATAAATTTTAGCAAAAAACATCTACAGAATCATATCCAATATCTATGATCAACAATTTTTTTTTTCCAATTAACATCCCATTTTAAGATTTATTTAAAATTTATGTCAATCATATAAAATTTGTCCTAAAATTAACAAATAACTAAACTAGTTGACGTGAGTTTAAATTAATGAGAACAACTAACTATAAACAATACATGCAATACAACATTTTCCTAGAAATGTTTTATTTAAGGGTAAGCTGGTTCCTATCTTTTACACTATATTTCATTTTGATTCCTAACCTTTCAAGTGTGTTTATTTGGTTCTTAACCTTTCAATATCATGTCAATTTAGTCTTTGTCGTTATCTCTTAGATAGAAACTGCTGATGTGACATACGGCTAAAATAAAAAATTAGTTAAACTAATTAGCAATTTTCCATCAAAGAGATAACGGTAGGAACTAAATTGACACAATTAAAATGTTAAGTACCAAATAGATAATTTACCCTTTATTTAAATACTTAAAAATCGTGATTTTCATAGAGTTAGATTATAAGTTAAAGTGATTTTTTTTTTCTTCTTCTTCAAATATGTCCAACATGGTAAGTGTTACAAGCCTCCAAACAGTTAATATATAAATATTGGTTATTTTTTTTAGCAAAATTATTACAAAATTGCAAGGCAAAAGTCAGGTTTATTTAGGTGCACAATAGGATTTAAAGTATATATATCATGAAAATAACTAGGCCAAATGGCAACAGGAAAAACAAAAGCAATGGACAAGTGAAGTCTTATGTTGATTTAATGTCACTTGAGCGAGACTCTTCTTGTTATGGAATTGGCCAACCTGAAATGTTAACAAAATTCTCATTTGGTAATTTCACAACAAAACATCCTAAGAATTATTCTGATGCATGTGAAAGGATGGAGCAGCATTTTTTGTACTCCTAGAGTACCTAAGTATTACTTTGATACACACATAAATAATAATGAGCCCAAGAACCCCACAAATAAAACTAGACTCATAACTTATTACTCGGGACTCAATAACAAATTTTTAAAATACTTATCTTTTCTAAAAGCAAGAACAAACACATTAAATGCATGGAGAAGAAAATATGTATAGAAACAAAACTTATAAAATCCCAGTAGCTTACAAATCTTGAGTAAAAGTTCACAAAGACCATGCATGGTACACAAACTACTACTCTTCTTATCAAGAAACACGCGCGCGCCCTCACGCACATGTAGTTTACTCCCCCTAAATTTGAGCTAAGTATAAAACCACTCTCCATTCTGCCACGAAATGACAAAGGGTAAATGTAATTATGTAAAAATGAATGGCAGGAGAAGGTGAGAGACACTCTAAAACTTACATGGAGAAGGTGAACCTAAGGTGCCTAAAAAGTGAGACTTATGATGAAGCACATAGTCCAATATGCTTTTGAGTCTTGACCATGTCATTTATAAGACAACAAGTAACTCACTGCGTGAAATCAAGAAATAAAGCTTGAGGATGATGTAAGTGAGTGTGAACTAAATGGTTCAATGGTGCTTTGAGTGGCCCCTTTCCTTTTAAGAAAAAGATTCAAGTTGTAGAATCAGCTTGAAAGAGTGACGTTGTGGATTTTGAGCCAATTGATTAGAAAATTCGGAGAAAAGTACTTAATGCCCATCTTGATGCTCCACAAAATAAGTGTGAGAAGCCATAAAAGTAGTGAAATTGCATTGCTATTCATTGGATTAAAGAAGAAGAAGCTTATTCTTCCTCACTTTCACTGACATCCCATGTTAGGGGTGTGCAAAAAACCGACGAACCGAACAAACCGGCCGAAACCGACCGAACTGTTGCCAAATTTTCGGTTCGGTTCCGGTTTGGTTCGGTTTCGGTTTTGAATTTTTAAAACCGAAAATATTCGGTTCGGTTTTAGCGTTAGATTTTTCACCCCGAAACCGAACCGAAAAAACCGATATATATATATATATATATATATATTTATGTAACTTTAAAACGTAAGTCATCAGTGCCTTAGTGGTATGCTCCCTGTATTTTGGCTAGCAGATCTAAAGTTCGAGCCTTCGCGTGTGCGTGTGTTTTTTGGAATTTAATTTTTTAAAACCCTAGTACTGTAGCATGATATAAATACACCTAATCCCTAATTTCTTCTTTTCTTCAGCCGCCCCCTTCCCTAATTTTTTCTCCGTCTCTCTATATTCTTCTTCTCTTTTCTTTTCTTCAGCCACCCCTAATCCTCTACACTTCTCATGTTCTGCCGTTCTTGCTTCAGTTCAGCCGCTCCATTTTCTTCTTCTCTTTTCTTTTCTTCAGCCACCCCTAATCCTCTACCCTTCTCACGTCTCTGCCGTCCTCGCTTCAGTTCAGCCGCTCCTTCCCCATCTACCTCAGCCGCCTCATTTTTTTCTTTTCTTTTCGTTCTGTACAGAGAACGAAAAATCACTAGTTGGCTCCTGCATATCTCTGTACAGAGAACGAAAAATCATTGGTAGGCTCCTGCTATGGTGCGGCAACGGTAAAATTCTGTTTGGACCTTTTGCTAATTCAAAATATTTTCAATTTTTTGTTGGAATTTGTGTGTAAATTGTTGAAAAAATATTCTTGGAAGTTTTTCTTTCTTTGTTGTTCTGATTTGTACAACAGCTCTCTCTCTCTGTTGCTTTATTAAAATTAGGGTTTTGAAAATCTCAATAACCCTCTCTTTGGAAAACCAAAAATCGACCGAAACCGACTGAAACCGAAATACACCGAAACTGATGGTTTTCCAGCCATTTCGGTCGGTTTCGGTTGAAAATTTCACAAACCGAAATATTCGGTTTCGGTTGGTCATACCTATAAAAACCGACCGAAACCGAACCGACACACCCCTATCCCATGTGATGTTTAATGCCATGTCCTTTTAGGAGGAAACTGTTAGGATTAGTGCCCTTAAATCCTATTGTATGATACTATGTATGATGTTAAGTTTGACATTGTGTATAACATTATGTATGACTTAATATTGTGTTTAATAAATTTGTTTTATTATTATCTGAAATAATGGTAACATGAATATTCGGACATTATCACATAGTCCATGAGATGCATAGTATGTGATTTATGTGAAGAGTCACAGAAGATATAAATCACAAGTTCTTTGTAAACTCAGAATTATAGTTCGTAGTCAGTGATGAAATTGGGCATTTCATCTGTGAAGACTATAACATATCAATCATGATGATTTGTCTTGATCATGGAAGTGGTGACTTCTGGTTGATGTGTTAATATGTTTTAAGAGTTAAGACATATTGAACTGGACCGCTATGAGATTTATTATTCTCCTAAAGACTGTCAAATGAATAATAAATCTCACGACTTACATTTGCATGAACTCTTAATCCTGAGAGAATAATGGACATGATCATGAGGTGTAGGTTGCTTTGATATATCAGGAGTGAGATCTAAAGTTATGGTCAAAATCTCAGTATGTTGGGCAGCCACATTTAGTGTTGATGGAACATGTATTCTCAAGATGGAATTCATAGTCTCTTAACGGAGATATAAAGTATTCCCTTGAGATAAGTTTAATGAGTTTGTTATTCAGAGAGTTAGGCCTAACTACTTTAGTAAGACTACACTAAATATATAATGAATAACATTAAAGGATTAAACCGGGTACTCAAGGATTAAGATGTAGTAATTTACAAAGTGGCAGTCTACACTAATGACTTTGTATTACTACGAATATTTTATGAAGGGGTTACATGTATAATAAAATCTTGGGATATAATTTATAGATAAGACCTAGAGTGCAACTATATTTATATAGTGGTATTAAATATAGTTAATGGTAACTTTGGGCTTGTCAAGAGTTGACAGAAAAGTCCAGGGCCCATTGGAGCTAGTGTCTTATTGGTCCCTTTTGGTCCCACTCCAAGCCACACACTTAAGCCCAATTGGTAAGGCCCAAAAGGCCAGCCCAATTAGATAAGTCGGTTAGATACAAAGGGAAAAACGTTCAGATTTTTCAGAGTGTAAAAACAACATTGAAATGGTGTGTATGAGAGTTCTAGTCACTTTCTAATCATCTCTTTGTTACCAATTGAGAGACCACACATCTTGGGTGTTAGTGGAATTGGAGTGAAGATTAAAAATATTCCCGAGTACTTCAATCTTCGGTTTTGAAATTCACCGCTTCAAGGTACGATCTCTTGTTCTCAAAATTCTGAAATTTACTTAGTACGTGTTATCAATATCGAATGAAGTAGATCCGTTTAAAACTTAATTTCCACTGCACTCATCTTTATTTCCTTCAAATGGTATCAGAGCGGTCTTCAATTTCGTATTGTTTAACATGTTTTGTGAGTTTCAGAATTAGAGATGATAGTTTCATTTTGTTAGAAGATTATATTTCTTAATTTTCTGCATGTTGATGAAACTATGATTTGATGAAGACTGAAATTGATGTTATAATGTTGATTAAATTTGAATTTAAGTATGTTAAATTGATCTTTAAGACTTTAACATCAATGAATTTCAGTTTTGACATCATTTTCTGTTCAAGCATGTTCGTTTGAAAGTTGTTTGTTCATGAAAAACGAAGAAAACTGCCTTAGGAAAAATTTTGGGATTTTGAAATTCGCGATTTTCGATCAATCGAAAATCACTTTCGATCGATCGAAAATCACTTTCGATCGATTGAATCAGACAGAGATCAGACTTTTTAGAACGATTGATTTTCGATTGCTGGTCGATCGATCGAATCTGTTTTTCGATCAATCGAAAGTCAATCGAGTATCAATCGAAAGAGTCAGAGGATCAAGTTCGAATTTCTTAATTTTTTCGATCGATCGAGGGGCACTTTCGATCGATCGAAAGAAAGAAAATTAGAATTTTTTTTTTCTAAGTGTTTTCTCATGTAAAAGGGGCAAGACTATGTGTAATTAGATTATGCATATTTTATAATTAAAAAACTTTTATATAAAACATCTAGTGGGAGAGAGATACAAGGGTTGCATCTCACAGCCTCCATTGTCGGTTTAAAGTAGTGTGATTAAGCACCTCGCCTTGGCGTATATGCCTTGCTCCCTTCGGAGGGTGATTGATTCATGGTACTACAGGTTAAACTTCTTAGAGATAGATCAAATGTGTTTTACATTGAAAACGACCACGCTTCCGTGGAGTTACTTAGTGATTCACATTGATTCTAGACAATGGTATACACTAGACTAAATATTATAGTATCCTCTATGCTGAGTTCTTACTATAATTATTTAGAGGCTAAATGTATAACGGCATATTATTAGTGTTTGATAAGAGTTATCATGATAGCACTAATGATGAGAATAGTTCTCAATCAATCATAGTATTTTATATTCACTCTATGCTGAGGGATATTGAATATGGGATTGGGTTGTCGTAGCATATATTATATTATGGTTTTATTAAGGTTCCATACTATATGTTTATATGCTAAATAGATAATGTCCAATTTATTGATTATATTCATGTTTATTGTTTTCAGATTTAGAACATGGCATCATTTAGCCCACTTGTAACTATTCTTAATCAAAACAAACTGACTGGATCCAACTATGTTGACTGGAAAAGAAATTTGGATATAGTTCTTACTGCTAAAGAGCATAAGTATGTTCTTACTAAACCATGTCCTAGCTTTCCTTCATTAGATGCTCCTCCTGAGGAAAAACAACGATATGATCGTTGGCAGAAATCTAATGAGATGGCCAAGTGCTACATCCTAGCATCTATCTTAAATGTTCTACAGCATCAAATGCAGGATGTAGAACTAGCTTCAGATATCATGCTAAGTCTGAAGGAGATGTTTGGTGAGTAAGGCCGTTCTGCAAGGCAAGAGACCATAAGGCAAATTTATAATATCAAAATGGCTGAAGGTACTTCAGTAAAGGAGCATTGTCTTACAATGATCTCTAATTTGAATACATTGGAAGTTTTAGGTGCCGATATTGATGGAGAATCCCAAGTGGATATGATACTCCAGTCTCTACCAGAATTATTCAAGGAATTCAAATTTAACTATAATATGAACAAAAAGATTTATACCTTGTCTGAATTAATGAATGAATTGGTAGCGGCAGAAGGCATTCTTGGTACTTCCCATGTTGAAGCCAATGTTGGTGAAACTTCTACTTCTCAACCCAAGTCGAAAGGCAAGGGTAAGAAGAAGAAGAAGAAGGATTTCACCAAGCAAAAGGGTAAATAAATTGCCTTAGGGGTTGCTGATAAAGGAAAGAAGATCAAAGGAAAGTGTTTCCATTGTGGTGAGAAAGGGCATTGGAAGAGAAATTGTCCAATATTTAAGGCTGCCAAGAACAAAGGTATGATTAATACATTCCTTCTTGAAATATGTTTGGTACAGAATCCCACAGATTCCTGGTGTGTGGATTCAGGTTGTACTAATCATATCTGCAATTCCTTGCAGGGGTTCCAGGAGACCAGAAAGCTTAAAGAAGGGGAGTTGTTTCTTACTTTGACTGATGGGAGCAAGATTCCAGTTGTAGCTGTTGGTGTTTGTAATTTATGTTTTGAATTTAGAGTTTTAATATTAGAAGACAGTTTGTATGTACCTAATGTTCGTAGGAATTTAATTTCTGCTACTTACTTAGGTAAACATGGATATTGTGTTATCCTGAAAGACAATGTTGTAATAAAGAAGGATAAAGTGTTTATCTGTTCTGGCAATATTGTGGATGATCTTTATATTTTAACTCCTGATAAGCATGAATTATATAATTCTGAATTAGATAATAACTCTCATGTAAAATCATTAAAGAGAAAATTTCCTTCTACTAGTGATGCATATCTTTGGCACTTGCGTTTGGGTCATATTAATTCAAATAGGATTCAAAGACTGATCAAAGATGGACTTTTAGAGCCCATGGACTTTGATGAATTTCTAGTTTGTGAATCTTGTTTGGAAGGTAAAATGACCAAACGATCTTTTAATGTAAAAGGTAGAAGAGCCCAAGATTTGCTAGAGCTAGTGCATTCTGATGTATGTAGTCCTATGTCAATCCAAGCAAGAGGTGGCTATGAGTATTTCATTACATTCATTGATGATTACTCAAGATTTGGTTATGTGTACCTAATGAAACGGAAGTCTGAAACCTTTGAAAAGTTCAAAGAGTTTAGGGCTGAAGTTGAGAATCAATTAGGTAAACGCATAAAAGCCATTCGATCTGATCGTGGTGGCGAATACCTTCTTGGGGATTTTAAGGATTACTTAACTAAGAATGGGATTATATCCCAATTGACTGCACCTGGAACTCCACAACAAAATGGTGTAGCAGAAAGAAGGAATAGGACTCTTTTAGATATGGTTAGGTCAATGATGAGTTATTCAACTCTACCTATTTCTTTTTGGAGATATGCCTTAAACACAGTAATGTATCTTCTGAATTTAGTACCTTCGAAGTCTGTTCCTAAGACACCTGTGGAGTTGTGGAATGGGCGTAAGCCTAGTATGAGACATCTCCATATTTGGGGTTGTCCAGCACATGTGTTAAAAGGAAAGTCTGACAAGTTACAATCTAAAACAGAAGTGGTTTTCTTTGTTGGGTATCCAAAAGGAACTGTTGGAGGTTTAGTCTATAGTCATAAAGATAACAAAGTTTTTGTTAGTACAAATGCTAAATTCTTGGAAAATGACTATATAAATAATTTTACTCTTAGAAGTAGAGCTGTGTTGGTTGAAATGAATGAATCTGTAAATGAACAACCAATATATGAAACTAGGGATGATGTGGCTGTATTAGATACACCACAAGATACTACTCATGACATGTCTAGTACTCAGGTGCCTCGTCGTAGTGGGAGAATTGTTCGGCCTCCTATAAGATTCATAGGTTTGGGAGAAACTTATGAAGCTATCTTAGAAGAGGTTGAATTGGATCCCTACACATATGATGAAGCAATGAATGATATAGATGCACATCATTAGGTCTAAGCTATGAAATTTGAATTAGATTCCATGTATTCCAATCAAGTTTGGGATCTTGTAGAGGCGCCTAACGGCATTAAACCTGTTGGTTGCAAATGGGTTTACAAGAGGAAGAGAGGGATAGATGGAAAGGTTGAAACCTTTAAAGCAAGGCTAGTGGCGAAAGGGTATATACAAAAAGAAGGTATTGATTATGATGAAACCTTTTCTCCAGTAGCAATGCTTAAATCTATCAGAATTCTCTTATCTATTGCTGCTCATTTTGATTATGAGATTTGGCAAATGGATGTCAAGACTGCATTTCTTAATGGCAATCTTGAAGAGGAAATCTATATGACGTAACCGGAATGTTTCATAGCAAAGAACCAAGAGCATATGGTATGCAAGTTGCAAAGATCCATTTATGGACTTAAGCAAGCATCTAAGTCATGGAATATCAGATTTGATCAAGCAATCAAGATATTTGGTTTTGAACAAAATCTTGATGAACCATGTGTGTACAAAAGACATCAAGATAAAGTAGTAATGTTCCTAGTGCTTTATGTTGATGATATTCTACTCATTGGAAACGATGAAGGGGTAATGTCATCGGTAAATGTTTGGTTGTCAAGCCAATTTGATATGAAGGACTTGGGTGAGGCTAACTTTATTCTAGGGATCAAGCTTTGGCGAGATCACAAGAATAAGATGTTAAGCTTATCACAAGCTGGATATATAGATAAGGTTCTAGAACGGTTTAGCATGCAAAACTCCAAGAAAGGATTACTTCCTTTTAGACATGGAGTTCCTCTGTTTGATGACCAAAGGCCTAAGACTCAAGAGGAAGAAAACATGATGAGACAAGTTCCTTATGCTTCTGCAGTGGGAAGTCTCATGTATGCTATGCTTTGTACTAGACCAGATATCTGTTATTCAGTTGGCATAGTCAGTCGATATCAATCAAATCCAGGACCAAAACATTGGCAAGTTGTAAAGCATATTCTCAAGTATCTACGGAGAACGAAAGATTATATGCTTGTTTACCGAAGTGAGGATTTGATACCTATTGGCTATACAGATTCAGATTTTCAATCAGATCTAGATTTCAGAAAATCCACTTCAGGATATGTTTTCACCTTGGGAGGTGGAGCCATTAGTTGGCGGAGTATAAAGCAATCTTGTATTGTAGACTCCACCATGGAGGCAGAATATGTTGCTACTTGTGAAGCAGCAAAGGAAGCTGTATGGTTCAAGAAGTTCCTTTCTGACCTTGGTGTAATAAGAATGAAGCAAGTTCCAATCACATTGTTTTGTGATAACAGTGGAGCAGTTGCATAATCTAAAGATCCAAGGAATCATAAGAAAGGAAAGCACATTGAGAGGAAGTACCATATCATTCGAGATATTGTTGCTCGTGGAGATGTGGTGGTAGCAAAGATTGAAAGTGCAAATAATCTAGCAGATCCATTTACTAAAGCTTTGCCTCAAAGGACTTTCGAGTCACATTTGGAGAGAATGAGAGTTAGATTAGTGCACAATAGTCTTTAGGGCAAGTGGGAGATTGTTAGGATTAGTGCCCTTAAATCCTATTGTATGATACTATGTATGATGTTAAGTTTGACATTGTGTATGACATTATGTATGACTTAATATTGTGTTTAATAAATTTGTTTTATTATTATCTGAAATAATGGTAACATGAATATTCGGACATTATCACATAGTCCATGAGATGCATAGTATGTGATTTATGTGAAGAGTCACAGAAGATATAAATCACAAGTTTTTTGTAAACTCAGAATTATAGTTCGTAGTCAGTGATGAAATTGGGCATTTCATCTGTGAAGACTATAACATATCAATCATGATGATTTGTCTTGATCATGGAAGTGGTGACTTTTGGTTGATGTGTTAATATGTTTTAAGAGTTAAGACATATTGAACTGGACCGCTATGAGATTTATTATTCTCCTAAAGACTGTCAAATGAATAATAAATCTCACGACTTACATTTGCATGAACTCTTAATCCTGAGAGAATAATGGACCTGATCATAAGGTGTAGGTTGCTTTGATATATCAGGAGTGAGATCTAAAGTTATGGTCAAAACCTCAGTATGTTGGGCAGCCACATTTAGTGTTGATGGAACATGTATTCTCAAGATGGAATTCATAGTCTCTTAACGGAGATATAAAGTATTCCCTTGAGATAAATTTAATGAGTTTGTTATTCAGAGAATTAGGCCTAACCACTTTAGTAAGACTAAAGTATATATTTATGGAATTGGATTTCATAAATATATAATGAATAACATTAAAGGATTAAACCGGGTACTCAAGGATTAAGATGTAGTAATTTACAAAGTGGCAGTCTACACTAATGACTTTGTATTACTACGAATATTTTATGAAGGGGTTGCATGTATAATAAAGTCTTGGGATATAATTTATAGATAAGACCTAGAGTGCAACTATATTTATATAGTGGTATTAAATATAATTAATGGTAACTTTGGGCTTGTCAAGAGTTGACAGAAAAGCCCAAGGCCCATTGGAGCTAGTGTCTTATTGGTCCTTTTTGGTCCCACTCCAAGCCACACACTTAAGCCCAATTGGTAAGACCCAAAAGGCCAGCCCAATTAGATAAGTTGGTTAGATACAAAGGGAAAAACGTTCAGATTTTTCAGAGTGTGAAAAACAACATTGAAATGGTGTGTATGAGAGTTCTTGTCACTCTCTAATCATCCCTTTGTTACCAATTGAGAGACCACACATCTTGGGTGTTAGTGGAATTGGAGTGAAGATTAAAAGTATTCCCGAGTACTTTAATCTTCGATTTTGAAATTCACCGCTTCAAGGTACGATCTCTTGTTCTCAAAATTCTGAAATTTACTTAGTACGTGTTATCAATATCGAATGAAGTAGATCCGTTTAAAACTTAATTTCCGCTGCACTCATCTTTATTTCCTTCAGAAACTTGCTAGGCAATTTGATTTTATGTGACTATTCCCTTACAGTTGTAGGCTTGTAGCATTTAACTTTTATTTCTGTGTCTTTCTTTGATTTCTTTTTTTTTAAAGAACGTTTCATGTGGGTAGGCCTTGTTGAAGTGAATTGTTCTTGAAATTTCTTACTCAAGATTACCCTGAACTTCTCCTCTTCATTTATTCCCCTTCTTCCTCGGCGTTACGGCATAAGAGGACTTAAACCTATATATATATATAGGATCTAAATTTTAAAGGCAGCCTTAATTTTTCTTAGTTAGGATCATCCAAGGTGAGTTCATATAATTGAAAATATCCAATAAGTTCAGAAAACTTATATAAGTTTTTGACTCTTCAATTGTAGAGATCATAGATCTAAACCTATAGGAAGAGAGACCTCAAAAATTTCCTAGTTGCCCTATACTTAAGAATAGGCTCGCCCAAGGTAATGCTAGAGTTGACAATGTCACACATTATAGCTTAAAACTCTGAAAGGTTTTAAATGTCCTCCGTCTTAGAGCATTCTCATCAAGTGTGTCAAATGCCAAATATTTGACATTTGACACACTAAACTCTAAAAAACCACCTTCATCAAATGTTTTAAATGCCATAATATTTGGCTTTGATGAACAATGCAATCTCATATTTGAGACTGCACTGTTCACCAATTGTAAAACTTATAATATTTTTTTATTCAGTGGGGCCCACTTTCTTTTCTTCTTATTATTTCTCTCTCTCCCTCTTTTTTTTTTCTCTCAATCTGGTCTCAGCCTTCTTCCTTCTCTATTTTTTTTTCCTCTCTCCAGTGCCTCTCTTCTCCCTCTTTAGGTTCATGGTCAACATTCTTGAGTTGGCATCAGCCTTTTTGGCTGGAGTTGAGATTGGAGAGGCTAGGACACTGGGGTGGTGGTTATTTTTGTGGCTACGGTGGGTTTTGGCTGGGGTTTTGTGGTGGGTTTTGGACGTAGAAAACTAATTTGAAGAATGGAAGAACAATGGAAGGACGGTGGGTGGTGTTGCTTGATGGGTCTCGCTGGGTTACTGATGGTGTTTTTTTTTTTTTTTTTTTTTTACTTAGGTTGTTGGGTAACGGTGGTGGGTTTGTGGTTGGTGTGCTGTGGGTTGAGGCAAAGAGAGGATGAGAGGGAAAAGTGGGTTGGTGTGCCGTGGTTGTGCTGTGGGTAGTGTTGTGGGTTGAGGCCGGTGGGTTGTGCTGTGGGTGGTGCCATGGATGACGCTGTGGGTTGTGCCGTGGTGGTGCCATGGGTTTGTGGTGGCTTGGGTGATAAGAATAAAATATAATAAATAAATAATATTTTAATGAAGTCATGGTAAAAAAAAAAAAAAAAAAGTTTTGATGTTAGGTGTATTGAAAAGTAATGTGTTAAATGGTATAAAATTGGGTTTTTAGATGCTAAATGCTAAAATTTTTAAAACTCTTGATGTGAATGCTCTTAAAGTTATAAATAGTGATAGTGCAGGTTAACTTTAAGTCTCTTAACGTTTCTCATACTTGTTTTAATCTAATGCAACTAGCTAGAGATGTGCCTAATAAATTGGTCAGATGTGATAGCATAAGATATTGCTTCCATTGTGGGTTTTTTTTTTTTTTTTTTTGAATTACATTGGTTAGACATGTGTTCCTCGATTGAAGTTAAGAACACACTAATACTCACTTTCTAATATGCAAAGCTCTCCCACCAAACAAGATTACACAGGTGATTGATCCATCCTCCTTTTTGACAATCCAGGATCATGCCCAAAGATCAATCTGGCTAACTAAAAACTAGTATGAATGCTAGGTTGTAACACCAAGATAGTTGATTTACACTAACAAACTTTGATACCAATTGACAAGGGGGACGGTTTTTGCTTGAATTATAGGGTCTAGTCATGTGTGCTGAAGCTTAAATCAAAATCCAAATAAGTAACTTAAATGTCGTACATAAACAATCACACACAAGTCACGTAACTTTTTGAGTAATGATGTGTGACATGTGTCCATAACATTTTCACAACAAATTTTAGATACTAAGTTGTTATTAGCAGGTAAAAAAGTTATGTCAATGGTAGATCTAGATTAAAATTAGCAACAACCTACTACTTAAGATTGTTGTAAATTTTTAGTAATAATGTTGTGAACGTAGTAATATTTTAAAATTTTTTAATGTGAAGAACACAAAAATAAGAAAAAACATGGGACCTAGTCTAGCTTGAGAAATCCATTGTAATAACAAGTTTACAAAAAGTATCAATTAAGTTATTGACTTAGGATACATTTGTATATAAACAGTTGGAAAATGGTATTTTGAGTTTAAAATGAGCGTCTATAAAAAAAGCTATGAGAAATTTTTGTTGCAAAATAGAGTTTTGAGTTTAAAAACACTCTTTTAAGCTCCCAAAATGCTTAACTAAATGGAGACCACATGGTAATGTATTGCCTTCTAGGGGAATTCGTCAAGGTGATCCTCTTTCACCATATTTGTTTCTCTTATGCACAAAAGGATTTACTTCTTTATTGGCCAGGGCAGAGATAGGTGGTACTTTGCATGGGGTGTCTATTTGTAGAAATGCACCAAAGATTACTAATCTTCTCTTTGCAGATGATTCATTGATTTTTATTAGGGCTTCACCAGCTGAAATTCATTCTATTGTTGAGATTCTTCAAGTTTATGCTAAAGCTTCTAGGCCGTGCATAAATTTAGAAAAGTCTTAAGTGTATTTCACTAATAACACCACTGACTGCTAGAAATAGGAGGCTTTGGGGATTCTTGGAGTAAAGGAAGTGTCTCGGTTTGAATCATACTTGGGCTTGCCTACTTTAATTGGAAGGGCAAAATACCACACTTTTTCTTTCATTAAAGATAGGGCGTGGAAGAAGTTACAAGGTTGGAAGGGGATGATGCTTTCTAGAGCTGGGAAAGAAGTTCTCATCAAGACAGTTGCTCAGTCTATACCGATGTATACAATGAGTGTTTTTCAGCTCCCATCGAAATTATGTGATGAGCTTGATGCTTTATGTGCTTGATTTTGGTGGGGACAAGTTGGGAATGAAAGGAAAATTCATTGGAAGAGTTGGGATAAATTGACTTTGTCTAAGAAGGATGGTGGAATGGGATTTCGGGACCTTAGATCGTTTAATTTAGCCATGTTGGCCAAACAAGGGTGGAGGCCATTAAAGGACACAAATTCTCTTCTATATCATTGCTTTAAAGCAAGTTATTTCCCTAGAACTTCAATACTTGAGGCCATAGAGTCACCTAATTGTTCATTTGTGTGGAGGAGTTTAGCAGCGGCCCTACCTATTTTAAAAACTGGACATTGTTGGCGGGTGGGTGATGGATTCTTTGTTAATGTCTATCGAGATAGGTGGATTCCAAATTACCCCACAAATAAGCCTCTTTTTTCGGTAAGGGATGATGAAGAGGAAGTATGGGTTTCAAGCTTGATTAACCAAGACCTCCATGTGTGGAGGAGAGATTTTATTATGGATAACTTCAACAGAGGGGGAAGCTGATGATGTATAGAATCAATTAGTTGAACACTTCGGCTTCGGTGGACTATAGCGCTAGCGGAGGCCTACAAAGAGAGACAGCAGTCAAAGGGTGACCGGGGTGAGTCGGCCAAACACCCTCCGATGGTGAAGTTAGTTTCTCTTTTTCTGGAGTTTCAACTTTACTCAATGTAAAATCTCAGGAAATTCATACCTCTGCATGGTGAAGACTGGGCCTTATATAGGGTGCTCTAGGGCGGTTATTAATTCAATAACTTCCCCCAGAATCTTGGAATTCAGACATAACCTCTTCAACGGCTACAAAAAATTATAACCGCCGTTGGAAGTTACATGTATTGGAGGGATTGGTGGCGATGAACACGGGTCGATGAAACGCTATGAAGTTCGCCAAGTGTTAGCGTGGTCGTCCATGTGCTCTGCGCATGGACGACTCTTTGCCGTGTCGTAGTGGGGTCATCCATGCACCTTGTGCATGGACGATTCTCTCGATTTGATTTCCTAGAGTGACCAATTGCCCAACATCCTAAAGACGAGACATTTGGACGAATTGAAGATGGCCTGATGTTTGGCTAACCGCAACTCTCTGGACGAACCATAGATGTCATTTTCTGTTATACATCAGTTGTCCCCTTGTCCGAAGAGTCGTCCAGGGACATTTTGGGAATTTTCTCCCATTTACGTGGCCACGTGTCACGGTTTAATTCGTTGAGCAATTAAATCGATTGCATTTCCCCACACGATTGCCACGTGTCATTTTCTTAATGGGTGGTGTCGCTTCGCTGACCCCACTTCTGGGCCCTATAAATTGGCACATTCTCTTTCTTACCCTTCACCTTTCTCATAAACTTCCTTCCGCTATCTCGTTCAAGAATCTCATCTATCGTTTCGTCCTAGTTCTCAGGTACTTCCTCTTCTTTTTAGGTTTTCGTCTTAACCTTTAGTTATGTCTTCGTCCAGTAGTATAGAGAGGGAAATAGATGAGTATCAGGACGTTTCGTCTGGAAGCTATGAGAGTGGTGAGAGTAGTACTAGTTTAAGTGGCAGTTCCTCGGACGAGCAATATTCGTCCTGGGTGCTTGGCATTTCCTTAGAAGAATTTCAGGAGATGCAACGTAGGATGGCTTTTGGAACTGGGTCTAGCTCGTCCAGAGTGCCACCTAGCCCTCCTCAGGACGAGGAGGAGGAAGAAAATATTATATATAGCTGTGCACCTGAGGTAGCATCCACTTTGGATGCTCCTAAGTTAAAAACATTAGTAGATAGATACCAAATTCCCGCCGAGTTTAAACCTCGTCTGCCTAGGGAAGGAGAATGGTGCTGTTCACCTTCTTCTGGCTTGGGGGTTTACTCGTCTTATCTCTTAGTTGGTTTAAGGTTTCCCCTCAATTCCTTTTGTAGAGGTCTCTTCCATAGGTTAGGTATTGGTCCCAATCAACTTAATCCCAATGGTTGGAGGACGATAGTCGCCATGCAAGTGTTATGGCGTGAGGCACTGGAAGGGGACCATTCTATAACAGTGGACGAGTTCCTCTACTGTTATAAGCCCTCAGAAATAAAACAGTCAGCTGGTTTTTACCAGTTCTCGTCCAGAGGCTCTCCTTATAGCTTAATAAAGGGCCGTAGCTCGTCTGATAGGCTCTGGAAACAAGAATTTTTTTATCATTTCTGGTAACTGGGCTGAGGACCCAACAGATGTTAGTAATGCTCCCTTCCCTCCTTTTACCAGCCCCATAGGTCGCCTTCGTCCTGAGGGTATGTTTTCTTTCCATGTGATTTACTTTGCTACTTATACTCTGATCTTTCATTCGTCTAACTATTTTTCTTTTGTTGGTGCAGCTGTTACTCGTCCACGTTTAGACAAAACTTTCTTAGAACGAATTGATCGTGTACGTGCCTTCCCTAGAAGGACCTTCCACGATTTAGTGACTCTTAACAGTTTAGCCACGTGGGGTCTTGGTCTAGAACCAACTGCTGAGAATTTAAACCATGAAGAAACTACGCGTAAGAGTAAGTATCGTCTAGCTTTTTCTATTTCCATATTCATTGTTAATATTGCTTATTTTTTATTAACTGATTTCCTTCACTGTAGGAATATTTACAATGAGAGAGAATAGAGAAAGAGCTGTAACTAGTGGGGACGAGGATGTTCCACCTCCAATCGTCCAGAAGGCTACCGTCCAGCCTGGGAAGAGGAAGTCTAAGAAGATTTCAAGTTCCGTGGACCTGGACGACCTTCCTAGTCGTCGAGGTCCTAAGAAACCAAAAACCACCCAGACTCCTCTTCCCAAGGTTCCCAAATTCACTCCTACCCCTACAGTGAATTTGGACGAGTCTCCTACCGACGTAGAGCCCGTCCAAACAGTTCATCCTGTTTAGACTGACCCTACACCTTCAACTAAGACTTCTAGGAAGCCTCGTCCGTCAGAGCAATCAGATCGTCCTTCAAACTTGGTGCTGGACGAGGGGTATGCGTGGAGGACGTTCAAAGGGATCGTCACTGACAATGAGGTTAACGAATGTTACAACATGTCAGTGAAAGAATTTGAACGTTCTGGCATCTACGACCTCTTTAAGGTAGGCTTTAACTCGTCCTTGTGCTTTGCCCCTTTTATATATATATATATATATATATGTCTAACTCTTATTCGTCCCTGCACAGGCTATGTCAAAGTTTTATACAACGACGTGCTAGGCCAAGGAACTAGCTGAGGAGGCTAAGACAGCAAATGAGAAGGCTAAAGAGTTAGGCAATGAAGTCTTGTTGAAAAAGGGGGAGGTGATCAGGCTGACGGATGAAATCAACCGTTTGCTTGGAATTGAGATGAGGTTAAAAGACGAGGTCGAGGAACTCAAGGCAGATGTTGTTGAAAAAGATACTCGCATCGCCTACCTGGAGGGACAAGTTTCAGAGTTTAATTCGTCCTTGGAGAAGGTGCGTGAGGAAGCCATATCAACCTTCAAGAAGTCTAGCGAGTACAAGAATCGTCTAGACAACCATTATGCTGCTGGGTATGAGGACTTCCGTGCTGATGCTAAGGACGCATTCCCTAACTTGAACTTTGATGCCTTCAAGATTCCTCAAGCCACAGAAAGTTCCTTGCTTATGACGGGTTCTGAGGACATGAATGTGGAGGACGATGCCACTAACGAGGTGAACCAGGACGATCCGTAGAACCCAGCTAGTTGAATTCATCCAGAGTTTTTATGTTCATCTAAAGTGCCCTAGTGTTTTGGGCTTTTCCCATTTTTTTTTTTTAAAACCTATTTGAGTACAATTTCTTCGTCCAAGTTTATGGACGAGTTTTATGAACAGGCACTCAAGGGGTTTTGGACGGTGGTCGTCCACCCTATGAATTTTATATGAATGTATGAATGCTTTTTCTCGTTATTGTTCTTTGTGCTTAAATATTCTTTAAGTTTTGTGAACAAAATTCCATTTATATCATCCATACCATTTTTGGTTATTGTGGGATTTTCCTTGTGGATGTTTATCTCGTTTTGAACATATGGACAAATTCCTTCGTGTATAACATTATGGAATGTTCATTAAGTAATGCTCGTCCATGAACGATGTCCTTTTGCCAGACTTAGTCGTTACTCAAATTTAGGACGATTATTTATTCGTCCATGAAATTTTTTCCAACAAATTCTCGTCCATGGGCTGGATTGTTAAGTTGGATAAATTCGTCTATGGGCCCATGGTGTTTTCACACGCACATTGTTCGTCCATAGTGTAGACGATTGCTCTTAAGGTTTGTCTCGTCTTGAGCTTAGACGGACATGCCTCCGTTTTTCCTGCTTTATCCTTCTCTAAAGGAAAGCTTTTAGAGGATATTTCCTTGCGTCCAAGGATTTTACTCGTTTTTGGCTTTTTGCCTTCCGTGGATCATTTTGAATCATAGAAAATAAAGGATTCCCATACAAACATACATACTTAAAACACACCATATGTATATTCAGAAATCCATACTATGTAATCATTCGTCCACAATCATGGCACATGCTTAAGAGCTTGTGCTTTTAGGGAATTAAAAATACATAATACAACATAACTTCGTCCATGAGCAGCATAAAATACTTATCCACTTAAAACACAATAGTAATAAGCACACTGGAAAATAACATTTAAACACATTATTTAAAACGTCAAAGGATCTCGTCCACCTCATGACTCGTCCATGATCACCTTTCATTGATAGTACCTCCTTAGGTGTTCAACGTTCCATGGGTGCTCTAACTTTCGTCCATCCAGGGCTTCTAGATAGTAGGATCCTTGTCTTTTGAAGTTGATAACTCTGTAAGGTTCTTCCCAGTTTGGTCCCAGTTTTCCGTGGGCCGGATTTTTGGTGGCCAAAGAAACCTTCTTTAGGACGAGATCCCCAATGTTGAAGCGCTTAGGTTTCACCATGGCGTCATGCTGTCTCGCCATGAGATTTTTGTACCTTGCTACTCTCTGCTCTGCGTCCATCCTTACCTCGTCTATGAGGTCGAGATTAAGACGAATCTGTTCATTGTTCTCTTCATCTTGATACTTCATCACCCTATGGCTGGCCATATGCACTTCTGTGGGCATGACTGCTTCGCTCCCATACGCTAACTTGAAAGGAGTCTCTCCTGTGAGAGTCCTCACTGTTGTTCTATAGGCCCACAAAACACCAGGTAATTCGTTCGGCCATACTCCCTTTGCCCCTTCAAGCCGAGTCTTGATAATTTTTAACAAGGATCGGTTTGCGACTTCTGCTTGCCCGTTAGCCTGTGGGTGGGAGGGTGAGGAGTAGTGATTTTTGATCCCGAGTTGTTCACAAAATTCTCTGAAGGGCGTATTATCAAATTGTCGTCCGTTGTCCGACACTAACACCCTTGGTACTCCAAATCTGCATACAATACTCTTCCAAACAAAGTTTTTGACATTTTGCTGCGTGATTTTCACTAAGGGTTTAGCTTCCACCCATTTAGTGAAATAATCTATCCCCACCACCAAAAACTTCATTTGTCTGGTTCCAATCGGGAAGGGACCTAAAATATCCAAACCCCATTGTGCAAAAGGCTAAGGGGCCATCATTGGGGTAAGGAATTCAAATGGTTGCCTAGGAATATTGCTGAATCGTTGACATTGATCACATACCTTAACATACGCCTTAGCGTCAGCTTGGATAATTGGCCAATAATACCCTGCACGGATGACCTTGTGGACGAGTGATCTGGCCCCCGAGTGGTTACCACACGCTCCTTCATGAACTTCTCTTAGTAAATAATTCGCCTCGTCTGGGGCCAAACACCTTATGTATGGTTGTGAAAAACCTCTTTTGTAGAGCACCTCGTCCATGATGATGCACCTGGCCGATCTAACTTTGAGCTTGCGGGCTTCGTCCTTCCCTTCTGGAAGCCTTCTGTCCCTCAGGTATGATACTATCGGGGTCATCCAATTCTCCTCTCCTTGTATTTGCAGCATTTCTGGGAGATCTATGCTGGGCATGTATCATATTTCATCAAACTTGTCCATTGCTTCATTGGCAGAGGCTTCCTTCGCTAGAGTGTCAGCTTCCATGTTCTCTTCCCTTGGGATTTGTACAAAGCTAGCTTCCCTGAATTTCTTTGCAAGGCGTAATACTTTCTTCAAATATTTTCTCATTCTATCTTCCTTGGCTTCACACGTCCCATTTACTTGACCTATGATCAGCTGTGAGTCTCCCAAGACGAGTACTGAGTCTGCTTCTACATATTTGGCCAACTCCAACCCTTTAAGAAGGGCTTCATATTCTGCTTCATTATTAGTAGTTTGGTATTGCAAGCGAACCTTGCACTTTAGCTTGTCTCCTTCTGGTGACTGCAAAACAACTCCTATGCCCCCTGTATGCAGCGTAGATGATCCATCTACATGGACGACCCATCTTCCACTATCATCTTTCCCATCCAAGTCCTCATAACTTGGAGTGAATTCTGCAATGAAATCTGCCAAGGCTTGAGCTTTTATTGCATTCCTCGGTTGGTATCGAACATCAAACTCACTGAGCTCAACGGCCCACTGAATTAATCGTCCTGCAGCTTCAAGTTTGTTCATTGCCTTCTTGAGTGGATGATCAGTCATGACATTGATGACATGACCCTGAAAGTAGTGCCTCAACTTCGTTGAGGCTGTTATTAGCGCGAAGGCTAATTTTTCTATCAATGGGTACCTTCCTTCTGCTCCTCTCAGTGCCCGGCTAGTATAATACACAGGCTTCTGTACCTTTTCTTCCTCTCTGATCAACGCTGAACTTACGACATGTGGGGACACTGCTAAATACAAATATAGTTCTTCTCCTAGCACGGATGGACTTAGCAACGGGGCTGTGGTAAGATATTGCTTTAGGTCCTGGAAGGCCCTTTGGCAATCGTCCGTCCATTCAAACGCCTTCCTAAGGATTTTGAAAAAGGGTAGACACTTGTCGGTGGCTTTTGAGACAAACCTGTTCAGAGCTGCAACTTGTCCAGTTAAGGATTGGACTTCCTTGATGTTCTTCGGTGGCTCCATATCCAATATGGCTTGGATCTTATCTGGATTTGCCTCAATTCCTCTCTCTGAAACCATAAATCCTAGAAACTTTCCCGACGACACTCCGAACGCACATTTACTTGGGTTCAACTTCATCTTGTATCGCCTAAGCGTTTCAAAGGTTTCCTGTAGGTCGTCCAAGTGGCTACTTTCGTCTAAGCTCTTCACAAGCATATCATCCACGTACACTTCCACATTCCGTCCTATCTGTGGACGAAACATGTGATTCACCAACCTTTGATAAGTTGCCCCTGCGTTCTTCAGACCGAAGGGCATCACTTTGTAACAAAACAAACCCTGACTGGTGATGAAGGATGTCTTTTCCTGATCTGCCTCGTCCATCTTTATCTGATTATATCCTGAAAAGGCGTCCATGAAGCTCAACAGTTGATGGCCAGCTGTAGAATCAACCAATTGATCAATACGGGGTAAAGGATAACTATCCTTAGGGCAAGCCTTGTTTAAGTCAGTAAAGTCGACACACATCCTCCACTTGCCGTTTGCCTTCTTTACCATTACTACATTTGCCAACCAATCTGGGTAGTAGACTTCCTGGATAAACTGTGCTGCAGTTAGCTTCTGAACCTCTTCCTTGATAGCCTTCTCTCGTTCAGGGGCAAACACCCTCTTCTTTTGACGAATAGGCTTCGATGAGGGGGATACGTTCAGCCGATGAGTAATTACACTTAGATCAATGCCAGGCATATCGTCATGACTCCATGCAGAAACATCGGCATTCTTCTTTAGGAACTGGACGAGGTCTTCTTTCGCCCTCTTCTTCATACTTGTCCCAATTCTAGTAAACTTCTCACTATCATTTTCTTGCAATAAAACATCTTCCAATACCTCAGTCGGTTCTACCACAGTTTTTCTTTCTTCTATAATCATAGCTTGCATTTGCTTGTCCACAACTAACATGGCTAGGTAACATTCTCTGGCTGCCAACTGATCTCCTTGTGCCTGTCCCACCCCGCACTCCGTAGGGAATTTAACTGACAGATGATAGGTAGACGTTACCGCCTTCCAACTATTCAAAGTTGGTCTTCCAATGATAGCATTGTATGAGGAGGAACAATCCACCACAAGGAAATTCACTTCTTTAGTTACTTGCTGCGGGTATGACCCCACCACTACAGGTAATGTAACGGTGCCTACGGGCTGCACTTTCATTCCTCCAAATCCTATCATTGGTGAACATGCAGGACGAAGCTGATCTCGTCCAATCCTCATTTGCTGGAAGGCGGGATAATACAATATATCTGCGGAGCTTCCATTATCCACCAACACTCTCCTGGTTTTGTAATCTGCTATGAGCAGGGTAATGACGATTGCATCGTCATGCGGATGATGGATCCTTTCAGCTTCTTCGTCCGTAAAAGTGATGGTTGGTTCGTCTGTTTCCTTCGTCCTTGGGGGTCGTCCAGAAAGTTGGACATTCTGCACCGCTTTGAGGTACGTCTTCTTTGCCTTGGAGGATTGCCCCGTCGACGTCCCACCAATGATGACTATTATTTCTCCAAGTGGAGGCCGTGATGATTCTTCCATCTTCGCTTTCAATTTTTCATCTTTATGGTCTCGTCCAACGAAATGCCTCAATTTTCCTTGTCTGATGAGATTCTCAATTTGCTGTTTCAAGTCATAACACTCATCCGTGTCATGCCCATGATCCCTGTGGAAGCGACAATATTTATTCTTATTGCGCTTGTTAGGATCTCATTTCATCTTTTCTGGCCACTTCAAGGAAGGATCATCCTTGATCTGCATGAGCACTTGATCGAGTGGGGCATTCAAGGGTGTGTAATTCTGATTCCGTGCTGGTGGGCCTGCCTTCCTGTTATCCCTGTCTCGATCCTTCTTGTCTTCCGGCCGTCCCTTTTTTGGACGAGGCCCTTGGTCAGGATGACGCGGGGGGTTGGCTTCCATTCTCTCAACTCTCTTCCTCTTCTTAGCTATGATAGCGTCTTCTGCATTCATAAAGTTTTGGGCTGAATGGACGAGTTCAACCATGGATTGGGGCTCTTTTTCATACAACTTATGAATAAATAAATCAGAGTTAACCCCATTGTGGAAGGCTGCCAATAGGAGCTTGTCGTCCACTTCGTCTACTGTCAAGGCTTCCCTATTGAAGCGCGTGATGAAGGAACGCAGGCTCTCATTTTCTCCTTGCTCTATGGTCAGCAAACTGGACGAGGAAAGTTTGTGTCTTTGTCCCCCAATGAAATTATTGACGAACAGCTTGCTCAACTCCTCGAAAGAACTTACAGAATTCAGGGGTATTTTGCTGAACCATACATGCGCTGGTCCCTTAAGGGTCGTAGGGAAGGCTCTGCACATGATCTCGTTCGGAACTCCTTAGAGATGCATTGTTGTCTTGAAAGTAGCAATATGATCAAAGGGATCACGTGTTCCATCATATGAGTCCAAGGAAGGCGTTTTAAACTTAGGCGGCAAGGGTGCCTATTGATGGAAGCAGAAAAAGGGGAGTCTGTTCGGTGGACCAAATCCTCTACAGGATTTACCCTTCTCATGTTCTCCTTCATCTCGTCCATAACCTTCTTCATCTGATCCATTTCTTTCTCCAGATGTAGTACCCTTCGCGAAGTGGTGCCTCTTGATTGAATCTCGGGCTCAACATTTTCTCCTTGACTTTGAGATTGTCTCTCAGCTTGTCCTTCTCGTCAATGCCTTTCTATCTCCCTAGTCAACTCTTGGTTTTGGCGGGTTAATTCCGCCATCGCAGCCGCCATGGATTGTATGTGTTGGATGGAAGGCGATTGCGTGGCAGGCGCTGATTGGTGATTTCGATAGGGATGGCTAGAAGCATCCCTACTCCCTTGATGGCCTGGGCTAGTAGCCCTCGATCTGGTCCGAACCATTCGACTTTTGTCCCAGGAAAAGCAAATCGCAAATCGTTTCACGAAAGTGTAAAATATTTGTTCCCACAGACGGCGCCAACTGATGATGTATAGAATCAGTTAGTTGAACACTTCGGCTTCGGTGGACTATAGCGCTAGTGGAGGCCTACAAAGAGAGACAGCAGTCAAAGGGTGACCGGGGTGAGCCGGCCAAACACCCTCCGATGGTGAAGTTAGTTTCTCTTTTTCTGGAGTTTCAATTTTACTCAATGTAAAATCTCAGGAAATTCATACCTCTGCATGGTGAAGACCGGGCCTTATATAGGGTGCTCTAGGGCGGTTATTAATTCAATAACTTCCCCCAGAATCTTGGAATTCGGACATAACCTCCTCAACGGCTACAAAAAATTATAACCGCCGTTGGAAGTTACATGTATTGGAGGGATTGGCGGCGATGAACACGGGTCGATGAAACGCTATGAAGTTCGCCAAGTGTTAGCGTGGTCGTCCATGTGCTCTGCGCATGGACGACTCTTTGCCGTGTCGTAGTGGGGTCGTCCATGCACCTTGTGCATAGACGATTCTCTCGATTTGATTTCCTGGAGTGACCAATTTCCCAACATCCTAAAGACGAGACATTTGGACGAATTGAAGATGGCCTGATGTTTGGCTAACCGCAACTCTCTGGACGACTCATCTAGATGAACCATAGATGTCATTTTCTGTTATACATCAGAAGCTATATGTGATATTCCACTAAGTCGAAGGCAAGTACTAGATTCAGTATATTGGAAGCATAGCAAGGATGGCAACTTCACAGTAAAGTTAGCAAACAAGGTTGCATAGTCTCTCTTGAAGAAGGAAGATTAGGTTGAACCATCATCAGGAAGTGGGGTTAATAAGGTATGGGCTGCTATATGGAAGTTAAGGATCCACAACAAGATGAAGGTGTTTAGGTGGCGAGAGTGTCATGATATTCTCCCAACAAGAAGGAACCTAAAGAAGAAACGGGTTTTGATGAAAGATTTGTGTCCATTCTGCTCCAGATTTCAAGAATAAACCATTCATGTTTTATAGGAATGTACAGCTGCTTAAGATATTTGGCATGGTAGTGCTAGGGCCTTACAGAAATACGAGACTGGGCAAACTGATTTTGTAGCTTTGTTGGAGTATTTGTTGGATCAGATGGAGAAAATAGAGGTGGAGCTAATGATGGTGCAAGCATGGTTGATCTAGAATCAACGAAACAGAGTGGTGCATGGAGGAAAATTTTTTGAATAAGGTTGGTTGAATAAGAGAGCTGCTAAATTGCTTGAGGAATTCCAGAGGTCACAGGAGAGCTTACAAGCTAATGTAGTGCACGGTGTGGCTCGCCAGGTATTGCAGAACGATGGAACCATTTGGCAACCACCGCCTTAGTCCATGTATAAGTTGAATTATGACACAGCAGTGTTCGCAAATAACACCAGTTCTGGGTTCAGTGCTGTGATCGGAAACTCAATGGGAGAAGTTATGGCAGCGATGACAGCCAAGGGCCTAGTAGTCCAATGCAGTGAGGAGGCAGAATTGCTCACTTGTCGTAAGGCAATGGAGTTAGCAAAAGATGCTGGCTTTACGATTCTGATAGTGGAAGGTGATAGTATCAACACTATGAGGAGTATTGTTTCAGCCAAGGATAACCAGTCAACTCTTGGGCATATTGTTGAAGACATTCGGCATTTGATGGGAGCATTGGAGTGGATTTCTGTGAGTTGCACTAAGAGAAATGGAAATAAGGTGGCATATGTGCTTGCTAGATATGCCCAACATGTTAATTTTGATTTATTTTGGATGGAAGAGGTTCCGTCATTTGCTTATGATTCTGTAAACTTTGATGCTTCTTTGATTTAAATGAAAGTTGAATCCAGTCTCATTTAGAATCATGATTGTATTGTGTTGGCAAACTAAGAGCAAAACATGTCTAGTCTAAGTGTTTAGGCAATAATTAAATAAGTGTGTTTTCAAGATTTAAAGTCCAGCTGATTACAGAAAAGAGAAGTCAAGTTCTGCCTTTCTCGATCTATTGAGAATTAGACTTGACTAGTCAAAAATTGCAGACACAGTTTTTTGCAAAAGTTTATTTCAATCCAATCTCTACTTAAATGTTTAGGGTTTCACTTAAACTTCTCCACATATAAAAGGGAAACCCTAGCCACGTTTTAAGGACTTTTGGAAGACTTATGTGTTACTATTTGTGAGATCTGAAAGGTTATGCACCTTCTAACTACACAAGATTCTACCGAAGCTTAAACTACAATCAAGGATTGGTAGAACTAGTTGCTGCATTAAGATCAACAAGAAAGAGTGATTTGAAACTTTTGAGTGGAGTCTCAAAGTCACAAGCAAGGGTGTGCTTGTGTTGCTGTAAATCTAAAGAAGAGAAGGAGTCTATAGATTTGGAACTTGCACATGGTTGTGTCAGTAAGTTACTACATGAGGTAATATTAGATTTAGGGTTAAATATTTTGTAAAATCTTCAATTCTCTTATAGTGGATTTGGTTTATCTTGAAAATAGTTAGGTTAAATCCTCCCCAGATTTTTACCTTGAAACGGGATAGTTTCGTTGGTTTTCTTGGATAATTATATCGTGATGTTATTTACTTTTTCGCAACTTTGCATGATATGATTTATTTGTGTTTGTAGACGACTAAATTTCTAGTTCGAAATAAATCAAACAAGTAAAAATAGTTGCACAAATGCGAATTTGTATTGATGATTGTGGTATAATTCTCTGTGATTACAAAAGAGTTATCCCCTGATTCGATCTCCTTACAAGACTTTATTGATTTGGATTTGTAGTAATGTGATTGTGGCTTGAACACAAAATATCCCTCAATTTAGTTGAAAGATGGATCGAAGATTGCTAAAACGGAATTACAATGAATTTCTGGCTAGGAGCTTGTTAGAAACCCTTTGTTCTTCACGTTCTTCGTGTTCTTCGTGTGTTCTTCGTGTTCTTGGATTTATGGTAGAAGTTCTTTGGTGCTTTAGAGGCTTGAATCCGCAGAACTTCACCAATTTGTGATTTGTTGGTGTTTTCGGACACTTCAGGCTTGATTCCCGCAAACTTTTGGATCTAGGCGGATGATTTGGATGATTTTCCTTCGAATGTTCTTCGTATTCGAAGTTGAAGTTCTTGAAGTTCTAGGAGGCTTTAGAGCTTGATTCCGGCAGAGCTTCTGGACTTCTGAGTGTTTCAAAATGATCTCCTCCTCCTGAATGCCTTAGGAAGGCTTCTATTTATAGGAGTTTTGGGGTAGGTAAGTGACACATGGCGGCATCTGATTGGTGACACATGGCAGAGCTTGATTGGTCCGCTTATGTCATCGCTTGCACAGGCTGGAATGATTGTGTCATCGCTTACACGTGCGAGGTTGCTTAGGTCATTGCTTACACGTGCGAGGCTGCTTATGTCATCGTTTGCACGAGCTGATTTTTGATTGGTTCTTGCATGACACTTGGCAAATTTCTGTTGGTTTCTGAATAGTGCTAGCAAAACCTAGCAGCAATATGTGGCGCTTCGTAATTGGCTGCATTTTGTGGACTTGGTACTGTGACGTGTCAGCTTGTGATAGGTCGGGAATTTTCCTTCTCTACAAATGCCCCCTCGAGACTCATTCACACACACAGTTTCAGAATGCGGTGTGAGAATGAGTTTCGAAAACAGATTTCTACTCCTGGTTCTTCAAATGAAGTAATTGAAGGTGGTGGAGCTTTCAGCAGGATGAGATAATTTCCGAGGAGTAGACCCACCCATATGAAAGGTTTTGATGAGGCTGGGAAGAGGTTTGCAAGTATTTGAATGTACTTACATGACCGAGCTTTCTCAGCAGAGGTTAAGTTGAAGTAACTTCAGAAGAGTGTTTTTGGATTGTTGGCGGTGATCACATGGTGTAGAAGATGGGGAAGACGTGAGGATGGTGGATGAGTACAGCGTGCAGAGCCATGGGGCTAGCCTCGTGTTTTTAAGAACCGCTGGTGAAGTTATATCAGAAGAGTATACTTCAGATTGCGGCGAGGCCATGTGGGAAAGTGATTGAGTGCGCATGCGTCATCGTTTTACCCCGGTTGAAGTAATTTCGGAAGCTTATGGGTTCTGGAGATGACGGTGTTGGTGGTGAAGAAGACGGGGATGAAGCAAAGCGAATGGGTGAAACATACGCCACCATGGTTCTGATCCTGTATGTCAGGAACCTTCTGATATAGGTGTTTCTGCGAGATACACCTTTGAAAATGGGGTGGCTGTATGTTGCTTGCGGTCTGGCAGTAAGTGATTGAATGTGCGTGTGGAAAGGGACCAAACCGACAGACATTAAGTTGAAGTAATTTCAGAAGTGTTCCTTCTGAAATTCTTCAAGTTGAATTTAAGTTGGAGTAATTCCAGAAAGTGTGTTTTGAGTTACCAGCAACGATGACCTCTGGATTGCACGCCGATGGGAACATGGAATACGGCTTCGGCAACCCTTTACCAGCCCCAAAGGCTGAACTCTGATGAGCTGGTGCCCCGGAGGTCGTTTCAAGTGTTGGATGAAAGACAATTTGTAGGATACCCCAACACTTTTTACCACCTTCACCTCTTGACACTTGTTGGGAAAGCACAACAAAGATGAGGGTGGAGCTAACTCGTGATTCTGGTCTTAAAAACCAGCCGAGTTGCTGTTTATTTCGAACTGCTGCTTCTGCTGGAGGACCAAGCAATTGGAGAGAGACTACAAAAGCCCTGAGGTTAGGAACAGGTGTCTCTGCTGGACTTGGATTTCCTGGCCAACCAAATCTGAGGAAGCATGGAACCACAATGCAGGCCTTGTTATGAATAATTTTATGAACGACTGTGGTCGTTAGGTGGAGAAACAAAACTTGTTTGGATCTCAAAACTACAATGATGCTGTGAAGAGGGTTTCTGCCGAACCATGGGAGGGTTGATTTCTCACTGATTATGAAGTGATATTGGTTGTTGAGTGTTGAGAATGATGAGGCCATAGTGAGAAATGGCCGTGAGGAGGAGGATTTGAGAATTTGAAAGAAGCAAATCTTCATTTATGACTCAGTGTTTTTCTGGATGAGTTTTTGATGAATCCGGCCCTCCTATTTATAGCAAAGAGACGAAGAATGGTGGATGGATAGTTGAGAATGACGGATGTGAATTTTTGGTGAGACTGATGGATGAGAATGGTAGGTTGGAGACCGGTAGAAAACGAGAACGGTAGGTGAGAGATGCGGAATGGTAGGTGAGAATGTTTGGCACCGAAATGGGAATGGTAGGTTTGAACGTTCGGCACCGAAAGGGGAATGGTAGTTGGACGGGTGACCCGATGCAATTTCAAATTCAAAACGCACTTGTGAGAGTCCATCTATATTTTGAAAGAGGAGCCTTGATGAAGTCTGGAAAATAACCTTGAGGGGATCCAAACTAAATAGATGAATCTCGAATCTTGATTTTGGGAGCTTAAGCTTTGGATATTGTCAGTACTTTGGAGATGTGGGTTAGATGGATGACCTTCAAGTCATGAAAAACTATGCAAGACAAACTTGGCTCGAAAATCTTAACTTTGGTTTGATTTTAACACAGAAAATCAACTAGCTTGGAATTGAGTTATTTGTGCAATTTTTGAGTCTCAAATGATGGAACGGACTCCAAAATTGGAATGTACGCGAAAAATTGAGCAAGATAGGTCCATCTTCAAAATTTTGACTTTTTGGTCAACATTTACGCAAAAGTCAAGTTTTTAGAAATTGGTCGTTTGCACAATTTTCGAGTTTCGAATGAAGAAACGGATCCCAAAATCGGAATGTACTCGAAAAACTGAGTGAGACAGGTCCATCTTCAAAATTTTGCCTTTTTGGTCAAAGTCAAAGTTTTAACTTGGTCAAAGTTTTTTTTTTTTTTTTTTTTTTTTTTTTTGTGGCGGTTCGGTCCGGGTCGGTCCGGGTCAAACGGGTCAGACCGGGGTAGTGGAGGATGACGTCATCGGTGACGTCATGCTCTGAGACCGGCTTGTGGCGCGTGTGCGCTTGTGGCGCGTGTCAGCGCGTGGCGCGTGGGATAGAGGGTCCGGCGCGTGTGAGCGCGTGAGATCTGATGGTGGCGCGTGAGCTTGACGCCGGAACTTCTGGAGGCGCGTGGCGGCGCGTGTGTCATATTTTGGGCCTGAAAATTTCAGGTTTTGCAGAGTAAAGGCCGTAGAACACTATGGCATGGTCTTTTTTCTGAATTGGTGGCCTGATTTTCACAGATTTCAAGGATTAATCCGTTGGCCATCGCGAGCTTCTGGAGGCGCGTGGCAGCGCGTGGCGGCTCCTTTGATGATGAAATTTTTGGGTTTTGTAGATCGAGGGCCTCTGGATCGAGTGGTAATGCTGTTTTCTTGAAATGAAGTCTGGATTTGTACAAATATGAAGGAGTAGGCCGTGGTCCTCTGAAGCTTTTGGTGGAGCGTAGCCAACAATCTGAACAAAGATTTTTCAGCTTAGGCATGTCAAAGTTTGCAGAAGACTTCTCTGAGTTTTGAATTTTGTAAAACCTTGTCAGAAGCTTTTGGAAATTTGGACTGCAGATGGTTGGTATTGTTAGAATTATTGCCATTTTGGTTTGCTTTGGCTGTGGCCATCCTGACATTTTTTGACAATTGTTAATCTGTAATTGCCTTTGCATTCAAGGTTGGTGCAGTTTTCTTTGACTATGAATACATGAGTTGCAAAGTCTGACTTTGAACTCCACAAACTTCTCTATATAAGGCCATCCGAGCATACACTAAATTGCACAAGTGTTATCTTCAGTTCTCAATACTTTTCAAGTGTAGAAAAACTCTGCCTCTTCACTTCTCACTTTTTTTTTTTTTTAGCATACTCAGTTTGTACTAACACTTTTTTTTTTTGGTAACAGGCTAGAGATTACAATTGAACCTCTCTCTTTCTCTGATCTTTTTTTTTTTTTTTTTTTTTTAAGGTTATTTAGACGTGCTGTGAGATTTTCTTCTAACGATTTTTTTTTGTTGCTTGTTTTTTGTCATGCAGCATGCTTTCTTTAACAACTAAGCCGCACCAACACTTGTCTTTTTCACGCAGCCATCTCATTAGTTATAGCCACATCAAGAATTTCTACCATGAAGACATGCCAGCATTTGTAGTCATGCCAATATTTCATTCACGCCAAAGCCATGCCAACACCCTTTTTTTTTCATGAAACTATGACAACACTTTACTTGCACTGAAGTCGTGAAGATATTCATTTTTGCCGTGAAGCTACATCAACACTTCACTCGCACTGAAATTGCACCAACATCCATCTTTGCCATGACAACACTTTATATTGAAACTGTGCCAACGTTCATCTTTGTCATGAAGCTATGCCAACACTTCACTCACACCAAAAACTGCACCGACGTCCATCTTTGTCATGAAGCCATGTCAACATTAGCACTGGAGCTAAACATCGGGATTTCAAGACGTTGAAGATGCAAGGAGTCCCCATCAAGACTTTGAAGATGGAAGGAATCCCCGTCAAGACTTTGAAGATGCAAGGAGATGCCAACTAAATCTTGAAGATGCAAAGAGTCCTTATCAAGACTTTAAAGATGGAAGGAATCCCCGTCAAGACTTTGAAGATGCAAGGAGATGCCAACTAAATCCTGAAGATGCAAAGAGTCCTTATCAAGATTTTGAAGATAGAAGGAATCCCCGTCAAGACTTTGAAGATGCAAGGAGATGCCAACTAAATCTTGAAGATGCAAAGAGTCCTTATCAAGATTTTGAAGATGGAAGGAATCCCCGTCAAGACTTTGAAGATGCAAGGAGATGCCAACTAAATCTTGAAGATGCAAAGAGTCCTTATCAAGACTTTGAAGATGCAAGGAAATACCATCAACAACTCAACATTGCACGAACATGCCTATAGAAGCAAAGTGATGCAACACCAATAATCTATCCTTATCTTGGAGAAAGATGACGTCATCCAGATTTCAGAAATATGATGTGAAATGACACCACTCAGAAGGGAGATGATGTGGTTCAAATTCTAGAGCTATGAAGTGACACAACTTAGAAGAGGGACGATGTAGCTTAGACTTGCAAGGTACAAGAAAATGCCCCCAAGAGATAAGTGATGCAAAAGATACTTCAGCAACGTGGGAGAGTGTCCATGGAAGATAGGCAATGCCATGCAGACTTCATTTCTTGCAAAAGTGGTTGAAAATTTCATTTTGCTTCACAACCAAGAATCAACTTATGTTCATCATCATTTCAAGGATAGCTAAGCAACATCAGCTCCTTGCAGTCTTTATCTTCGACTACAACGATCTTCGATCATCTTGTTGAGTAGTTGACTGCCTTTAAGTAATGTCTTGCCGACCAAAGGAGCCTTAAAAGCATATTGACAACTGTTGCAAAATTCTTCAAGCCAGACTGAAAATCATTCTTCTTTTCATGTGACTGAACTTAGTGACAAGCACAAAGCTGCCTACGTACCCCCGAAAGGGATCAAGTCATTACGTAGTTCAAGAATGGTTTTTTTTTTTTTTTTTTTTTTTTTTTTTTTTTTGGATATTTTCCTTTTTGGATGATTTCTTTGTTTTTTTTTTTTTGTTGTTTTTTTTTTTTGTTTTTTTTTTTTGTTTCTTTTTTTTTTTTTTTTGTTTTTTTTTTTTGATGATTTTTTTTTTTAGTGTATGACTGAACTCAGCAAAAGAAATACTAAGTTGCCTACGTACCCTTGGGAGGGATCAAGTCATCACGTAGTTCAAAATGGTTTTTTTGTTTTTTTTTTTTTTTTTTGCAAAAAAAGGGGGGCTCAGTGTGTAATAGTGGGTATCACCACTAATCGAACCCGAGACCTCTCAAGGGCGAATTGGGCATCCAACCACTACACCACACTAGCAATTGGTGACATAGAGTGGGATTGATTTCTCTTTATTGGTATGCTTTCAAAGGTAATGGGAAGACATCATGTACCCTTGCAGCATTACAGTGGGCAGTTTAAGCTCTTGCCGAGGAGCAATTCTCGATGTTCAAGCATAGAAGCGTTTGAGGAACTTCCCATTGATGGGGCCGATCCTTACACCATCATTATCAATTAATTTATAAGCTCCATTGGTGTAGACTTCTTGCACAACATAAGGGCCATCCCATTTTGAAGTGAACTTATTGCCTGTACGATGAGTTGTGATGATAGGTCTTCGAACAGCGAGGACTAAGTCACCAACTTGGAATGATCGTGGTTTAACTTTTTTATTGAAGGCGCTCGAAAGACGAGCTTGATAACACTCAAGGCGTTGTTGGGCCTCGAGCCTTTTCTCATCAAGTGCCTCTAATTCTTGCAATCTGAGCTTGACATTTTCTTCTCCAGTCAATCCTTCTTGAATGGCAATCCGTAATGATGGGATTTGACGTTCCAAAGGAAGGACGGCTTCCACTCCGTAGACAAGAGAATATGGCGTCGCTTGAGTGGGCGTTCGAAATGTTGTTCGATATGCCCATAATGCTTCTCCGATTCTTTCATGCCAGTCTCGCTTCGTCTTGGAGACCACCTTTTTCAACAAACTGCCAAGTGTCTTGTTAAATGCTTCAGCTAGTCCATTTGCCGGGGCATTGTACATGGAGGAGTTATATTGTTTAAACTCAAACTTCTCGCATAGTTCCGTCATCAACCTATTGTAGAATGGTTTCCCATTATCAGTTATGATATAACGAGGGACACCATATCGATAGATCAAATGAGTTCGAATGAAATTGACTACTGTCTCTTTTTTCACTTCCCTGAGGGGTACAGCTTCCGCCCACTTTGAGAAGTAATCGGTTGCGGCCAAGATGTACAAATGGCCACCGGATGACTTTGGTAGTGGTCCTATCGCATCAAGCCCCCATGCCTCAAAAGGCCAAGAAGCTACAGTTGGGTGTAGAGGTTCTGGCGGCTGGTGGATGAAGTTTGCGTGATACTGACAAGCTTCACATTTCTTAGCGCACTCCATGGAATCTTGCACCATTGTAGGCCAATAGTAACCCATTCGTTTGATCCTGTAATGTAACTTAGGGCCCGACTGATGTGCGCCACATATTCCAGAATGAGCCTCCTCTAAGGCTTGTTTAGCCTCCTCCTCTCCTAAGCAACGAAGAAACAATCCATCAAATGAACGGCGGAAGAGAGTGTCTTTATAGTAAATGAACCGAGCAGCCCTCCGCCGAATTTCAGTCTTGTGGCGTTTATCATCCGGGAGTCTTCCATGTTGAAGGTATTCAATGATCGCTTGTCACCAATCTTCTTTTTCAACAAGGCATACCGAAATGATGTTGGCTTGCTCTTCTTCCTCTTCTTCAATTACGAGAGGTACCACCCACCTCTGGGAAATAGCAACTTTGGTGGTCTCTTCTTGGGATAATGCCAAGGCGGTAGCTAAGTTAGCCAAAGCATCGGCCTGTCTATTCTCCTTTCTTGGTATATGCTCCAATGTGATGGCCTCAAAATTTTTTAACAACTTCTTCGCATATTGGCAATAGGGGATGAGGTCTTCCTTTTTGACGTCATACTGCTCCAAGATTTGGTTGATAACCAATTTGGAGTCCCCAAAGATCTCAAGTTGCGATATGCTCATTTCAATGGCCATTTGTAGACCAATAATCAATGCTTGATATTCGGCTACGTTGTTAGAGCAAAGTTCGCTTAATGAGAACGAGTACAGAAGTATTTGCCGTTGTGGAGAAACAAACACTACACCTGCCCCCGCTCCTTCTCGACGTGCAGCCCCATCAAAAAACATCATCCATGGTGGCATTACTTCAATGTAGAACACGTCTTCATCCGGGAAATCATCGGAGAATTCCCAATCAGACGGAACTGGGTGATCAGCCAAGAAATCTGCTAATGCTTGTCCCTTGACAGCTTTTTGTGGGACATATGTAATGTCATATTGTTGTAGCAAAACCGCCCATCGAGCTATACGACCCGAAACCACTGGCCTAGAAAGGACATACTTAATTGGGTCCGCTTTTGCTATCAAACGAACCGTGTATGCTTGCATGTAGTGCTCCAGTTTATCTATAGCAAAGAAAAGAGCAAGACACATCTTTTCAATAGGAGAGTAATTTAATTCAGCTCCATTGAGAGTTCGACTGAGATAGTAAAGGGCTCTTTCTTTCCCCTCTTCATTTTCTTGCGCCATAAGAGCACCCAGAGACCTTTCTTGTGCCGCGATGTACAACACTAAAGGCTTTCCTGGAATAGGAGCACCCAAAACTGGAGGGTTAAGCAAGTATTTTTTGATGCGTGCAAAAGCATTGCTACAAGCCTCATCCCATTCAAAGTGCACATCCTTCTTCATCAATCTATTGAAAGGTTGACATCGACCAGCCAAGTTCGAGATAAATCGTCGGATGTAAGCTAGTTTTCCCTGCAAGCCTCTAAGTTCTCGCAGATTCTTGGGCTCTGGCATTTTCTGGATAGCCTCAATTTTGGACTGGTCAATTTCAATACCGCGATGCCTTACAACAAAACCAAGAAATTTCCCAGACGTTACGCCAAAGGCGCATTTGCGTGGGTTCATTTTAAGCTGATATTTTCTTAGGCGGTTGAACACGGATCGCAGATCTACCAGATGGTCTTCCCTTCTTTTGGTTTTAACCACCAGATCATCGACGTAACACTCCACGTATTTGTGAAGTACATTATCAAAGATCTTTTGCATGGCCCGTTGATAAGTAGCACCGGCGTTCTTTAATCCAAAAGGCATTACTTTGTAACAGTAAATGCCCTTAGGGGTACGAAAAGCTGTGAGCTCTTCATCCTTAGGATTCATTCGAATTTGGTTGTAACCCGAAAAACCATCCATGAAAGATAAAGCTTCATGACCAGTAGTGGCGTCAACCATGACCTCAGTGATGGGTAATGGAAAATCATCCTTAGGACATGCATTGTTCAAATCACGGAAGTCAACGCACACTCGGATTTGTCCATTCTTCTTTTTAACCGGGACGATGTTAGCGATCCATTCTGGGTACTGCACTTCACGAATGAAACCCGCTTCGATTAGCTTATTGACCTCAGTTTCTATTTGAGGGATAAGCTCCGGCCGAAACCGTCTTTGGGCTTGTTTAACTGGGCGCACGCCTTTCTTTACTGCCAAATGGTGTACAGCAATACTTGGATTGAGCCCGGGCATTTCCTTGTAAGTCCAAGCAAACACATCTTTGTATTCTACTAGGAGCTTGAGGTACTCTTCTTCTTCTTCAGGGGTGAGAAGCGCACTGATGAAAGTTGGCCGAGGTTCTTCAGCAGTCCCTAAATTGACCTCTTTAAGTTCATCAACTGTAGCCTGTCCTCCATCTTCCAAGGCTGGAGGAGCTTCCTCGACCTCTTCATCTTCAGCATCTGAAATTGTATCCTCTTCTATTGTAATATGAAACGAGGATGATACCTCTTCAATTTGCTCATTATGGGCGAGTGACTGACTTGTGTGTACAATCGTTCGCCTTTTGACCTTGAGCGATCCTTCAATGCTGATATCTAAGGCAAAGTTACGCTTCATGCGTGAGGGAATGCTACTGCGGATCTCGTCATTGGCTTTCTTCTCCCTTTGATTCTCAAGGTTTATTGAATTTTGAGAATGATTATCACCAGGCCTTTTTGTTGCCCCCAATCTATCAAAGACTGATTTACAAGCAAGAGTGTCACAATTTTGTGTTAAGCAAGTTGTATTTAACCTGTCGAACACTGTAACTCGTGATGATGAGCCCTCAATGCGATCAAACACTGAGACCCGTGATGGAAGGTGATCTTTTCTTCGATTCAAATTCTCGTCGTCCTCCACTGTTATGTATTGGGAACTTGAAACATTGGTTTTCCTCTTGATCCATATCTGAGTTGGTTGCTCTGGAGTATAACCTAATCCGGTCTTTGGGATAGGAATCTTATGCCCTTCAAGTCGCATTTTCCTTTGTGTTTTGCTAAGGCCATGCATCTTTTCTCCAGTAGCCTCTGGAATTAGCTCCCCTAAGTCTCCTTGTTTTGAGAAATCGAAGCCTGCCTTGGCCAACAGCCTATATGCCTTTGGGTCGAACCCTTCTTTTGTCCGCTCACTTGGTAGAATACCATGCTCTGTCAAATTTCGTGAAGGCCTCACGAATCCCTTTAGTGGTTTCGAGGGCAAAGGATTTGTGGATGAAGTTAGAGGCATGGCATGATTTTCTTTCAATATGGCTACATCCTCCCTCGTGAGTTTTGTAAAAGGCTTTTCCATGTCTTCTGTAGGTCGAAGGCATTCCACAAATGGTGACTGTCCATTCTTGCGGTGTGACAATGGTACATAACGGAGGACTGGAGAATTATTGGAAGGTGTCGAAGTTTCAGCTTTTATTGAATTACTGGTAGATTCACTAGAACGATCATTCCCGCATTCTGGACTTTTCTTTGAGGAAGGATTATTCTTTTCAGTGATGAATCTAACATGCTTCTTTTCACTCTGCTTACTTTCCATTGGCGGGATCTCAACTGGGAGGACTTCACTGGCAATGTCATCTTCTATATAAAATTTTGCGTCAGCAAAATGAGCTTCAGTCTCAGCAAAAGGCTTTAAATCAGCATTGACCTTTTTTATTCCACCTTGAAGATATTTGAAACATTGATGCAAAGTTGATGGCACTATTCCATTCCCATGGATCCACGGACGTCCTAACAACATGTTGTAGGTTGTCTTGGCATCGATGACATGGAACAAAACGTTACTTGTCAATTCTCCAATGATTAACTCCAAATGTATCATGCCGATTGCACGTTGTCCTCCTTGGTTAAAACCTTGAATGACCAAACGACTGTGTGATAATTCCTCCATGGTCAGACCAAGTCGTCTCATTGTCATTTTTGGTAGTATATTAACAGCTGATCCTCCGTCAATGAGGATACGATCGATCTTTTGTTCACGAGTATAGCCAGAGACATAAAGTGGACGATTGTGGGGCTTAGAGCCTAACAACAAATCCTCATCAGTGAAAGTTAAGTCTGGAGAGCACGCGTAACATTCCTGGGTTTGTTGAAGCGCGTTGGTAGAAGGAGCGCATATCTCTGGTTTTTCAAGAGTTTGAGCGAGCGCTTCTTTTGGTGAGATGGAAGATTGCAAGGGTTCCATTTCCTCAACTTGAGATTGGTGTTCCTCCGAAGATGGCAAAGTCTCGTCTTCATCACCATGGCCAACGTTCTCCTCCTCATCTTGAATCTCGCAATGAGAGACTGTGTGAACGGCCTCAGCCGAGGCATTTTGAAAGAATTTTCGAGGGAAGAATTCTTCCAATGTGACGAGATTTCGAAGTTTTTGGGTTCGTGCTGAATTGTCAGACATTTTTGTTCCCAGTTTTTCTTGCCTTTTGTCACTTCTCTTTGACCAAGGCTGAATCTGGTTTTGTGCTTTCCTAGACTCTTTGGTGATCAAATGAAGAGGGAATGTACGTTTCTTCTTCCATCTCCTGCGAGTAACCACCGTCCAACCTTCTTCCTCATCCATTGTTGACCTTTCATCGTCATTTGAATCATAATCAGGTGCCTTTTGTGAGATCTGAACCTGAATAGGTTCTAGAGAACCAAACTGAATGAGAGTGGTATTTGCCCCCTGTTTAGTAGTTGGAGACATACAACTAGGTAACCCACAAGCAAAGGTTACAAGGTTTGACTGAGCAACATCATTAAAATCCAAGTCAATTTTCCCTTCCTTGGCAAGCTTCATGATGAGTTCTTTAAGAACAAAGCATTTTTGGATTGGATGGCTTATGATGCGATGATAGTTGCAGTAGTTCGGGTTGTCCACTTTCCCCATCTCCTCCGGCCGCTTGCATTCTGGCAATTCAATTAACTTCAACTTGAGCAATTGTTCTAGCATTTCGGGCATATCGGTATCTAGGAAAGGATACACTTTTTGTTCCCATTCCTTGAGTGATGAGCGCCGCGTCTCCCGCTGTTGGCCTACATCGGGCCTCTTTTCATTGGCCTTCACATTTCTTGTTGAAATTTTGACTGGGGCAAGGTTGACATTCATTGAGTCTTTGACATTACCTTTCGGATTCCTGTCATTTTTCCTCATTTCCCGTTTCTCTTTCCTTTCGTCAGGTACGGGAGGTTTTGTATTTCCATGGTTTGAGATACTCAATTCCATGTCATGCGCACGAGTTGCTAACTCTTCAAATGTTCGGGGCTTTATCCCTTGAAGGATGTAAAGAAGTCCCCAATGCATGCCTTGGATGCACATCTCTATGGCAGATATTTCAGAAAGTCTATCCTTGCAATCTAGACTCAAAGAACGCCATCGATTGATATAATCAACGACAGGCTCATCTTTCCATTGTTTGGTATTGGTAAGTTCCATCATGCTCACCGTGCGCCGTGTGCTATAGAATCGGTTGAGAAACTCTCTTTCAAGTTGTTCCCAGCTATCGATTGACTCGGGTTCTAAGTCTGTGTACCAATCAAACGCATTTCCCTTCAGTGAACGAACAAACTGCTTTACCAAGAGGCCTCCTTGAGTCCCCGCATTCTCACATGTTTCTACAAAGTGAGCCACATGTTGCTTAGGGTTTCCTCTGCCATCAAATTGTAAGAACTTGGGGGGTTGATACCCATTTGGCATCCTCATATTATCGATGCGCTTTGTATAGGGCTTCGAATATATGAGGGAACTTGTAGAAGAGCCTCCATATTGTGCCCGAATAGTGTTCGTTATCATATCCTGCAATTGTTGGAGAGATATTGAAGCCATTGAGGCGGAATGTCCGTGTTGGGAAGTGCCTTCACCTCCTTTTCCCTTATCACCCCTAGCATTTTCTCCCCTCAAGGTAAAGCCAGGTGGATGCTCAAGGCCATGACTTGATTCACCCAAATCTTCTACCTCCAGCTTGTTCATCAAGGTTGCAATTTTGACGTCTTTTTCTTCAAGTGATTTTGTGAGAAGGATGATCCGTTGTTCCATTTCAGCCATCTTTTCTTCCATGGTAGAGGTGTTAGTCATCATTGCTGGCATGACCTCTAGATGTGATGGAGAAAATGATGAAATAGGACGAGTCAAAGGTACTTCATTCCTTAAGTTTCTCATCACAGGTGAAGAGTTGATAGAGAAGGTCCTTGTTGAGGATGACTCATTACTGTTCTCCAAATCTTTCGAGACAGATGAGTCCTTATTGGTAGCTTTCCTCTTTGCAAGAAAGTCTAGAGAGATGACAGTAGAAAGCTCACCCTCTTTGGTTGGTTGAGGTTGAAGTCGATCAAAAGCTTTGGATCGACTGCGAGTGACTGGGCCAGCATAATCATCAGTACTGGAAGCATCAATTGTTGATTTTCGAACATTCTTGCTAGAGGCCATTGAAGGTGGTAGCAAAATGACGTCGAATTTCTTTTGAAGGAGAAAAAGATGAGAGGCAGAGATGTCCCACTGGGCGTGCCAGAATATGTAGACGACTAAATTTCTAGTTCGAAATAAATCAAACAAGTAAAAATAGTTGCACAAATGCGAATTTGTATTGATGATTGTGGTATAATTCTCTGTGATTACAAAAGAGTTATCCCCTGATTCGATCTCCTTACAAGACTTTATTGATTTGGATTTGTAGTAATGTGATTGTGGCTTGAACACAAAATATCCCTCAATTTAGTTGAAAGATGGATCGAAGATTGCTAAAACGGAATTACAATGAATTTCTGGCTAGGAGCTTGTTAGAAACCCTTTGTTCTTCACGTTCTTCGTGTTCTTCGTGTGTTCTTCGTGTTCTTGGATTTATGGTAGAAGTTCTTTGGTGCTTTAGAGGCTTGAATCCGCAGAACTTCACCAATTTGTGATTTGTTGGTGTTTTCGGACACTTCAGGCTTGATTCCCGCAAACTTTTGGATCTAGGCGGATGATTTGGATGATTTTCCTTCGAATGTTCTTCGTATTCGAAGTTGAAGTTCTTGAAGTTCTAGGAGGCTTTAGAGCTTGATTCCGGCAGAGCTTCTGGACTTCTGAGTGTTTCAAAATGATCTCCTCCTCCTGAATGCCTTAGGAAGGCTTCTATTTATAGGAGTTTTGGGGTAGGTAAGTGACACATGGCGGCATCTGATTGGTGACACATGGCAGAGCTTGATTGGTCCGCTTATGTCATCGCTTGCACAGGCTGGAATGATTGTGTCATCGCTTACACGTGCGAGGTTGCTTAGGTCATTGCTTACACGTGCGAGGCTGCTTATGTCATCGCTTGCACGAGCTGATTTTTGATTGGTTCTTGCATGACACTTGGCAAATTTCTGTTGGTTTCTGAATAGTGCTAGCAAAACCTAGCAGCAATATGTGGCGCTTCGTAATTGGCTGCATTTTGTGGACTTGGTACTGTGACGTGTCAGCTTGTGATAGGTCGGGAATTTTCCTTCTCTACAGTGTTTAACCTAGATCTGGAAATTAATCTAAGTAATCACTTGACTAATTAATTAGGTTAAACAATTTGTTTAAGGGGTCTAAACAAACTCTCAATTAAAAGTGATTATGTAAAATAGACAAAATAACTCTTTGATGATATTGTTTTTGACATTTCCGAATGGAAATGCTCTCAAAAATTAAAATCATTCATAAGTTAAAATTTTAGGGACCATTTGACCAAAATTTAATCTCTCTCTTCTATACAATTTTAACTAGTATATATTAAACAACCCAACAATCTCATGTCATGGATATACCATTTCACAATTAGTTGAAGATAGAGTAGTAAAAACTAAAAAGATGTATTGACTAATGAGTCTATATAAAAAGGGACAAAATTTGGCCACTTAATATTTTTTTATTGAATATGAATTTTAACTAACCCATCATTAGATTACATTTTTTTCCCTTATATCCTTTATACTTGCAAAATTTTCAAAATATCAAAAATCAATAGCTACTTCATCGATCAAATGTTTATATTTCAAGATTTTGTAATATAAAATTATATATAAAAATAAGTTTATGGATCAAATAATAAATAATATCTTATTGACACACAATTTGACTAGTGTGTTAAGAATATATTAAAAAAAAAACATAAAATTTAATGTTTAGATTTTTAAAATATATAATTATATTAATTTTTTTTAATATGAGTTGTAACCTTAGTTACAACCAAGTTTGTGAGAAATTATTCAGTCCTTATGGAGGACCACAATGTCCAAAACACCTATATCTTATAATTCACGATTGAGATCCTAGCCACCAACATAGTCATAAAAATTACATAAGTGCATTGCCAATGTGGTTCTCCATAAAGACTGAATAATTTTTCCAATTCATGGCCAAATTTGGGATTCAAATATTCTAGATTTTCTAGAGTACTTTATTGGTAGATTTTTTAAATCCTAAATATTCTTTTAGGATTTAAGGGTCTAAGTTCTGCAATGTTAATAAAATACTGATATGACAGAATCTATTCCCTTAAATCATAAAAGAATGGCTAAGATTTAAAAAAAATCTACTGGTAGAATACCTAAATTCCATAGAAAATCTGAATTTTGTCCCCTAGACAAAAAGTATCTATCACACGGGTCAATAGATTTATTCCTATTCTAAAACCCCATATACATGTGCATAAATGTCGAAATATTTGCCGTGATTGGCGATAATTAATCATAATTAAGAAGAAAAAAAAGAAGAAGAAGAATTATTTGTATCCCTAGAGACCAAACCAAAACATGTTCTTCAATCCATTGGTGTACACAAACCATGCAATAGTTTTTTTTTTTTTTTTTTTTAAAGACGTTCCAAGAAGTAAACTAAAGTCAGCTTAAGAATCACTCAAAGTCTTTGAGTAGAGAATTAATAAGAAGGTGGTGCTGAAACTGAAACCTGAAAGTGGCTTTAGCCGTTAGAATTACGCAAAACCAGCCTAAAATTCCAAATTCCCAATCCTACCCTTATTCCCTGTACCGTCCAAAACGCTCCAATTAAGCTCTCACAGAGAGAATTTCCAATTTCCCAATTTTGTTTCCTTTTGGAAATCGGGTTTTTTTTTTTTTTTTTTTTTTTCACCTCCATATAAAGGGCGTGACTCTGAGCCCTTTTATTCGCACCCGTGTCTTTCTCTCATTTCCCCCCATTTACCTCTCAGATCTCTCTCTCTCTCTCTCTCTCTCTCTCTCTATTGCAAAGGTAAGCTTCTTTTTCTTTGCGTTTCTCTCTCTCTACTTTGTGAAATTCAGTTGAATTTTGTATTTGCATTTTTGCTTTGGTGTTTGAGTTAGATCCGCATTTTTTTTTTTAAGTTCGCTTGTTCGTGCTTGGTTCCCGAGAAAATAGGGGGGAAGTAATGGAACGTGAATTTTGAATATTTTGATTGAAAATGGAAGATTTTAGGTTGTTAATGCTGGATCTGTTGAGATTTGGATGGAAAATAAATGAGATTTTGTTGTTTGGAAGATGTGAATTGTGCAGGAACCACTTGGATTAAGGTGAAATTTTGGTGTTACTATTTGAATGTACGCGTTTTTGGTCGAGAATAGCAATGACGCGTGCTGATATTTGAAATTTTGATTGGAAATCTTTATTCATGTTTGGTTCAACCTTGAGAAAACAGAGGGAAAGTAATGGAACGTGAATTTTTTGAATTTTTGACGGTTTATTTGCTTCTTCTTTTTTTACTGAAAATGGAGGATTTTTGGTTGTTAAAGCTGGATCTGTTGAGATTTGGATGGAAATATGTGATTTTGTTGTTTGGACAATATGAATTGTGCAGAAATCACGTGGATCAAAGTGAATTTTTCATTTTACTATTTGAATGTACACGTTTTTGGTAGAGAATAGCAATGATGCGTGCTAATGTTTGAAATTTTGATTGGAAATCGTTGCTCTAAGTTGGAATATCAATTTTTAAAGTTCACATGTTGATGTTTGATTCCCGAGAAAACAGAGGGCTAATGGAACATGAATTTTGAATTTTTGACGGTTTGTTTGCTTGTGTTCTGTTTGAAAATGGAAGATTTTAGGTTGTTAATGCTGGATCTGTGGAGATTTAAACGGAAACAATGTGATTTTGTTGTTTGGAAGATATGAATTATGCAGAAATCCCGTGGATTAAAGTGAATTTTGGTGTTACCATTTGAATGTACATGTTATGCGTGCTGATATTTGAAATTTTGATTGGAAATCTATGTTTTAAGTTGGAATATCATGTGTTTGGTTCCTGAGAAAACACAAGGAAAGTAATTGAACTTGAATTTTGAGTTTTTGATGGTTTAACTTTTTGTTTTGGGCTAAAAATGGAGGATTTTAGGTTGTTAATACTGGATCTGTTGAGATTTGAACAAAAAAAAAAAATGTGTTTTTTTTTTTTTTTTTTTGGTTTGGAAGATATGAATTGTGCAGGAATCACGTGGATCAAAGTGAAATCTTGTTTTACTATTTGAATTTGTTTTTTTGGGCAAAGAATAACAATGATGCTTGGTAATAGTTGAAATGTTGATTGGAAATCTTTGTTTTAAGTTGGAATATCATGTGGTCATGTAGATCTGATACATTGCTTTGGAAATATGTTTATATACTTGCATATGCATACAAGAATATATTTGTGTTTGTGTATATTAGCATGTCAATTTCTTAATCAATTTGAAATCAGCTAAATATTTTATTTCTTTTGTGTAGCAAAACAAAATAGATCAAGTTTTGTTTGTGAATTTGTTTGTTTAATTGTAACTTTGGCTTTATGCAGATAATTTATTAAGGAAAAGGAACTTAATTCATGCTCATGGGATCGGTTGTCGAATCTACAAACAAGGTATATATTGACTTTGTAGTTTCTGGCAAGCAAGGGATCTTCTGGAATTTGGGTTTACTTATGGTGTGCCTTGAAACAATTAGACTTTGCTAGGGTTGGGAAATGATAATTAGCTTGTATGCTTGTTCTTATTGATGCATACATGCAGTTTCTTCTATGAGAGAATCTTTTCTGTTCTGGAATATTTCTTGTTTTGACTTTTGTTGTTATCACATGATAACTTTATTCAACTGCAGGAGGTTAATGGAAGCGTAGCTGTGAAGAACCCTACAGTTGTTTTTGTTTTAGGTGAATGTCTGGCTCGAAATCTTTGGTTATGATGTTTCTTACCGTTAATTGTAGTCTGTATGGTTTCTGCTTGTATGTTATTTCCAATAAGGTCTTTGTGAGCAAGAGAATCTCAATTATTCACCAAGTATCTGATCTGGTCAGACTGCTAGAAAAGCTAATATGCTTAAAATATAAGGGAATCAGAATTTAGTTCCTGTAAAAGATTTTGGGTTGATTCTTCTTGGCTTTCACTTTAAGTTAGCTTTTTTGTTCATTGAATAAAAAAAGGATCGCCAGAGAAGCTGTGGGAAGGTCTTGTTCCCACAGCTTTCTAAATGATTAATTTACTTAATTGAATTTTGAAATCTACATGATATAAAAGATGGGTTGAGAAGAAAAAAAATTTACTTTCTTTGGAGATACTTGTGTATTTTTCATATCAGCTCTGTCACCTTTTGAAACAATAAATGACTTCTGTTTAGTTTTGAAAGACTGGAGGTTATTTAGGATTAATTTATAATTGCAAATGACCATGACGCTAAGATATGATGTCATAAAATGACACCTATGTGCTTTTAAAATCGTTTGAACAATTTTTTTCTTTAGTGAAAAGGAGGTCATTTCAGCTATTTACCTCATCAATGAGAGAGTGATTAGTCAAATGAATATGTCTAAACCCTCTGGTTTGATCAAAGCTTAATTTTTAATTTTCCTACTGCAAATGGGTCCTAGAATAATGGTGAAGTAGCAAAGCCATCCATAATGTGTGGGCAGGGTATTGCAGCTTGTTTGGAGGATGGAGGGGAGGGATTTAATGAATCCTATTTGGATGATTTTATAAGGGGGAAGGGGAAGGAGGAGGAGGAGGAGGAGGGGTTTGAAGGGTGTTTTATCCCTCCTAACCTAGTAACACCCCACTTTTTCGGTCTCCCCAAATTGGAGGAATTTCAAGCGAGGGGTTCCGCTTATATTTAACTTTTTTTGTCAAATCTGCTCTTTGTGGTTTCAATTTATAACTATTTCTTTAAAATTAGCAAAAGAGGGTCATAATTGTCAATTAATATGACCATCTCCTCTTTCATCTCCTCCCCCTACTTAATTTTAAACATCCAAACAAAGGGGAAGAAAATTTATTCTTTTTCCCCGTAAATTTTTAAAACATCCAAAGAAGGGGAAGTGGTAACCATTCCCCTCCCCTCCTCTTCTCTCCTTCCCTCCCTTAACCTCTGCTCTACTCTTCCCCCAAACTTCCAATTAGGTTCCTTTGAAAGAATATAAATGGGATCTTGGAATAATTTAAACTATTAATATTAAAATTTGGCTACATGCAAGTCTCTAAACAAAAAGTAAGCCTCAAGGTGAGGGAGGGGATAGCTTGAGATTGATGCATTAGTAAGGAAGACTCATTTGATTCAAGTTGAGGGAACAAAGAGAGGTAGGCGAAGACTTGAAATAACACTAGTAGAAGCAATAAAAGAGGTACTTATAGAAAATAAATAAAAAATAAAAATAAAAAACTAGTAGAAGCAGTAAAAGAGGACATGTAAATTAAGGAGGTAACAGGGTAAGATTTAGGATAGAATGATGAGTAATACATGTGAAAAACCCCAATTACTCAGTTGATGATTTATAGTCGACCCCATAGTTTTAGGTTTAAGGCTTTGTTGTTGATTTCTATGTATGTCATGGAACCTTATGCTATTGTGGTAACAGGTTTCCTGTAAGTAACACCACTAATTCAAAGAGTTCTAAATAAAATAATGATTTTTGGATGGTCTCTTAAGATTTTTGTATTGTGTGTCTGTGTTGCAATGTTATAATCTTACTGCATGAAGGATCTAAGGATCTTGCTATCATATCATTATAGAGCTTGTGTTATTTGCTTTTGTTGCAAATTATTTTCAAGCCAGTCATCCTCTCCCATTTCTTTAAAAGTTCTTGTAGACCATTCTAAGTTGATTTCCTGATTCTTTTCATTGACCAGGTGGCCCGGGTAGTGGAAAGGGTACCCAATGTGCAAATATTGTTGAACACTTTGGTTATACCCATCTCAGTGCTGGTGATCTTCTCCGAGCAGAAATCAAATCTGGTTCTGAAAATGGGTAAAATATGAATATTTATCTAGACTATTAACATTGTGTTTGTATTGAACAGCTATATTTAGCATGATTACCATCATGTGTAAAGAAAGTTACACCCAGCTTTGTAGAGCATCAATCTGGGCATGAAGTCTTACAATGTTATAACTAAATCTTTAAATGTTGTGCTTTTGTGAATCATCAGTTCGAAAATGATTGATTATGTTTGGATTGCTAATTTACCCCGTTGGCCCTGGGGTCGGGAAGGGGCTCCCCATCCCAATCCTGCCCTTTGCCATCCCCTTTGCTATGAAATGATTGATCTGGTAACAAGTTAGTACTTGTTATTGTCCACTGAATTTCATATATCATAGATTTGTTTGCTCAGTGCCATTTTTTTCCCTGCCCTTGCTTTAATTGGATTCACCATTGTGCTGCATGTGGGCATTATCATTGGAAGCATGTTTGTGCACTGCTCCAAATATATATATTTCAAAATTTTAATATTATTGTTTACTATGTATTTTGCTTGGCCTTCTGACAATACTTGCTATTTATTATTTAAATATTCTTCTTGGTCTTCTGACTTGGATCTGGATATTGGATACTATATAATGTTGTTTTTGTTTCTCATGCTTTACAGCACCATGATTCAGAACATGATTAAAGAAGGAAAGATTGTTCCCTCAGAGGTAACCATTAAGCTTCTCCAACGAGCAATGCAGGAAAATGGAAATGACAAATTTCTTATTGATGGTTTTCCCCGCAATGAGGAAAATCGAGCAGCATTTGAGGAAGTTGTAAGCCCTCTGCATAAATCTTTCTTTTTGTTTTGATTTTATTAGTTTTAGAATACATTGTCCTGTATGGAGTAGTTATCTCTGAGTAGATCAGTTAAATTATATTTATTCGAAACTAAGATTTCACAATGCCTTGATGGTTATGCAGACAAAAATTGAGCCAGCATTTGTCCTGTTTTTTGATTGTCCTGAAGAAGAGATGGAGAGGCGTCTTTTGAGTAGGAACCAGGTTAGACAGCTGTGGTCTCTCTCTCTCTCTCTCTCTCTTTCTGCGGGAGTTAATATCCTTCCTCAGTTTAATTGTATCTTTCCTGAGGTTTTTCCTCTTAAATCTGAATTTTCTTTGTTCTTGTTCTTTTTCTGTGTAATGAAGGGAAGGGAAGATGATAACATTGAAACCATTAGGAAGCGGTTTAAGGTTTTCTTGGAATCTAGTCTCCCTGTGATTGAGCACTATACCGCTAGGGAGAAAGTTCGAAAGGTAAATGTTCTAAGTTATGTATATATAACTTTTGGTTAAAATCTTCTTAAATGTTTATCCCAATACTAAAGTTGTGCTTTCATCCCCAGATTGATGCTGGAAGGCCTGTTGAAGAAGTTTTTGAGTCAGTTAAAGCTTTATTTACCCCTAAAGTTGAAAAGGTAAAGGGCCGTCGTCGTGCTTTGTGGGGGTTTTTTCAGAATAGACTTTGTTTTCTGAGGAATAAACTCACGAATTGAGTTTAAATGCTGTAGATTGAGGGTTGTGTTGTCTCAATAATTACATAAGTGTGTGCTTTTGTAATTATACTTATTGAATAAAATGGTCTGAGTTAAATTTAGCTTTATTGGCAGCTTATAGTTTTTGAAGTTCTAGTTCACATAAAAATTAATATTTAATATTTAATATTTTCCACATTTTATAGAATTAGGGGAGTTATGCAGTAGTGAATCAAACAGCTTTCCTTTGCCACCATCGTGGAATAGTTTTACAATTGACTGAACTTCTGTGGTACCAATAGAAATCATAAATGGCACGAGCAAAGGTGTTAATATCATGTATGTGTATATAATGTGCAGAGAAGCAAGTTTTGCCACATATTGAGTTGTGTTCAATGAAGTTGATTGTTTATGCTCAATGAATAAGTTGGATATGTCATTAATAAGTTGTGACATGTGTCCTCCCCAAGTGTTAATTCTATTTTACAGTTCTTGGAGTTAGCCTTATGACCAATCCACTTCACTATTGTCTGTATTAAACTTAAACAACATATATAGGACAGTGACTAGGCCCTCAAAGTACATTATGCAGCATATTGCTATTAACTACTACATGAACTGCGGAGAAAGAAGAAATTTAAAGTTCTATTTTTCTATTTCACTCACTTAACACAAATATATGGCCATTTCTGTTGCACATTTTTCCATCGTTGATGTTGATCTGTGGTATTTTCAGGCTGATTGAGTGCTGCATATCTACCTTAAATTCAAATTTTATGTCTAATGAGGTAAATCTTTGATCATGAACTTTTAAAGTTTTCTATATATTTGTTTATGACGACAGTATGTTATTCTTAATTCCTAGTTTTGTTTTGTTTTTTTTTTTTTTTTTTTAAAATACTATGTGCTACAACTTCCTTGTTCACTTCTTGAACTGAGAAATGCCACTGAAATCAGAAGTTAATCATGGCTTAAAGAAAATTTTAAAATAAATCTGTGATTAAGAATACATTTTTAGCATCAATTCCCATGACGGTCATCTTGTTTTGGTTAGGTTAGGATCCAAAAATGATTGATTTTGAACTCTAGAAAAATCTCACATGTTTGACAATCTCTTCAATATATATATTGGTAGATAACAAAAAAAACTTTTATTGAAAAGGAAAAAAGCCAACCCAAGTTCACTGGAAATATACCATAAGGGCAAGAACCAAGAACCCAGATTACAAAAATCAATTTAAACAGGAAGGGAAAAACATGAATATTTCGGCAACACTAAACTCCATTCAAGGAGAGTAAAAAGGAAAACAGCCTTAAGCTAGAGAATAGACTATTCACAGCCTTCAAAGCATCTAGCATTCCCTCTAAATACATCAGATCAAATAGTGCGCGGTACGAACCTCCAAATAGCTATATTTCGATGCCGAATGAACTTTACTTGCCATGAAGCTAACAACTCAATAACCCTATGCGGCATAGTCCAATAAATACCAAACAAACAAAAGACCGTAGTCCACAACTCATAAACTATAGGACAGTAAAGAAGAAGATGATCTACCAATTCCCCACGGCTCTTACACATATAGCACCAATCAAGAACTAGAATATGTCTATTTTGAAGATTATCTGTAGTCAGAATTTTATCTAAGGAGTTTGACCAAGAAAAGAAAGCTACCCTAGGAGGAACCTTTGATTGCCACACCATTTTCCAAGGAAAAGATATGATAGTAGTAGGGTAAAGAGGAGGAGAATTTCATCCCAAAAAAAAAAGAAAGTAGGGTAAAGAGAAAGATAATAACCTCGCACCTCAAAGCCTTTACTCATAGCTGGCTTCCAACAAGCTTTGTAAGATCCAATTACCCGCACATTCTTGGAATAGACCAAATCCATAAACAAACAAAGTAAGGATTGTAATTCCCAATTGTGCACTGGACGACAAGACTACAAAACTGTATATCCCAATGTACTGCATGACCTCCGCAATGGAAGAATTACAGGTTCGACTAATGCGATAAAATTCTGGAAAAGCCTCCTTAAGAGAACAATCCTTACATCACACATCCTCCCAAAACTTCACACGAGTACCATCTCCCACATCATATCGAAGGAATAGTATGTGCCTTGTTACCTTGTTTATCCACAACTCCTTGAGAAATTGAAATGCCTGATGTGTGTGTATATATATATCTATATATGCATGTGAAAGAAAGGAATATTTCCTTCACTGAAAAGGCAATTAATGATTTTCATGGTGAAAGAAAGGAATATCTCTGATCATGTTCGTTTGACACACATCTCTATATGCCACATTTATCAGTTGTCCTTTGCTGAATTGGCAATCGATGAGTTTCATGGTTAAAGTATGGAATATTTCTGAGCATGTTCTTTTGACACGCATCTTTATACGCACAATGCACAAATATTGAACAACTTATATCGGCTTCCATGTTTTTGAATTTTCCTTGGGTACTTGAAGCTACATAGACACAAATTATTTTCATAAATATGAATACGTTCATATATTATAAATCAACAACATTTTTTGCTCTTCCCTTAAAATCTTGGATCTGGTAATTCAATTTTAAGTAGGTTCAGTTTCTTGGTTCCTGCGAAGATTGTAGTACGACCAATTTACATGAAATCTATACATGATGGAAAAAGTAGTACATAGTTTGCATGAGAATTGAGAAGTCACCTGCAAAAATAGATGCCTATATATATAAATATATATATATATATATATATGCAAAATTGTACGAGTTAATGTTTCAGCTTGCTGACTAATTTTTCTTACTGGTATCCTTGTTTCAGGTGATGTATTATCGCTCTATGATTGTACTTTATCGGGGGTGTTATGTCTCACATTTGTCAATTATTATAGAAGGTTGTACTTTATGCAACGGGGTTTGTACCTCCATATTTTTATTATTGTGACTGAATTCTTCATACCAAAATTAATGGTATTAATAGCAATAAACCTCCTTATTCTAGTGTCAACTATGATTTATATATATATATATATATCAGGCATTGGGCTATTTAGGCAATGGCCTAAGCCCCAAATAAAATATAATAGATAATATTTATTTGTCTTATAATATTGTAAAAAAAAAATTAAAAAAAGAAAAAGAAACTTCTATTGACCAATAGAATGTTTTGTGTCTTACAATGTTCAGATTTTAATTAAGGCAGTTTAATGATTAAAAATTATTTTTTAGAATATTATATTCTTTTTTTAATGTTGTGAATTCTATATATGCGTTTATGAATAAAAAATTATATTCTATTTGTGCGTTTTACTATATTTGCGATAGTTTAAGAGTAAAAATTTTCATTCTCCCAAAAATTTTATTTGCTTACTCTATCTACTAAAATTAAAATTGGAATTAATAATTTTCTAGACATTCATTACTAAAACCTATAAAATAATACTATGACCATTTTTTCAAGTTTGATATTTTTAAACAATTTATTCTAATATTTATTGTATAGATTTATTTTTATAATTAAAATTTTAGAATATTTTTTTTTATAAATAGATGAAAATTGTCAAATTAACATATTAAATTATGAACAAAAAAAAGGTTAGTTTCTTTTTTTAAAACATTTATCACTTACAAAATATAAACTAACAATATATTTTACATTTGTGCATAAAAAAAGAAGTTATTCGAAATTAAAATTGATACCATCTTTAAGATTGATTATCTCACAAGAAAGATTAAGCAAATTAGAGATATTATCAATTAAAAAGGAAATCGCAATGGACCTTAAACACAAAAACAAAATTAATTGTAATCTTGCATCTCAAAAAGTAAAAAAAAAAAAAAAAAAAAAAAAAAAAAAAAAAAAAAAAAAAAAATCTTAAATGAAATAAAATTCAAAATATTTAACATATAAGAAAATGCTCCAAAATGTGCTAAGTTGGACCTAGATTGGGGTTTTCATGGATGCAAATTTAAACAAGGTTTTAAAAACTGAAACAGTTAAAAAATCGAAAATGGGTTTAGTTCCTAGTTTTTACCATTTAAACCTACGGTTTTCAATATTGAATGGCCAGTTTTTTCAGTTTTTACCAAATCAATTTTGTGTCTAGTTCAACTGGCTGGTTTGGTTCAGTTTTTAAAATCATGAATTTAAAAGAAGTTTAAAATTAATACTCTTGAAACTAAATTGAGGTATTTAATACAATTTAGAATTTACAACTTTTAAAAGAAATTATTTTATATTTAAAATGATCCTCACATATGAAAAATCATCATAGCAATGTGGCCATATTTTGAATGAAATGCATATAACATGATTAATATTTCATGATTTTGGAGTGATCATTATGATATTAGTAAAAAGAAATCAATTTAATTGAGCCTAAAATTGTTAAAATCAAATAAATATTAAATTGATGTCTTTGTAAAGAAGTTTCCAGCGAGGATCACCATTGGGATATTAGAAGAAACTAATAATTTTCATATAAAATAAATTTAAAATATGTCAAATTGCCACCTTATACTCCCAAAATAAATTGAGTTAATGCGTAGAGCTGATCTTGCAGGCATGAAAAAGGTGTTAAGTTTCTGTACAATTGAACCACAAAATATCTTTATTGCTTATGGTATCTGCCATACAAGATTTCAGGGGCACTAGCAATTTTTAAGATGAGGTAATGCTTAGATACAGCGTCACTATAAGGAAATCCATATATTATTCATAAGAGAGGCTAAATGGGAATAGAGTTGTTCATGGGATCAAAAAATGCTAATCTTGACTTAGGAGATCACTACCAAGAAATTCGGTTTGCCATTCGAAAATATTGTGGATTGCTAAATATATATATATATATATATGAAATATTACGTTTACAATATTTTTCACAACAATTTCATAACAAATAATATGTGGGTAACAATTTTCCACCTATTATTTATTGTGAAAAATTGAAAACTTAGCATTATTACTCATAGGGCATAAAGGCCATTATGACATTTCGTCATCCCCACCTTCCACTGGCTTATCACTAGCAATCTGCTTAGAGTTTCAAACTCAACGATGGCAACTAAACATGAGGGTTGTGCTGATTGAGGGACTTAACCCAATACCTTATGACATGAGTTGACAACAGCCATGCACATTCACTTGTTACCGATTTGATTTTTTTTAATTACTACTTTCAATCTTCAGAGAAAGATACTTCGAGATAGAAAGAAAACAAATTTGAAATAAATCTTTGCTTTTTGTGAAGATGTAGTTTGTAAATAAAACAATTCCTTTTGTCATGTATCCACGATTAATGTAACCTTAGATGCTTCAATTGTTAATTCTAGAGTGTCATGTGGCGCATTTTTTAAAATTCTCTTTATTTACTTCAAAAAAGTTTGCATTTATATCAAAATATTAGTCTATTGAATTAGTTAATATAGTAAATGCATATATTAATTATCTATAATTGTGCATTAATTATTTGTATGAAAGGAATTTATATGATTATTTTTATAAATTCTATATAATAATTTTTTCATTTGGTATAATAATAAAAACCATAAAGAGTAAATATTTATAAATTCACTAAAATTAATTTTAACCATTTAGGTTTCTTAATAACTTTGTAGGTTCCAATTAGTTCAACTCGTAAAAACTCTGATTGTTGAATAAGAGATTTAGAATTCAATCTCCGCCTATACTAAAAAATTAATTGATGATTTGGTCTAATGATAAATAGCTATTATCAAGAACAAATGCCAAACATTGAAACTCTATAAAATAAAATAAAAAGTTTCCTAACACCTTTTAGTGACATGTAATAATATATATATATATATATAGAGAGAGAGAGAGAGAGAGAGAAGAGTTGAATTTACACCTTTTCACCACCATAGATCTCTAATAGTTCAAAAATAATTTTATCTTATTTAATTAATATAGCATGTTTTAGTTCTCTCTCTTATTTATTATTGTAAATTACAAAATTCTATCATATTTTCTCTCTCATGCAACAAAATTCTCTCATGTTTTCTCTCTCCATTGCTTCCTCTTGCCATATTAATATGAGCTCTTCTTCATCCATCGTTAAAGAATCAAGAACATGTGTACTTTGGCTCCCAAAATATGGCAAGAGGAAGCAATGGAGAGTGAAGACATGAGACAAAAAAGTAAAAACTAGCTTAATTCCAAAAAGTTAAAAGTATTGTAAGACTCACAAACAGTAGATAATTTAATTTAAAAAAAAAAAATAAAATAACTCTTGATCAGCTGTCAAATGCAAAAAGACTAACAATTTGGGATAGAGAAATTTTTTTATTTTATAATTTTATAGTTTGGGACGAAAAAGATTTGAACTCTGAATGTCTCCATTCGAAATCTTAAGGGGTACTAACTAGTTGAGTTACAGACTTTTGACAAAAATTATTGAAATATTGGAAGAAACTAAAAACTTGTTGATGTGCAAATACATCAGCTGAAAAATGGAAAACAATTGCTAGTGAGACAGTTTATACTGGAAGATGGAAAATATAGTACTGGTAGCAGTCTAATACTAAAAAAAGCTTTCAAACAAATATAATCCCATTTTCCTTAATGGTATCAATGACAATCCCAAGTTTACCCTCAATTCTCTCATCCTTTCTAGGCTCATAAGACATTGCAAATACATCAGCTTCCTTGGACCTCTCTGCAATTAGTTGCCCTACAACTCGACAGGCATTGTGATCAGTGAGTGATGGTAATGAATACCTCAGATCCTTTGAATTTGTAGTAGCAACAGATATAACTTTGCTGGTACCTCGGTGCATTACTTTGGCATGGATAAATCGTTTTGAAAAGAAAACATTTAGTAAAAACGGCCTCATGAACATATCTGTCCTTTGCTTCCATGATTTCCTATTAGGCCTTTTAGCAAGCTCACCTCGAGATCTCCGGGTCCAGGCAGCTTGAATGAAAGAATCCTAAAAAAACACATGTGAGGGAGCTGATTTCCTTAAATTTAAAGAAATATTAATGAGTTAACCTGGACAGAGTATACAAATTATTTAAAGAAGAATGTATTTATTATTTTATCAACCATTACTTTTTGTAATTCAAATGAACAGTGAAACTGACCATAATAACCAACCTCAAGAAAGAATGACTAATTGGGTGCACATTTCACTTGGGAAAAAAGTTTAATCCTCAGTCTTGCAGGCTATAGGCATTAGAAATCATAACTCAAGCAACAGATATGAGAGGTCAACTTGGTAAAAATAAACTGGAAGGTATTACCCAATATATTTGGGAACAACAAAAGTACCAACAAAACAACCTTATACCAACTTATCAAAAAAAAAAAAAAAAAACCTTATTCCACTAAGCAAGCGAATTAAGCTTCTCCACATGAAAGAGAAATATGCAGTGGCCTATTCAGAATGAAATTTGTAAGATAAAAAGGTGAAGGCAGACACAGAAAGGCCACTTCAAAAAATTTTTAATAATTCTATCTACAGAATGGCTCTCCCTAAAAAAATTTCCATAAAATAAATGAGCTCCTCTTTAGGGGGGTTACTTCAGCATTAAAATTACTTGCAGCTTTCTCTCCATATGCACAGTAGTAACTAGTAAGTATAGACACTTATCAAAAAAATAGTAAGTATAGACACTTATCAAAAAAATAGTAAGTATAGACATCATAACAACAGTGTTGGAATGTTGTTCTCTATTTGCAACGCACCTAACCCTTGATACACTCATATAACCATGCCAACTCATCTAGTTTGATCATTCAATTGGTAGTCTTCTCAAATGAGGGTTAAAAGAGAAGATCAAACCAAGGAAAATTGAATGTCATCCTCATGAGCAGGTGCCATATTCAAAGAGTGGTTATAATTGCTGAAATGCAATGTGCTGCATTTTGAACTACAGAATGATTACCAATAATTATATTTTTTTTTATAACTAAGAAAATGAATCTGCCCATGTCTTGTCTCAAGCCTTAAATGAGGAGGGTTGCAGTAGGTTGATGTGATTAGGTAAAGATTCTACTTAATTAAGTCACTTCCAAGGTATGGCATATGAATACTAGTGGAGGCTGATATATTTGATTAGGCGAGCTTGAGTGCCCAACAACTCTCCCTCCTTGTACCCTAACTCTGAACCTTACCTTAATTATGATGACTTAAGACTCCTGCCTACAGGATCAAGTTGCCTTTCAGACCTAAACAGAATAGCAACACCTTCTCTATGCCCTAGACCTAGGGGTTTGTGGTAAATTCCTAAGCGCATGTGTAGAATGGATTCACTCTAGGTTGTTTCAACTCAATTGTGAGGTTTCAAGCACACAATTGTCTTTATGTTTAATCTCTTCATCCTATCCAAAACATAATCATAAAGTGAAATTCGTTCGACATCTACTTTGGCTTCTCCTACTTAGCATAACATTTATATGTCATATAGCACAAAGTTTCTATGGATGCATAAAACCAAAAATGGTGCTAGAATGTAGAAGTTCCATTCATAATTTATTTTCCAATAGGACAGTTCATTTTTTCATAAATGAATGCATTCTTGTAAGATAGCCTTTATGGCTAGTAGTTTAATATGCTAAATCAAGATATAGATCTTTAAAACCGTTGCTGTAATATTCAAGTAGAACATAGCCAATGACTCAATGAAACTTCTTCCTTCCATAAGAATGGGTGGCAGGTAAGGTTGTGGGTTCAAAACCCTGATGGTACATGTGTAACTTACCAATAAAAAAAACAGTTTCCAACCAAGTTGACAGCCACATTTCTAATTAATTGAACCACAAATGAATTTAGAATTGTTGAGACCTAAGACTATGTAATAACTAATTACGCACAGAACCAACTGGGTAAGTCCACTCCCCATTACAATGTATATTTCAGATCAATCGCCTTTCTTTTCAAAAAACTACATTCATTGTCTCAAGAATTTCAACAAACACAATAGTCACATCAGACTCTGCTCTAAAATCAACACTAATTAATTTTTATAGCACAGAGAATCAAATTGGATCATATCGTTAATAATAATCACTGTAAATGCAACCCTCCAAACCGGTATTGTGGGCTCTCCACTCGGCTACTACAAAGCTTAAAAACTACTAATTTAGCTGAAAAGGTTCTTTTTTTTTTCTTCCATAATTCCATTAGGAATTGGGTTTGCTTATTAAATCCACAAAATGGGTTTCTGCTAAAAATTATTAAGTCCACTTGCATACATACCCTACACCACAAACCAAGATTTACCACCTGGGTTTTTAACTAACATTCTAGCAAAATAAGAAAAATGGGGTGATTATCCAAACCTTAAAACTACTAATGTTGCTGAAAAAGTCAATATTTTTCTCTTCAATTAGGAACTGGATGTGTTTATTAAATCCACAAACTGGGTTTTCAGCTAAAAAATTATTTAAGCCCACTTACATACCATACCCAACACCACAAACCAAGATTTACCAACTGGGTTTTCAACTACTTCTACAATTCTATCAAAATCAACTAAAAGAGAGGGGAAAGTGAGAGAGTAGCTGAAATTGCGTACCTTTTTGCGTGTGAGGATTGGTGGGTTTGTGTTGGAAACAAAGCCAAAGATGCCAAGCTTGGGAAAGGAAGATGCCCAAGAAAGCGAGGTGGGTTTCACTGCGCGACTTGGAAGCAACTCTGAGGGAAGAAGAAAAGGCGCTGATGATGATGAGGACGGTGTGGAAAACATGCATGCTGATGCCATGTTAATGCTCTGTAGATATCTGACCACAAAGTATATCACAGCAGGATCCTTTTCTTCTGGGTCGTCGTCCTCTTCCACACTATCTACAGTCAAAATACCACACTTCACAGTCTACGGCAATGGTGGGCTTTGGGGAGACACTTTTTAGATTGGGCAAAAATCTCATACTACTTGTTTGAGAATATGTGAGAAAATGATTATGAAATAAGGTAGAATGGTATAATAAACGTGGTTGGGTGTCCTTTGGCCACGTAAACAAGCATAAAATATTTTTATAATAAATACAATTTTTTTAGAAGAAATATTTAGATGTGAAATTATATTAACATAGATAAATGTTTTTTTAAAATAAATACGTAATGGTTTTGTTAAAAGTAATGAAAATTATATATGATTATAAAGCTTTAAAACCATAACTTTTTTTATTTGGTAGTTTGTTTAGGTTCATTTCTTTTTCTTCCTCTAAAAAAAGGATAATTTATTTTTTCTTTGAATTTGACTAAAATTTGACATGAAAATATTTCTAAAAATTTATATTTATTTTTTTTAGTAAATATCGGTAGCTATATTCTTATTTATTTAATTTTATTATTTTTTTAAAAAAATTTATTTATTAATTAAATTATTTATTACATCATCAATTAGGCTATTGGTTCAACTTGGATTGAACCACAAAATTGGTAATTAGTCACTTTTTCGGTTCTTTGACTGTTTCGATTTGTAAAATCATAGAAAAAATAGTCAAATTTGTAAGCAAAATATTTTTTTGGAAAATATTTTTTTTTTCATTTTTATTTTCTAGTTTGTTTGCAAGTAAAATGTAATTAAACTTGTAAAATATTTTATATTGAAAGTAAAATTATTTTTAAAAAGTTATAAAACGTTTTTTTGTTAAAAGTTTTCAATAAAATAGGTCTAGTATATTAGGAATTTATAAAAAAAAATTAAAATAATAAATTAGAGAGGAATGAAATATGAAAAGAAGTGATGGGTACAATTATTATTTTTTAAATTAAAAGACAGGAGTAAAATTATTTTCTTTCTATGGACTTCCTATGTTTTAGAAAAAGAGAATGACAAGAAAAAAAAAAATTGTATTTGGGTAAATTTTTTTACTATTTTATTTGTATCTTTTATCGAAGTAGGAATAGAATTTTTTTTTTTAAATTACACTCATCTTTTCTCAAGCTAATTTTGAATTATACAATCATATATTCTTATAACTATTGCGTGGTCCAAAATTAACTAAAGTCTAAGCTCTAAGTCAACACTTGATTCTCACAACTAATTTACAATGAATGAGAGATAGATAATCCACATTGGGAGATCTGAACAAAAGTAAAAATTGAATAATATGGGTTTAATATTGATAAACTAAGAAGCTCTATTCTTGTCAAGGTTATATGCATCCAAAAACAAATACAAATTCTCTCAATTCTTTTCTCTTTCTAACTTTCTGTGTCCCTCTATGTATGCATGGAGCTTCTATTTATACCCCTAAGCCTTCTTCTCAGTAGTGGACTATCATGATGAGAGTCAAGAGATATTTGTCCCATCAGGTATCTCCTTCTCTCATTTTGACGATGAAGATGAACTCATTCAGTAAGAAATGCAGTTGTGTAAGGTGAAAATATCTAATTAATGTGGAGTTTATTATTGCTTGATTTAGGAGCTACCTCCATGAGTTCCTTAGACTACTTGGACACCTTTCATGGACTCTAGGTTCTCCTCAATTATGTCATTGGTAGGGCACCCTCAGTTGATACTATCTAATCAACTATATTTCATCAGCATCCATAGGTGGAGAAAAGGATATTCCTTCCTAGGGTGGGTCCTTGGTCCCTCGATTAAGTCTAGGTCCATTCTTGCAAAGGATATTGGTCGAGCTCGGCCTCTCAAATTACCTTGTCTTCTTAGTGGACTCATAGTTCGCAGTCCGTAGAACACAATCAAAGGACCACTCTCCTACAACTATTTATTTATTTTTATGACCTTACAACTATTTTAGTGTTATTGCAAAATGAAATCAAAATTATATTTTAATTTATACAATCATCCATAATTTAAGTTTCTCCATCTCCAATTATTGAATTATAAAAATAAAAGTCAAAATATATTATTTTAAATAATATTTATACTAATGAATGAGACTAAAAAATAAAAAATAAAAACCTCTATGGATCCCCTAAGTCCTATATTTTCTAAGAAAATATAATTTTTCTTTTCACCAACTTTTTGTTATAAATCGTTTATGTTATAAATTATGATTATAATTAGATTATTATCCTTTTCCTAAATTTGTTGCTAAGGAATCCCAATTGCCAACAAACATCTCTGCCAAAAAAAAATGTCAAATGCATCTTTCTTTAAATAAAAAAAAGAAAAGAAAAGGTGTGCGTTACCGTTGCACTCTCGCACCAAAGATTGACCCCAAAAAATAACAAACCAATAAAACGAACCGAATAGACAGATCAGATCTCACCGAACGAAGAACACGAGGCCAAAGGGAGAGAGAGAGAGAGAGAGAGAGAGAGAGAGAGAGAGAGGCGAATCAAACTGTATTCAGCTGAGTGCTTTTTTTACACACACCAAACACGACGTCGCATTACAATGCTGCCACCTCGCTTTCCCTTCTTCGGCGGAAGCGGCGGAGGAGCTTCTTCCAATTCCACCACCACCGCCAACAACCGAAATCCACCGAACACCACCACCGCCGAGTCCGAGTTCCGTCAACGAGTTCCCACTCTCAAAATCCAACCGGACAAGGACGTGTACCGCCCCGGCGATCCTCTGATCGTCACAATCCAGATCTCCAACCCGGACACCGCCTCGTCGCTCTTGCTCGACCGAATCGGTTTCGAAATCAGAGCCGTCGAGAAGCTCGATTCTCAATGGTTCGCCACTCACAAACCCTTACCTGGATCCAAACAACGACGAGGTCTCTCTCTCTCTCTCTCTCTCTCACCTTCTTCTTCAATTTCTTCGTTTTTGTCATTTTCTCAAAGCTGAAATGCGAGTGTTGATTTTTTTTTTTTTTTTTTTTTTTTTATAATAGGTGAATTTGTGTTTGTGGAATGCGCGGTGCCTTCGATGGTTTCCAATCAGATTGTTTCCGCCGGCGCCACTAAATCATGTATGTGTTTTGTGCTGTTTTTCTCGCGATTTTGAATTCATGAACTTAAAAGGCTTGGATAACTTAGAGTTTTTAGTTTTACTGTAACAACAGCAACAACAACCAAGTCTCGACATTTAGCTATGGATTCTCCTTTTCTTAAAGAGGGAGAATCCATAGCTAAATGTTGAAATGTATCAAAATTGTTAAAGAATGAATAGCACCGAGTTCCATCGAAGAACATTTGTATGTGTTATATGCTGTTTTGCTTGCGATTTTGCATTCGAATTTTCAATTTGAGTAATTTTTTTTTTATTTTTTTTATTTTTAAATTCAGTGATTTAATTTGTTTTTGTTGAATTCATGAACTTGTGTTTTTGTATAACAAATTAATTTATTGCACTGTGAAATACACTAAGGCTTGGACCACTGAGTGTTTTTAGTTTTACCATAACAACAGCAACAACAATCAAATCTTATTAGTTTGAAAATTTCGGCGGTTCGTTATGGATCTTCAATAGACTAACCAGGGTCGGTCATGTGTATTGCTTTTAATAAGTGTTTTTATAGGTGATTATTTAGAAATGTAGCACGATTTCCCCTTTTTCTAAATAGGAAAGAGGATTTTTTTTTTTTTTTTTTTCTCAAAGAACATTTGTTCTTGTAGGTACAGTGAATTTTGAACATTGTTTTCTGAAATGTTTGTTTTGCAGCTATATTAGCTGTTAGTTTCTTTGTTTGTTGCTATAGAAGTAGCATCAATTTAGGTGATGTTATGGAGAAATGCCATGTCCATGAGATTTTCACAACAAATCTTAAGTGGCAAGCTGTTATTGGCTGTTATGGGTGGGCAAAAAAGTAATCTAAGTGTTGGATTCAAAATTAGAACCAATAACAACTTACCACCTGACATTTGTTGTGAAAATGTTGTGGGCATAGTAGCACTTCTCGATGTTATATGCTATCTGCTTGTATTGCTTTTTGTTTATTGCTATATCTGCTTTGTCTCTCTCTTTTGGTTGAATCAAATATTCATTCATTTGAATCTATCTTTAGACATTGTTATGTCACTTGTATAGCTAGTTGGTTTATAGAGAAGGGTAATAATTTGTCAACGCAAAAGAAGAACAAGCAGTGATTCTGCTTTGATGACACCCAAGTAGAACTATAGGGTATAGAAGAAGAGTTAATCCTTTAATCCAAATTGGAGGTCTGTGCTCTATGAATATCGATAATCTTGGGTTTCCATGGAGCTCCAAACTCAAAATTCTTTGGCTGAGTCTATATGAATCCAAGCTCGTAATTGGTTGATTTTCGTAAAAAGTTGCAGTGTGTTGTTTTGATGGTCAATATTTTGAGTGATGTGAATTAATTATATGGTGTCAATATTGTTATGTCAAACTCTGTCTAAAGTTTCCTATTCTATCATTTTGAGTCAAGCCAATTGATTCTATCAAACATTGCAATGCTACCTGCAGATGTGGTGCGAACTGTGCTGCCAGACATTATACCACCATCTTACAAGGGGGCTACCATTCGCTACTTTTATTATGTTAAAAGTACTTTGTCTGGACAATGGCTGATACTGGAAAATGGCCACTCTCATAGAGAGTCAGTACAAGGTTTTACTGAACTGGTTGGTCTCCTTTAACTTGATTTAAAGTTTGCTGAAATGATTTTGCTTGCTTATTTTGTTTTTTGTTTTTGTTTTTTTTTTTTGTTTTTTGAATTTATGAAAAAACACTTGTAGCCACTAACATTTATATTGCTTGACCTTTTCTTCATATGGATAGCATCTTGTGATGGTTGTTATATTCATATATTGTCTGATACAACTATGAAGCATGCTTATCAACTGCAACACTGCACAATGCAACAGCTGGGGTTTCATGCCTAAGATGACATCATTGTACAGTATTTGTAGTCACTAATACTTATTTTGCTTGGAATTTTCTTCATATGAATAGTGTGATGGTTGTTATATTCATATGATGTTTGATACAATTGTACAGAACATGGTACATATAGTTGCATAAATGCCAGCTAAGTGATATTCCTTAGCTAGATCATTATCTGATTTTTTGTTTGATATATATTCATTCACATTCATTAGAGGATATGGATCTTGAAACCATGACCTTACCCTTCATCCCATTGTTATTGGAGAAGTGCCAGTTGAGCCATAACTCATTGGTAACAGTAGAGAAATATCTTTGATAACCAAATCATGATATGCTGGCTATTGCATAAGCAGCATGAACAGTGGTGCATCATGAGTGATAATAAATGAAGTGACAACTCTAGTTATGGTCACATAAGTCCGTAACATGTCTCGCATGATATTTTAACTCCTCTAACCTGGAACAACAAGTATCAGTGTCCAAATTTGTTCTAACACCTCTGAATACTTGCAACATATCAACAAGCTTCTGAAATATTAAGTAAGCATCCAGAAATTCCTAACCCTTATTATATTTACTTGTGTAATTTACCAATAAAAAAATCACTTTTCTGGTTCTTCCATCAGATGCAGACGTAACATTAGCAGTATGGTGTTTGTTATACCTATCCAAAAAAAAAGAAAGAATAGCATTTGTTATGTCCAGACATTAGCAAACATGTGCAGTCACATGCTCACAAACACACACATAGAGGCGTACATACATGTGTATATATGTGTTTGGGTGGTGGGAATGTTGGAGAAAACCTCCAAGTCCTTGTTTACATGCCAGCTTTTTAATAGATTGATTTGATATGATGAGTTAAATTTTAATTGTTGAATTTTAATCAATACAGGAAGATCGTATACCATTACAGGTATGGGTCACTCAAAAAACCAGTGGCTTGCTAATGGAAGATGGTCAAAGTGGTGGTGAGTTTTCCTTTATGTTTCATTTACTCCAAAACCTATGTCACTGCTTTCTCAGAATTGGATTTATTTGATTCAAAATATGGCTTGTGAAAATTATTGAGTCAACCTATGGGTTCCCATTTGGAAATTTCTGTCTCTGTAACAAATTTAAGTGTCTTTAATATGTTTAAACCACATAGGGTTGATTATTATGTACAAAATGGTGTATTCAAACCTTATTAAGTAGAGGGGAAAAAAGTGGAATGTTGAATCAATTTTTGTTTTAATGTAAATCAGTGGGAGTGATAAACAGTGAAGCTCTTGTTATCTTCGCCCATCTCATGATTGTGTTTTACTTGAAGTGGAGTTGAATATTGATTAGAAGTTCTAGTTTGCTCTCACTTTTAATGAGGGAAGTTCTTCACTTATCTTTCTGTAGCTGAGTATCCATGTATTTGCAATTTGCAATTGGCTATTGGCTATTGATTGAGTAGTTGTATAGGAAACAGTACCAGCATTGATGCTCATTGGAGCATTTTTATGCATCTTATGAGTATACAATTCATTTACCAAGGGCCTTTTTGGTTGTCCTATAGAATTGGATTTCCTTGTTTCCCTTCTTGAATGTGGCCTTTGAGAGAAGTTGGATTCATCACCATAGTAAATGAAATACAATCAGAAAATCATGTGATTCCCTATTTCTGTTGTTTCAAATATTTCTGTTGTTTACCCGTTCCTGTTCTAAGGAGGCTTGGATTTCTGACCTCATTGTATCTGCCTCAGAAGGGGAAGTAGGAGCTGGAATTTTCAATTCTGTTGAGCTCCGGAGGATTGGGGGCAGAAAAATGTTTGTTCTTTCATTGAGTTTATGTACTCCCACATGCCGAGGGGTGAGGGGGAGGATACTTTGACTTGGAAGTTGTCTAAGAAGGGGGTGTTTGATGTTCGCTCTTACTATAAGTTGTTGTTTGGTCCCTACAATGAGGTTTTTCCTTGGGAGTGTATTTGGTGTGCAAAGGTGCCTAAATGGGTGTCTTTCTTTTTATGGACAGCAGTTAGGGATGAGATACTCATTATCAATAATCTAGTTAAGTGTGGTCAAACCTTGGTTAACAGGTGTTGTTTGTGTTGTTGTGATGGGGAAACTATGGATCATTTTCTTCTCCACTGTAAGTTTTCTCATGCTTTATGGAGTTCAATTTTCAAGGTATTTGGGATCCATTGGGTAATGCCGATGACAGTTAGCTCTCTCCTCTTTGCTTGGAAAACCTGGTTTGGAAAGCATCTGTCAACCATATGGAATATGGTCCCGGCATGCTTAATGTGGCTGGTTTGGACGGAATGTAATAAACGCATCTTTGAAGACAAGGAGGGAACCTTAGATCTTTTAAAAGCTCTTCTCTTCAGTATTTTGTTTCAGTGGGCGCGTGTTTGGGGTTTTACGAATTGTATTTCCATTTATGATTTCTTACATTCTATTAGATTGGCATGCTTAATGTGGCTGGTTTGGATGGAATGTAATAAACACATCTTTGAAGACAAGGAGGGAACCTTAGATCTTTTAAAAGCTCTTCTCTTCAGTACTTTGTTTTAGTGGGTTCGTGTTTGGGGTTTTACGAATTGTATTTTCATTTCTGATTTCTTACATTCTATTAGATTGAGTCTTTGAACCTGCTGTAATTTTTCTTGATCAGAATGTTCACCATCGTGAACGTGATGCTCAGTTTTTTTGAATAAAAGTTTTATTACCTATCAAAAAATCATTCATAGTGATGGATTTGTGCATTATGTGGATATGAATGCCTGATTCACATGCTAGTAAGTTTACTCATGCATGTGTACTTTTAAACAGGTTTTTAGTTCCCATAGTACCAGCGTTTTCAGGGATCAATGAGTATATTTGTAACTCAGCCATGTAGCTTCACCTTTAGTTGGTACTTTTGTCCATGAATGTCCTACTTTTAAGTGTATCAATATCATGACTCTAGATGTTCAGGCTATGGGTATCATAAACACAGCTATTCCAACTTTTGCAAGAGAGAGAGAGCTGAGTTAGCTTTCTGTTTGTGCCCTACATGCTCAGATAATTTGTTCATAACAAATACTGTTCTGTAATATTTTCAATAAGTAAATTTTATTTCTATATTTTTTGTTTTATCTTTTATAATTTGATAGTTACAAAAAGGGGAGGGGGGATTTGAACCTTGAATGTCTCCATTGGAAACACCTAGAAGTGTTAGTTGAGCTGCAAGGCTCTTGACAATTTTACTTCCATAGTTGAAGTAAGGTTTGGTGTGCAACTTTTGCCGTTTGTGAAGAATCTCCTTTTGTCTGTATGTCAAATGGTGCCAGCTGATTTTTTATGCTTTCATAGGTTTTTTCGATGAATGAAAAGGCATGAAAGTGAACCTTTTTTAATATAATTTTTTATAGTAAGGAATATATCTGTTTCATAATTTTTTCTATTACTTATATATAAAAAAAAAGGCATCCCAGTAATGCGGATCGGTATTATCTTTTGTTTTATTTCTAATATTTATCTAATGTCACGTTACAAGTTCTAAAATCAGCGAAAAAAGCAGTTCAGCTTCTTAATTCTAACAGATTTTGAGTATCATTTAGCTCATTGTAAAATCTAACAGGTTTTCATATGCATTTAAAAGGAAAACCTGAAAAATGTCCTTCTGTCAATATTTTCAGGGATTGTTCCTTCTACAACCATCCAAATGGATATATTTTGGAAAGAGATGGATGGAGACTCTGATTGGGTAGGCTAATACTCTTCAAGTTTTGACACACGCACACACACTATGACACTATCACACTTATAACCCTGCATGCATAGAGCCATTGTATATTTTGTTCTTTCAAGCAATGCTTTCCACTAACATCTTCAAAATAATTAGGCAAAAAATGACATTTGGTCTCTAAAATTTGGGTCAGGTTATATTTTGGTCCCTAAATTTGAAAAGTTCCTTTTTAGTCTTCAAAAAATTGTAAACATGCTAAGTAAGTCCTTTTGTCGCCTTGCCATTATAATTCTTGCTTACATGACAAAATTTGACAAAGCGACGCGGCGCTCTGTTATAAAGGCAAGGCTATTGAAGGACTAACTTGGTATGTTTACAATTTTTTGAGGACTAAAAAAGAACTTTTCAGATTTCAGGGATTGAAATAGAACCTAACCCAAATTTAAGGGATCGATTGTATATTTTCACTTAATAAGTAATTTAGTCATTTACTTGATCTTTTAGATTATAAAGTGGAATTACTTCCTTACAGGTTAGAGCTAATGACATATATGATGGAGTTGAGGAAGGCTATGAAAGCTCAAGGGATGAGATCTCATCTGTTTCTTCCTACAATCCCATGAAAGAAAATGTACACAAAACTTTTGGAAGTTCACTGTCCTTGCAATCATCTACAGCAAGGTCTTTGACTAAAGACATTCCAAATATACACAAAACCTTTGGAAGTTCACCATCCTTGCAGTTATCTACAGCAAGGTCTTTAACTAAAGACATTCCATATCTTGAAGGAGAACGTACAAGCTTATCTTCAAATGCTGCACTTCCTCCTTTGTCTGCTGAGGTCTTATATGATTCTAGTTCTGGTGAGTTTTTTAAGCCATCTGTTTTTTTTTTTTTTTTGGTCAATGACCCTTTGGTCAATTGGCATTTCCTGGTGTTTATAACCGAGGCATCCAGGGGTCAAAACCCCCCTCCCACTTAAAATATATTAAATAAAGGAAAAAAGAAAAAGAAAAAGCAAATCAGCTTTTCTGAATATAGCTTATCTTTGCAAACAGATGTTTTATCTCCACAGAAGGAAGCTGCCATTGTATCTCCAGGCCAGCAGCAGAAGCTTATAGATGATGATACAGGTGTAACCCCTTCACTGGCATCAGGAGCTGTTGAGCCTGTAGCATGTAAATTATTTCACTTTCCTATTTAATTTATCTATGTCCTTGTCATATCTGTTGGATCAAATGATTTCAGTGTGTTATAAGACATGGTAAACTAATTAGAGGCAAGCATTTTCTACAGCAGAAGGCTTTATTCGAGGAAGGTCATACAATATCAGGCTGGATGATCAAGTTCTGCTTAGATTTTCTCCAAAAAACTCTGACTCAACTTATTACTTCAGTGATATGGTAATTTTAGTTTGAGAAATGCTACAGACCTTCATGAAAGTCCATTCTTCGCACTGTGAGGGTGCCAAGCAGCTGTGTGGGTCCTACCATGTGGATCTTTACTGGAGTGGGACCCAGATAGAGGCGTCGGCTTCATCCAACAGCGAAGATTGGACCTTCACCTGGCGAAGGTCTGTAGCAGTCCATTTTCAGTTTTATGCTATAATCCTGTGTCTGTTTTGCATATTCTATGGCTTTCTTCTTCTTCTTCTTCTCCTCTTTTTTTCTCCCTTATTAGTTTTCATTTTGTTTTTGTTCTTGGTAATCCCATTTTCAACAACCTATAATGGTAACAGATCGGTGGAACTCTTACTTTCTTTCATGAAGAAGGAGCTAGGAGATGCCTTGAGGTAATTTTGGTTCCATAAACAATAGAAAGATCATCAAAAGTATGTACCAATCTGTTTAGTGCTATTGATGCTTAATGAAAGCATTTGTATTCCAGGTTTCAATAACATTGGAGACTTTAGAGACTGTAAATCGGCGATTTATCCATCCTTCTCGGAGGAATTCCCCTACAATTACAAAGGTATTATTTTTTAAGGCAATTTTCAAGGGACTTCTGCTTCTTTCTCATATTCTACTTAGAACTTCATTTGGATAATATGAATTTTAGAACACACTTATATTGTATTTTTTTTCTTTTTCTTTTTGACTCTTCCTTTGTATACTTCTGGTTTACTAGGGTTGTGCCCCTTTTTGTGCTTTTTCAATGAATTTATTACTTATATAAAAAACTATTTATAAATCAAGCTATCCCACTTGAATTGACTTTTTGATGGATTAGGTGTTTGTACCTTTGTTGAAGACAGTTTACACTTAATTATATTCTTTGTCGAATCCTATTATGGAATGCTTGAATTCTGGTTTATTCTTTCCATTATTTGGTATATGTGAGATTTGTGCTATTTTTTTTCTTACAGTATGTAGTTTGTTCATGAGATTTTTGCTTAGATAAGGATTTCATTATCAAATTTCTCTCTCTAAATCTCTGCCTAAAGCTTCAGGATGTGCGTGTTGCAGCTTTAGTTCATGCTAAGTTTCTGTTTATATATGTGGAGCTGAGCTTTCTGACAAGCGAAGCTCAAGTTTGGCTGAGCCAAGTTTGAACAATCTTAGCTATGCTTGGTTCAAGCTTTAGCTACTCTTAACAACTCCTAAATGTGTAGAACCAAGTGTGAGCAGCCAATATTCAGCATGTCTCAGTTTGATTGCAACCTTAAAATACTATTATATTCAGCCAAATCTTAAGTTTGATGCAACGCTTTAAAGCTGTGTCAAAATTTTGTTTGTAATTAATATCTTCGTGTGTGTGTGTGTGTGTGTATATATAAATGGTGATTAAGAGTTGGGTCCTGATGATTGTCACTAAGAGTTGGGGCTCTCACATGATGTGGAATTGGGCAAGGATAACATGGATTTGAAGTTAGTGAAGTCTAATGTCAAAAAACAGGTTTTCTGTCAGGTCCTTATATTTGAGAGGTGCAGACAAGTTTTGCTCAGTGCCGCAATCATAATATTTGCAAATACTGTTAAGATTTTTTGTTAAGGAAATTTAGGGGTATTCTTCTCTCTCTCTCTCTCTCTCTCTCTTAGAAAGAGCACTTTTTTTCTGGTTGATCTTGGTGCTTTATAATTTTTTATTTGTAATACATTATAGACTAGTAACCTATGCTATTCATTTGCTTCTGGTTCCTTTTTTCTCCCCTTTCTTCTTCTTCCTTTTTTTTTTTTTTTTTTTTTTTCACTGGTGTTCTTTCCAATCAAGCATGTCCACCTTTTGTAAGTTTATGTTGTAAACCATACACCTTACATTGCTCAAATGCTAATCTTGAAAAGCTTACAGAAATAATTTGAAAGAGCTAGATAGTTATTACTTATTAGGTTTTTTACTTTTCGTTATGTTTCATGTTTGTTGGACCAATATCCTTGCAGGTTCAAAGTGATCATTATGAGGTTGTTGCGGATTTGGTGCAAACAAGCTTTCTTTTCTCCATTCCCATGGATGGGCCCATGTCCTTTTCCACTCCACATGTATCCGTACAATGGTCACTTCGATTTGAATTTTTTACCACTCCAAAGAATGTAGATTGGACCAGGTATGACTTAACACTATCACAATACTATTGCTTGTTCCTGTCCAAGGGATTTGCATGCTGTGAAGGTTTGCATGTTATGAGAACTATACTTGAAGTACATGATGTGAAAAAGTTATATGGTCATGTCAGGGAAAGATATTTTTTTTAATAAGTAACGAAAAAATTTATTAATAAAAAAGAGTCACCCTTGTACACGGGGGTGTGCTTGGGGATAAAATCAATATTTCAAATTACAATGCTCAAGCATATCTAGCAAAGAAGAACAGTGGAGATAATTAAAAGCTACATTCCAAACCAATAGAGTATGAAAAAAGAGAGATTTAATTTCAGGAATAGACTGTTCACTCCCCTCAAAGCATCTCACATTTCATTCACGCCAAAGATACCACATTATGCAATGTGGTACAGCCCTCCAAAATGCTAAATTTCGGTGTCGACCAAAAGGACCTGGCCACGCTGCTAATAAATCGAGTACCCTTTGTGGTATAACCCATATAAGACAAAACAAGCTCTACACCATCGTCCACAATTCGTACGCAATGGGACAGTGAAGAAGAAGATCCACCAATTCTCCATTGCCTTTACACATGGCACCAATAAATATCAATAATGTCAGGGAAATATTATGGCAGTTTTCTTTGGCAGCTAGTTATTTATGTAGCAAAATGGCACATTCTGAAATTTGGGGGGCTACTCCTTTGTGTTTGATGTGGACTCTATGGAGAGAAAAGGAATATATGTAGTTTCAAAGGTATAGAATGTTTGATAAGTCAGCTGAAGTCTCAGTTCTTGGGAACTCTTTATTGAGTAGGTGCAAACTGAGACAGACCATCTTCTGCTTCAGATCTTGTAGTTTTTTGGACAAGTTGTACTTTAGATGACTTTCATTGTAGCTCTTTTCCCTATTAGGGTGTCCCTTTGTATACTCCCCAGCTCCACCCCTCCGTTCTTATTTTATTAATGAATTTTTTTTAGTTATATATATATATATATAACACCAGTTCTTTAAATGAAGAAATGACATTAGATGATAAGGTATGCCATGCATCTAACTACGTTCTTCATTGACTTGTGCTCATAGGTATGACTTGAGGAGACAAGTTAAATCAATTTATTAGAAGTCGCGGACGAGTTCAATGCTAGGGCTTTTGCTGTTCTATTTTAGTTTATAACCATGCTTTGCAGTTAGAGATTTTAATTGTACCCAACTATATGCTATATCAATAGTTGTTGAGAATCCCAATAATCTTTGGATTTTCTGACTTCAGATATGAGCACCCGCTTCTGATAGAGGGAAGAGACAAAAGTGAGTGGGTTCTTCCAATTACTGTGCATGCTCCTCCACCTGGGACTTCTGGTGGTCACAACCGTGGTGAGAAACTCTTCTCTTTGGAGCCATTGTGGGTGCATAATTGAAAGGTAACTTAAATTGTTGATTTAATTGAAGTAACTTTGTCATAAACTGAAACTTGTTAGCATATGTTGAGGATGGGTAAAACTTAGGTACCGTTGTTTAGGTGTAGCACATTAAGTACCCAATTTTGTTAAAACACAGTTGCATTGAATTTATTGTTCTTGGAAAAAATTACATTGTGCTTTATTGGTCAATGCAACTATTTGTTTGATTTTAATTTGGGGAACCTAATGTACTGCACTTAAGTTTTGTCCATTGAGGATTAATAAATTTACATATTGTGGATCTCTCTCTTCCTCTCAAGAACTGTCGTTCTTATTTTGTTTCTGTCAAGCGAGTACTTAAGATTGTGGTTAGAATACAGTAACATGAAAAGACAAGAATCTATAAAGAACTAGTTGTAATAATGCTAATTTATCATGTATAATTGAATATTTTTTATATAGGATAAGGTTTCTTCATGACAGAGGTAGACCTAACCAGCTGAAATACAAGTGTTTAAGCCAGATTAGCACCCACAAAGCTCAGAAGCTATTTTATTTTTTTGGAGAAATGTCCATTCAAATGAATGATGGGCGAGTTCAAGCACATAAGGAAGATGATGAGAGTGGTCACTTAGATGCTACACTTGATGTGTTGGCTCCCAATGCAGTTTATCATCACATTACTAAGTGCTACCTGCATGTCGTGCCCTGCTGAAGTACGTTCTTATTTTTTCCATTATTATTTTTACATTCAGAATCACTTTCAGCTGAAATGGTCATGTCTATACATTATATAAGAGCGACAACATGCCTTAGGTGTTTCACATACATACATAAAGGTCTTTGGTTGATTTTTCTAGTCTACAACTTGCATTCCATCGGGATAAAAACTGTAGAAAGAAAAGATAAAGTGAAGAGGGTTGAGCAGGACATGTATGTGAAGCCTATGTTTTCCCATGCAAGCCTCAAGTATGTCAAACCCTTTGTCTTGCCTTTTCTCTCTGTCTGGATGATCGTCTGCCCCTCTGCTCTTTGCATGTCTCTCTCTCCCCTTTGTCGATGTCAACTTTCTCACTCTTATGTTGGGTTCTTACTCTTGTTTACTCGGAGCAGTTGCATTTCCTTGGTGTTCTTGCTCTTCATTGCTAAAAAAGCCTGCGCTTACAAGCAATGAGGGACATGGGAAAACCATTGACTATCTCCATCGGGTGAAGCTGTTTTCATTAAACTTATCGAGACCAACTATAGAGTAACTGGAAGGCTTCCTACATATTTGTTATTCAATTTTTTATTTTGCACTTTAATCTTTAATTGAGTGGGACTTCGCCCTAGCAAAAAAGAGTGAGACTTTGTTGTATATACATGATTGCTTTGTTGTTTCTTCTCTACATACATATAAATGTTTTGAAATTTCATTTTCTTTTTTCACCTTTGATCAGAAAAACATTAAGTGCAATCAATTAATTGTCTATAGCAATTTCTTTGTATTATGATTGAAATTTTGAATGTTTTGCATGGTAAATAGTTCTGTAGGTTCAGCAATTATGGTGTGTGTAGTGTGTGCGTGTGGATTGAGATAATTTCATCTTTGCTCCTGTCCTAGATAGCTTTGAGGTTCCCGCCGATTGAGCTGGCTAATGCTCTTATTGAAAACGAAAACAATGCTAAGAATGTCCCCCTTATATATATATATATATATATAATTGAAATTGAATTGGCTGATGGGACGACTGCAATACCTTGGTTCAATCAAACAATTTAAAGGGTTTGTAGGTTCATTCAGAAGAACTTTATGTAAGGTTACAAGAATTGAAGATAAAATTATGAAATTGAATTTCGGTTATTTGTGAAAACAAACTTCGGCCCTATAGCATTTATAAAATTAAGGGCTTTCCTTTTACATGTCAAATTGGTACAGAATTTTTTTTACAGTTTTTGGATATAATAGTCCCGAAACAGACTTGAATCATTAAAAAAAAAAAAAAATCCTTCTAATTTAGAGCTTTTTCGGCTATGGGTTGTGCACACGGAAACAATGAAGAATTAACAATTGTGCAAGTAGGTGCACCTGTTTCTGCTCCCGCAAACAAGTATAGTAGAAGCCATGCGTGGTAACCTCTTTATGGTAGATTGGTTGGGTGGCATTCACATCATTAAGACGTTTAACTCTCCTGTAAAAGTCTAATTATATATGGACAAAATTTAGGTATAATACCTTAGGTGCAGTTCTTTATGTTTCTCTTTTAGAGATTCGGTTCTATTTTATGAGAAAAAATTCACATGGCAGGATCTTAAGAGGAGAATTTAACGAATTGTACTTAAATATTTTACCTAAATCTTGCACAATATATATATATATATATATATTCTTTACTACCTATTCCAACATCTTCA